>JAOXJK010000006.1:9996528-10017431 GCA_025774025.1 Xenus cinereus | reverse complement strand
CCATCCCTGGAGGGGTTCAAGGCCAGGCTGGATGGGGCTTTGAGCAACCTGGTCTGGTGGGAGGTGTCTGGAGGGGGATTGGAACTCAATGATCTTTAAGGTCCCTTCCAACTCTAACCATTCTGTGATTCTATGATTTGTAGTTGGCAGTTGGGCTGGAAATATTTGTAGGTCCTGCAAAATCTGAAGAGCATCCAGGGTGTTTCTGTGTCACTGCGTCCCAGCCTGTCCCTGTCATTGTGCTGCAGATGGTTTCTCCTGATACGTGTGGCAAGGTGTTACAAGGGTATGCAGAAGCCCATATGCTCTTGAACCTCTGCTTTCAGGCTCGCTGTCTCTATAGCTGTGGAGCCAGGTTCTAAAGATGACCCTGGCGGGTCCATAGGCCTTTTGGATATTACCCTGGTGTGGCTGAGGGTGAAGGCTGTACTGGGGGGACTGGAGGTCTTCTGGTGCCTGTATTGGGACAACTGGGTCATTGCTGCTAGTGGAGCTCTCCCTGTTGTGTGGGAACACACTCGTAGCCCTGTTTCCACACAGCCCTGCATGTCCCTGGATGACATTTTAAGTAGGCTGATCTGTGCTCTTCTCTCTGCTGCCCCTCTCCCCACAGCTTTGGGGTGCTGCTTTCTCTGGCCTGGCCTTGGTGGCCCTCACACCTCCCAGGGCTCTTATCATCTCTCAGAGACCATCTGCCATGCATCGATGGTGGTGGTGGCTCCTGCAGCTCTCAACAGTGCGTTGGACCTCTGGGTGAGCTGCTTCCTGGCGTTATCCCCACCCTTGTCTTGGCACAGGTATAAAATAGGGGCACAAGGGAGGATCCAGACACCCCAGGTCCCATGAGGGAGGCTCAGCCAACAGCAGACATGGTGGAGGGATGGAGTCACATGGGATGGAGTCACCCATCAGCCACATGGGCACTCAAGGAGGATTTGATCACTGTCCTCCTGGATCTTAAGTCTCTGGGTGGTGGAGCCACCCCCTTGAGCTCTTTTAAGTGTTTGCCTTTCCTTTTCTTTTCCCTCCTCTGATTTTTATTTGTGAACCTCGTTTCGGCGATTAACCTCAGGGCCGGCGCATCTCCTAAGAAAGATGCTCTCACTTCATTAAGAGATAATGGAAGCTGTCAGAGATTTGAAGGATTGCACTCGTGATGGGAGCAGGAGGGGGAAGAAATATATTCGCAGCAAAGTTACATTTTCATGTAAATTGTTTAAAGATTTAAATGGTTTCTATTAGGAAGGGTCACTGGGGCTGTGCAGAAGGCTAAATTAGTCCTTCTGTGCAGAAGCATAATATTGTCTATAAATGAAAAGGAATAAAGAAAGCTGTTAATTTTTTTTTCACTTTCTCATTTAATCTCACACTCTCTCCCTCTGTCTCTCTAGGAGCCTTCCCCCTGCTTTTCTTTGGTTCTTGGGTCTTTCTTCTGCTCTATTCTCATCTACAGGCTATATACTTGGCAAGTTTGATTTGGCCTGGCCCTGCCCAACGCTGACTTCTGGCCAGCCAGCCCCAGCCTGCTATCGATGCACTCATGTTTTCATCCCCATAAACCTCTGTTGCAAATGCAAATCTGCTACTTTGGGTTTCAAGACACACAGAGCCCCCACAGGGAGGGAGAGACCTGGGTGATCAGTTAATTTGTTAATGACTATCCCAAGTGGGTTGTTGGTTTGCCTGCTGACATGTTAGGTGGAGTCACTGCTCCATTTCTCTGCTCCAGGCTCGTTGGTAATTCATCCACAAACACATCTTCATAGAAATAATCACAAGACAGTAATTTGCTCTGGTATTCACAGATGAACATCTTTTTGCACACACCATCGCCTGTCTAAATGTGATGGCACCTGTGGGGAATAGGTCTCCTCTCCCCGTATGGATCCCAGCCCTATGCAGGATCCAGCCTGCTTACAAGTGGATGCTGTTGAATAGGGAGAAGGTGATTTGCCTTTCCCTGGGAGCACTGGCTTCCTGATAAAACCTTCTGATATTCGCACCCTCTGTCTCACATGTTCACAGGTGAGACCACCTCTTTGGGACAATTCAGAGGCAAAACCACAGTCCCACGTGTATATACAAACCAGCAGAGATTTGCAGAAGTTCCGCCTGGCTATCTGTGTTCGTTCTTGAATTTTTGTGGATTTCTGCAAAGGTGCAAGGACCTTCTCTGTTCATAGCCCTGTGTCTGTACTGCTGCGTCAATGAAAGGGTTAAACCACACTGCAAAGAGCAGTCCTGCGCTTCGCTTGGAACCAATGCCTTGCTGGCATTCACGTCAATGACAAAGGCTAGAGGAATAAAATAGCTTTAGAGCCACCAGTGTTTCCCATTCACAAGGAGCTGGACAGACATCCCCCCTTGGAGGGCAAGAGCAGAGCACGAGGTGCAGACACCAAGACAGGGAGAGGTGTGTGCCTGTGTCCTACACTGCTCCCTGGGCGGGTGTCCTGATCTCTGTGGCGTGCTGTAAAGTCTCCTAAACACTAAAGCACGTTGCATTCGGCAGAATTCAGCCCCCTGGCTCATCCCTCACATGCAGAACAGCAGAGATCAAATTCATCTCTCAGCTCCGGAGGCTCAACTCCAATTATTGGAGGTGAGGCACTGATTGCTCTTCACACACATGCATAAGGCACCTGTGGAGACCTTGGGAGTGGGAAGTGTTTGGGGAATAGCAGGAGGTAGAGGGTTTTGCATGCTGATGTCTGGGAAGGGAGGAAAAGCAGGGGGAAGGAGGAAGACCTGCATGAAAAGAGCAGAGGCTAAAAGCTGAGACTGGGAGGGGGAAACTGTGCTAGGTTCTGAAGAATTTTGGCAGCAAACAATTAAAGTAGGGGGATTCCTTTGCAGGTGAGGAAAGCTAGGATTTTGGTGCCTTCATAGAGAGCAGAGGAGCAAACTCACTGCAGGCTGGGAGGTTTGCAGGAGGGGCAGGTTTGTGTTCCCAGAAGCACACACGTGTGCCCAGCAGAGAACAGGAGGAGAAATACCCTCTTTCAGAGATCAGATTGTGACTGGAAAGACAGAGACAGTGCAGTCAGTTGGTACCACACCATGTAAAGCCACACAGCACGTATTTGTACCGCCTAAACTTGGGGCAGGGGGGATCATCTCTCTGTGTTCTTTCTACAGCCGCTGGAAAGATGGGCAGCTCCAGAGGGCAACTCTTGTCCCCTAAATGAAGCTGTAAAGTGCGAGCGGGTCGTTGTCATTCGTTTATTTGGGCAAGGCTAACACTTCACACAAGACGCAACGCTAGGCTGGCCAGTTGGTAGAGAAACAGGTCTCTGGTTTTGATCTTGGGAAAGACATGTCTTTGCTCCTCCAGTTTGCAAGATCTCAGAAACAGTCCTGCTTTTCAGGATAAGAAAATCTACAATACTGAGCAAATTTCAAGCTAGTCAGTAAAGCACAAAGGGAGGAATACACCCAGATATATACACCAACATGACAGCATTACAAAAAAAAAAGGGATCTTGCAACTGGCAAGGGGTATAGAGATCATGTGCTGAGCAGAATCTCCTGGTCATCAAGCTGAAATTCCCCTCAATGAGAGATACCACCAACATCCTCCCCTTCATAAACAGATCGAGCTTCTTGCTCAGTCTTTCACCCCTTGCTCCTCTGAATTGGAGGGTGTCCCACAGCTTTGCTCCTTTTATGGTGAAGGATCCTCTGGTTCCAGCTGAAATGTGTCCTTGGGCTTTTTGTCCCCATCTCTTCTAATGCCAACCTTAAATAATTCTTCATCCTGTCCCTCAAAATGTTCCTCTCTCTATTTGTTCAGGCAGTAGCTGCATCCCCTCCCTTTGGAGTCTACCTTTTGCCAAGCTGAATGAGCCAAATTCTTGCAGGTCTTCAAGAATCTTTATCTTGCCCATTCTCCCACATTTTCTGGTGTCAATTAATCTCTGTTGAACATGGTTGACTGGAATCATAACAGGACTCCAAACAAGGCCTCCTCAGGGCTTTGTGCAATGACAGAAGCAGTCTCCTTTATCTAAAGGGAATATCTCCCCTGACACCTTTTACTGTCATATTTGCCTTTTTTCAGAGCCACGTTTCATCAGAGATTTATCATCACCCTATGATTGGCAAGTTCATCTCTGCCTTTTTCCCCCTCCCTTGTTTCCAATGGATGAGCCCCCAGCTTAGAGGAGAAGCTCCTTTTAGAGGAGATTTTGTGCAATTGCTGTTCCTCAAGGTCACCTAATTTCTCCCACAAGAGAAATAGATTCCTTTCAGCTTTGGGGAATCAGCAATCTTCCTAAATCCAATATATCTCTCTGTGCCAAATCCATCAATGGAAATGCCAAGGACATGAGTCCCTTGGCCATTGTTTGAGGAACTCCACTTGTACTCATCGAATCCATCTCCTGCACTGCAGAGCCAGCGCGGGTGCCCCTATGGATTAGATGTACCAGGCTTTTCATGCCTAAAAGAATTGGTCCCCTTTCCAATAAGGGTGCCAGTTAGTGTCAGGCCACTAGATTTGGACTGATGTCCTCATGGGTCAGCTCAAGGTCTGCCAGAGAAATCTCATTTTCATCACAGGAGCAGCAGCCCTGAGTGCTATCCACTAAGGGCAGCACCTCTGTGAAGGTCGGGTTTGCTCCTGGACCGCTCAGTGGAGGAAATATTGGCTGTTGATTCACTCCCTGTCTGATTTTTGGCTTGTTTGCAGAGTGTGGCCTTGGGTGTGGGTTGTGGCCACAGGGTGATGTGTTTGCACAGCCAACATGGCATGACCTATCCTCCATAAAAGCATATTACACTGGACCCTGTTCTTTGCTCACCTTCAAAATTGGCTAGAAATCGAAGCATACCATTGAGGTCAGAATAAAGGCTCTTTAGCTGTCACAATTACTCTTGCCCCATTTCCTTAAGCGTGGGTGCTGTGTTTGGTAAACTCTGGGCATATGGTTCCACTCCCAGTTTGTTACAAGCAGTAAAATTCTTTGTTGCCATGTTGGTAATTTCATATGCTAATTCATTGCAAAGAGCCTCAGCTACTGACCTGTTTTAATATCTCCTTCCATTTAATTTAAATGGCATCAACTTCTGATCACTGGACTCATGTTTATTTTCTAGGTCAACCTCTACTGTAATGTCTTCACATTCACTGAAATACTACTAAAATAGCCTTGTGTCTTCCTGGATCAGTAACCATTTGGAGACAAAGTCTGTTTATTATCATGCTCAGGAATAAGTGGTGCCTGCAATAAGCAACATTTGCTCTGCAATCTGTGCCTCAAAAATTAAAGCCTCCGTGATGACTCAGTCCCATTTTGACTGGGGACATCTAAACTCAGTCTCCAGCACGACCTACAAACTCATTGCGGAGTCCTTCTCCCAAACAACTTTTATTTTCAGCCTATGCCATCCCTGTCCTTTGGTCTATCCTTGGTAGTCTGATTCCACTCCCTATGTTGTGGAGGTAGGTATGATGATTACGTGATTCTCCTCTTCTGTCTCTGGGTCCCTCTGTTTCTTATAGTACTCATCTGAGATTTGTCAGCCTTAATCTCAGCATGCAACACCCAAACCTAACCAGGGGGAATTTACTCTCTGGAAATAATTCTCCTTGAATAGTTCAGCATCCTCAAACATGTCTTGTGACGTCAGCGTTTGATGGGCCTGCTGGACTGCATCGTCTTTGTGTGCTTGGCTAACTGCAAGAGCAACCTCTGACCATCACTCAAGCCTCTCATTTTTGAATACCTTCCAGTTTGGTGCTGCCATCTGCAATAAATTCCTGTGGGATTCTGCCACTGTTACTGGCCCAAGGCGAAGGACCATCAATAGCTTTTAACTTAAACCCGTAAGATCTCTTTTTTTCTCCTTGGCAGACACCATAGCCTTCTGTTCTTTGGTCCCAAATAAGCAGTAGGCTTATCGGTTCTTTCTAACAAGTCCCCACTCACAGATACCTGCCTGTTTCCAAGACTGTGTAGGTCTGGTTTTCCCGCTGTCTGGTCTTCCTCCTGTTTTCTGATTGCCCTGCTTTCCCTGAAGTCCTCTGAGTAGCATCTTATCCCTCCTTAGGCTTCAAACCATTGCAGTTTCCATTGTCTCTTCCTCTTTTCTGCTGAGACTGGTTTCACATACCCATTCAGAAGGTCCCTGTTTGTCTGGGATCTTCCAGATGTAAAGAGTTTCTTTCAGAAACACATTAAGAGTGATACATATGGCAAAACTCCTGAATCCAGTTATATTTATGACCTTTTTCTTTGTGGGGCATCTCTTCTAATTGTCACTATTTTTTTAATCTCTAGACTTAGGCAATGAAAATCTCACATTCCCTCCTAGACACTCTTGCATGAGATTTCCTGTTTGCTTTCTTCTCCCTTTCATGTTTTTTGTTTCCCCATGTAGTGTTTGGTACTTGCTTTGCCACGGCCTTTACTCAATGCTTCATTCAATGCATTTTTCTCCAGAGCAGCAGCTGGAGAGGATTCCTGGTGTGTCAGTATAGGAGATGTTGCTGGATTTTGGGATGTGAAGAAGGAAGCTTTTCTTTATTTCTAGCATGGTAGGGGGGTTGAGTGAAAAGGATAAAGCTGGATGGCCATCCTTGTACAAACTGCCAGTCTGTTGGACTGGCAGTCTGCCATGGCACCCAGAAGACTCGAAGGAATATCCTGGGTAGACAATATCATACCTTTCTTTCCTCCCATTTTACCAGCCCTTGGCTGTCAGTGAATCTGAGCTCACACCAAGTCTCCACTGACCTCCTGGTAGCGTAAGGACACCACTACTTATATTTTATTCAGAAGCTATCTCTGAATCAGTTCGTGCCATTGTTACAAGGGGAGCACTCCACTGCCTCCCTCATCCTCCAGCCTTTCCTGTCCTCCTTCGGTGCTTTGGCGTCAGGCGGCTCCTTCAGGTCTTGGCTTGAGTTTTGAAGATGCGCATCTCCAAGGGCCATGGCTGGCATGGCCTCCCCACACAGCTGCTGAAACACCGGCAGCCTCTTCTTGGAGGCAAGGAAGTGCCCTGAACCCTTGGCTTGCTTCTCCAGGTCCATGGGGAAGTTAGAAAAGATGGGGAGGTACTCGGGGAGGGGGGGGCAGCAGTCTGAGGTTGTGCTGGGGTTGTGTTTCACTTTGAGGCGCGAAGAGACAGATCCTTTGTAGATCTTGTGGGTGCCTGCACCGGCCAGGGCGTGAGACGCGGTGATGTTCTTGCAGCCTTTGAGAAAGATGTATTTGATGGCCCTGGAGGTGTGGGAGATCGTGTGCTCGGGCAACGGGGAGAGGCTCCTAGCTGCACAATGGGGAGCTGGTGCTGACATCGTTGCTGGCCTTGCCTAGGGACAAACCACATGATTAGCAAGGTGATAGAGCTGGTCAGGAATTCTCTAAAAAAAATGTTTTCTCCCCAGAAGAATCTCAATTTCCTGAATCCTCTCTCCCCCTCCCTTCTCCAAACAGACCAACTTGGACAAAACTTACCTCAAGAACAGTAACACAGCTCCAGCACAGACTTTCATGTCAAAATCAGAAGTAGATATCCACCAAAATTAAGATTTTGCTGTGTTTGTCATAAAGAAGAGGCTTGAATCTCAAGCTCCAGTTCATAGATGACTACAGTTACCACCAGCCTGGGTGTGGGAGTGTGTTGTCAGAGACAGACAAGTTGTCTCTGTCATTCTTGGAGCTATTCCTCTTTACAGGAATGAATAACCACTGAAAAGATGTAGGATCTGAAACTGCATCTTCGGGGAAAGGATGACCCTGTGCACTCTCAAACAGCCTTCTGTGTTCTTCCATCATGACCCACTGAATATTTAAGCTCTCTCCCAGGTTTTGTACATCACTGTGTAAAATGTAGATTCTCTGGGTGGGGGAAGAAAAGCCCCAACCAATGAAGCCTACTCTATGCTTTGATACCTGGCAGAAACCTTCAGAGTTGACATAGAGAAAAGGCGACCAACCCAGTTCATGGATAATTCATCTCATGCATAACTCATGCCCACACATTTCATGGATAATTTAGGATAAGGGCTTACAGGATCAGGATCTCACATGGAAGTGAAGGGTCTCCCTTGAACAAAGTTGATTGGAAACTAGCTGTGAGACAGAGTTTCTGAATGTGGCAACACACCAATGACTGGGAGAGCAGAAAGTAGTGTTGTTCCTTGAATGCTGGTATCTCCCCACCTGGCCAAACTCAAAATACGTTTGGCCGAGTCTCTTATCTCTCAGAATGGCCAGAATCAGATTGTTCAAAGGAGATGCAAGCATCCCAACTCCACTGTGTGGAAGCAGGAGGTCTAATATCCTGGGTCTTTTCCAGAAATCCAGAAAAAGCACCTTCCTCTGCAGTCCAAATGCCCAATTATAGCAAACAGAGAGATGATGCAGCCAAAGGGACTGGGCCTTCTCCCAGCAGATTACAATAACAGTGGGGATGTTACCTTAGATGGGGTCCAGACCAATGCACAAGACAGGAGTCACTCAGTGAGATCATTTCACTGGTAGGACCCGCTCGCAGACCCCTGTGCCCCTTCTGTTATCCCAGGGCTGATCAGAGACACCAGCATCCTCAGCTACAACATGGTTGGATTGCAGCTGGTCGAGACCCAGGGCCCTCGTTGCCCTTTCTGTGCCAATGTTCTCGTGATTGTTGCCATCCATTTTGCTACAGCATTGGTTGGTATCACTAATATGAGCAGAATGTAATTAAGCATTTTTATCCTTTTCCATCATTCCTGCTTTTTCTTTTTTCTTCTCTTCCAAACGCAAACCAGAATGGGATGGTTGATATTTTTCTCATGGTATGAGAGCACCGGAATTTCATGCAGTGAAGGAAGAAATCTGTGCTCTTACTTAGGCTTGGGTCTTACCCTGGCAACACGTTTAAACCACCGATGAGGAAGGCAGACAGCACCCAACCGCAGTCCAGCTTCTTGGATTTGTGGGAGGCCAGATCTTAGAGCTCAACTCGCAGGCATCAAACATTTAAACAGACCAGTTGAAGGCTGAATTATTAAAATCACCCTACGTGAAACGCTTCTCTGCAAGAAGATGAGCACTCTCCTTCCCTGGTTCATTGTCTCTGCGGGGTGTCAGAAATACTAAGGCTCATTCTGCCTTTCCCATCCCCCTTGAGATACTTGGAACAACTGAAGCACTCCCAGCTGCCAAGAAACATTGAATATTTATGAATCCCCTTAATCACAGAGGCAGGGACCATTCCAGCCAGCCGAGTTTGGCGTGCTTTTGGCCTTACCTCCTACGGAGGATCAGAACTTGCTCCCCGAAGTTTTTTTTTTTCACCACCCTGGAGCCATTCAACAGCCTGTCCAGTTCAGGTGGCGAGCCCCCTCACAGTAGCTTCAGAGACAGAGATACTTCATACCTGCTCCTGCACCCCCTTTTGGGGTAAGAAATACAAATGAAATTGCCTCAGGATGTGCTTCCACAGCTTCACCCTTGCAAGCAGAGAAGCAGCAAATCACAGGGAAAGTCTCCTGACTTCCTTACCATTTTCTCACCATCGCTATCCCATTATTGCACTGCATATGGTGTTTGTTTCCACTTCCAAAAGAAATTCAAGCCCAATACAGCCATCAAAGTGAAACAAGCAGTGATTTTTTTTTTCTTGCTCGTTCCTCTATATTTTCCCTTTCCCCAGCTAACAGTAACAGAGGGAATAGGGAGAATTAATCTTAAGAAAAGAGGTTGTTCTTTGGTCAAAATGAAATCCAACTGGGAAGAACAGGGTTTTCTCTTTTATCTTCTTGTTCTAGCATGCACAGAAATAATTTTTGAAATTCTTCATAAGTATTTGGTATGAAAGGAAAAATCCTTGGGTTTTTTGGGTTTGGGTTGGGATTTTTTTGTATTATTTTTTTGTTAAACAGGCTTATTACCTTCTTTCAACTGGCTCTATCACATAGCACATTCAGAGACTCTGGTTTGAGAAAGCTTCTGAAACTGCCTGTCTTTGACTGATCAAGGCACTTGTGTAAACTCTTTGTAGGTGCTTGCAGCCTTCACAGATAAGAGATTCGTCAGGGTAAAAGGCAAGTTCTTTGCAGCTGAGTTCACTGAGAAAACATCTATCTTTTAAATAAATTTCCAGGCAGAAAACAGGATGTGAGGCTTGTGCTACCGTAGAAGGCTGTACCAGAGCCTCTGGCTGACCCTTTGAGCAGGAGTGTAGTGCGGTTTCATTGCTGCTAGGTAAGCTTTGCAGCAAAGCAAGGCACCACGTATGTCTTTGAGTTATTTCCAGTGCTCACCAGCCTGGACACAAACCCAAAATGGTGTAAGAAAAGCTACAGTGAGAGTGGTTTGGATCAAGTAGCAACACAGAAAACTCTCAACAAGGAATGTGCGTGCAGGGAAGCTGAAATGGATTGTTGATAGCTGAGTTGCATTAGTCAGCTACCTTGCTGCTCTCACTCCTGAGGCCATCTGGTTTTATGGAGACTTCTCTGCACTCAGCATTGGCCTCCCTGGACTCAGGAGGAGTGGAAAAGCTGCTCAGATGGTTATTAAAAAATCTAATGTTCTTGGAAGACTCACCGAAGTTCTGGGTACTTTTCTGTTTGATCCTGCCTGACCAAGATCCTCAAAACATTTCTGCGAGGGGCTGGATGCCATCCACCCTGGCTTTGGGGGATTCTGGCAGGGGTTGCTCTTTGCCATTGTGACATCCTGGTGTCACTCTGGGCAGAATTCTGGGCTCTGGGTCAAAGGGGACCGACCTCTGACCTTGTGCGGCACCAGTGCAAACGCAATGTGCCTTCGTCTCTGTTTAGATATTGTGCACGACCTGTAGACCAGAATGGGAAGGAGCTGAGGACCTTATGTACTGCATAACTTCCCACCGCCTAGCTGGAGGTATCAGTGTTCGTCAGACGTTGGAGGACATGTGTGCTGTGGTCAAAGGGTGGATGTCACCCTGCTCACACCAAAGTTGTGGTAGCTGCTGTCAGCACATGTCCCCGTTCCCTCTGTCATGTAGCCAGACATGCAACCATCACCCAAAGGGACACCTGTATTCTGGTGACATGATATACCTGCTTACACTTGGCTGTGGGACACTTGCAAATGTAGGATTTGGGGAATTTTTGGGGACTCTCTAGGTTTTTTAGTTCCCCAGAGCAGAGGTTGCTTGCCCTTTTGGTAGCATTCAAGTGAGGAAGGATCTGTATGACGACCTCACATGTTGTGGTAATGCTGCTACCAGGCTGAGTGAAAAAAATCTGGTACCTCATGTCGTGTCAGAGCTACACAACTCTCCCGGCTTGCTGAAGGGATAGCAGAGCCGGGTACACTTCTGTAGGACTCAGGCTTCCTGTCCTAAAACATTTTTTGCAGCTGTTAAACAGCTTGCTGCATTAAAACCCATGAATGAATTGAAGTCATTCTTGTAAAGAAATAGGTTGCAGGATTTTTAGCACTCTGGGAATTGGGAGCAACACTGCTTTGTAAATTAGATCTATTAAATACTTAGTAATATCAAAATTTCATGTGGTGCTTTTCTTCAAAGAAGTCTGAGGTGGCTCTGTTCATCAAGCAATTTTCCCTTAGACTGACCTGCCCTTTCAGAAGCACCTGGGAGGTCATATTTGATCCCAAGTTAATTCCTAATGAGATTTCCTGCTTCCCCAAGTCCTTCTACTGATGTATACAAAAAGACCAGACCAGAGCCTTTTATTCAGGCATTTCTCAGCTTTGAAGAAGTTACTGCAATACCAAGTATTGCCAATCACGTGTATTTCTCTAACAGGTCAGAAGTGAATAGTTCTGGTCCTTGGGAACCATAAGCCTGGATCTGAAGGAGGTGGTTTATTCCTGCAGTGGATGATTCCCACTGTTGCTTCTATGTTATTGTAAGAGGAGACTGGGATGGTCCCGCTGAGTGTTGGCTTTGTGCAACTGTTGGAGGGTGGTGACTGCAGACCTCCAGCTGTGGCTTAACAGGCCCTGGAATACCCAAATAACAGCATGAAATTCTAACCTTGCAATCAGCACATCCTCGTAATAAATGAGCCAGCGATCCTCTGAATGTGAGCGCTTCTGGTGGTGCCAATGGTTTTGCTGGTATTATCAGTTTGTCCCAGGGTTGCTTGAGGCTGCCTTTAGCTGCAGGTCTCATGTGGCACAGCAGGCAAATCACTCCAGCTCCTGTAAAATGCAGCTTTTGTGGGACAGAGCTTTAGGAATTGTTTAACAATACACAACAGAACCATGGAACAGGCAGCCCAGATGCTGGACTGCTGGAGATTCAGTTTCAAAATCTCTCCAAACTGGACATGGGTTAGCGGAGAGAGAAACCCTCCTACCTGGAGCTTACCTCACACGTGCCAAGCGCGGGGAGCCCACACGCCTTACCCACCAAAAACCCCTGAGCCGACAAACAGAGCCCTCCTTTTGCAGTCACATCATTTCGTACGGTGCTTTTATTCCTCTGCATGCATTCGGCTTGTTTATTCCTGCCGTGCATTGATACAACAGGTCATACGTTTGGAAGAGGCTGCCAAAGATAATATACATCCTGTCACAGTAACAAGATCATCAGAAGGAAAACTGAAGAGATAATAAACCGGCAGGAAAGCTGAAGAGTGAGAAACAAAAGAGGAACAGAGAAGAAGTGACAATGTTATCTTTGTTTAACGCTCCTCTGAGTCACCATTAGTTATTTAAGATATTCATCTGTTAGCTCCCAGCCCTGTCAAATTAAGAGATCCAAGGGGTAATGGGGTTTTTTCACTGCCAAACAAGTTGCTCTGGTCCAAAGGGAGGGGAAGCTTCCATGAATGATGGATGCATTTTATTGCAGCTCACTTTGGAGGCTAGAAGGAGGCAGTTTACCACCGTACGGGGCCATATGGTAGGACATAGGCTTTCTTCTGGGTATGAATGTTTCTGTGGTGGTTGGTCCACAGAGGCTGTAATGCAAAGACAGTAAGGATAAGGAGGACATTAAGGATAAGGAGGACAGGAGCATCCTGGAGATAAAGCACCAGACCAGTCCCATGGCTGGAAACCAGATGCACATGCTCTTTGGAGAGGGGTTGTCAAATGGCAGGAAATAGCCCTAAATCAGCTGCTGCAGTTGTCCAAGGAGAATGAGTGTAGGTCCACAGGCATCCAAGATGGCACCTGAGTGGGCAACCAAGATCTTTTCATAGAGAGCACCCAACCTGGCCCCCCGCCCCTCCAGACACCTGGACCAGGTGACACCTCTGAGTCATCATTTCTGCCATCTCGCTTCTGCATCACTCCCAAAGACAGATCTCCAAGTTCAAGTGGAGAGACCCAGGAGCCATCTGTCCTGCTGCCAGGGGAGGCTGCAGCATGCAGGAACACGCGTGCACCTACATGTGCCTGTGTCTTTGGGGAAGCGCCTCTTCCCTCCGCCTTTTGCTCCTGTCAATTAACCCAGGATCCAGGAGAGCAGCAAGAACATTAATTTAACATATGGCCTCAAAATAGTCAAGACAGCCTTTCCCTGAGGGCTTTGCAGAGGGAAAGGAGGCACCCGGCAGGGAGAAGTGGTGAAGAGGGAAGGAAAGAAAGGAAACAAGACCGGCTGCAGGCTGCCTGGCTTCCCTTGATCCATGTCTAGGCCAGAGAAGAGGGGAAAAAGGGTGATAGAAGGGATGGAGAGCACAGGCTGGGTGACTTCTTCCCTTGCAGTGGGGCAGCTCTGCAGAGCACGTTGGACAGGCCTTGGAGCAGTATCTTCCTCCCGAGCCCCCTCCCCCCGCAAGGAAACCAAAGGCCGGCAAACTGGCGAGGCGTGGGATTAGATAAATTAATGATCTGAGGAAGGTGGATAGGAATCGTCGTCTTGCTGGTAAAAAAACCCAAAACCACAAGAACTGAGGATTTATGGTACGGGTCAAAGGCTCACAGTCCCTTTGGATGCAGGCTGAAATCTCTGCGGGGTCCCTCATTCCCGAGCGGCTGCACATTCATTGCCAGCATGAAGGAGCAGGACAAAAATTATCACAACCAAATAATTAGCAGCACAGCAGCCGGGAGGGCTGCATAGACAGATAATGTTGCAAAACTGTTAAACAGCAGATTTTAGCGTTGTCAGGGGTTTTCTGCTGAAGCCAAAAAGAGCGGGGGAAGATCTGAGGCATCAGATGGGGGAACTCTCCATATAGCCCAGTCGTCAGTGACTGAGTCGGGCCCTGTGTAACTCCTTTTGCACACTCTGCCTGCCAGAGAACCTGTTGTACCAGACTGTTTTGGCATAAACCAATGCTAGCAGAAGCTCACCTACCCTCTTCTTTAAAACCTCTGATAAGGGAGGCTGAAACCCATCCTGGTCCCCGCAGCAGCCTGCGCCATCATTGCTCTGAGCAGGTTTCCTTGTGCTGCCTTGTGCAAATCCCCGTGGACCCTGAGCACAAATAACAGAGCCACCAAGTGGCACCTCTTTCTTGGGTAGAAAAAGAGATGTGAGAGCTGAACTGTCCTTCCTACGGAGAGGATTTTATTGATGCCAGGAGAGACCCCATTGCTTGTCCCTGGCGTGGGCTCGGTGCGGTGCCAGGCAGCCATCCTTGCCAGCTTGGCTAATGGGGTTAACCCCCATGGATGCTGATTTGCACCATGGCCACCTGCACGCCAGAGCTGGCCCAAGCTCCCCCAGCCCGTATCACACACGCTATCAAACATCTGCTGGGCCGTAATGACTTTCCGTCACTGTTGACCGGGGCCATATCCGAGGCGGTGACCCCGGGCTGGAAGGCACCGGAGCCCATCGCCAATCTGCCGGACCAGCTGTCGGCCACGTTAGCGAGCCGCCGCGGGCAGAGCGGGGCCGGCCAAAACCTTCCTCCCGCCACACACGAGGCTCAAACCAGGAGCCAGGGCACTGGGAGCAACGCGGGGGCTCTTGCGGCTTCAAACGCCATCAATATGAGGCAACGGCTGCTGGGGGGGGGGTCTTTGGAAAAGGTATTGGAGTCCTCCATGCTCTTGCCTGGCAAAGCCCCAACCTCGCGTACGGTGAAAAGAACCAAACATAAAAACTGCAATGTCCTCTGCTTTTATTTTATGTGTTTATTTTATTTTGTGTGTTTATTTTCAAGGGGATTACCAATAAATTTAATTTCAATACGGTTAATCCCCATATATATTTACTGAGGGCAATTAGCTGGCATTTGTATTAAATATACACAATAGAGAGTTGAATATACAGTTTATATAGTATAATTAGATATATATACACATATAAATAGATGCATAACTCTGTCTGCAGTGTGTATTGGTGAGGAAGGACCAGGGTAATGTGCCGTGACAATATTTATCTCATACCATATTTATACCCTGATAGCTGGAGAAGTACAGTGGGGCTCTACAGGAACGGTTCTGGGAGCAGCCACAAGCAGAGCGGGTGCTGTGAGGCAGACAGACAGACGGACGGATGGGTGCAGTGCCAGGGCAATTCTGGGGGAAACAAAGAGGTTTTGGGACCTGGGGAGGCAGCAGCAAGGGAAGACTGAGCAAAGTAAAGGAGCCAGCCCTGAGGGAAGATGCTGCTAACCCAGGGCAGAGGCTCAGGAGCTGCAAAGGGCAGAGGAGATGGTTTGGGTGCATTTCCCCACTTTGCTGGCAGTGTTTCTGTGCGTTTTGCTGCAGTGGATATATTCTAAGTCCTGTCTCTGAGCAGTGTAGCCGGCACCGCATGGAGGAAACCTCCTGCTGCCAGACTGGTGCCAGGGCAGCACTTTGCTGCAGCGTCAGCCCCGTGCAGCGACCAGGAGAAACCGGGTCCCTTCGGCACCAGGATGGGGCTGCCCAAGCCCCAGTCTGGGTCCAGGTGTGGGAGCAGATGTTGGAGGGAAAGCTGATCTCTGAAACGCGAAGGCTGCCAATCTTCCTTGGCTTTTGCTCCAGTATTTTTTCCTGGGGTGAAACTCTTCCTTGTTCCAGCTGGAGTCTCGCTGTTTGGGAGACAGTGGTGGGGAACCAGCTGGATGGTTTCCCGTTCCAATCTGGCAGCTGCGCTCTGCTTGGAGGATCCACCAGCCTTCCTGGGGCAGAGAGGGTAACCGAGACCTGGTCCACCATGGTCCTGCAGCACTCAGCTCCTCTGGAAGCACAGGGCAGCAGCTGACTGGGGAGATTTTCCCTTATTTCCCACTCTTCCTTAAGAAGTCCCATGTGAGCTGGAGTCTGCCACCATCTCTAGACCTCATTCCACCAAGAAGAGAAGGGACTTTGGACTTGGTTGGAGACGGATTTTTATACCCAGAAAAGTCTGACCTCTATGGAAAACTTCACACGATTAGGGCCGGGTACAAGCGTTTGACCAAGGTGCCTCTTCCAAAAAGGCCATCAGTTACCTGGATGTAGCAAAGCCTTGCACCTTGCAAACTTGCAATAGCATGCGAGATCTGCTAAACAAGCAAATTAGTAGTTTATCGCTAACAGTACCATTTTCCCTGTTCAACCTGCCCAGCAGTCATTCCCACTCCTGCCAGAACTGCACATCTGAGCGATGGGAGCTGCTCACGCCTGTGCCTTCAACTCCATCATCCCAAACCCCTGCGAGAGTGCACAGTGTCCTCCTTTCTTCATCCAAAAGCTGTGGACCATCCCAGAGCTCAGAGCATGGCTGAGTCAGTCCCAAGTCGAAACCCTTGTTTGCTTTAAAAGAAGTCAATTTACTTCTTTGTATGCCTTCCACCTGTTCCTGTTTGGCTGCCACCAGCCTGTTTTTTAATCACACACAGCTTTCACTCTGGATTGCACAGGCAGCGCTAAAATCCTGCCTGTAGCTAAATGTGGTGTGAAGCTGTGCTGCCTTTGGAAGACTCTCAAAGTCTTCAATGTCCCTCCTTACCTATGGGCTTCTTCAGCCTTGGCCCAAAAATAAAGAACGGGCTGGGTTCTGGGAGCATGTTGCCTCTCGCCTCCTCTCAGCTCTGTCCTGCTACCTCCAGGGCAAAGTAAGCCAGACAATGGCGTAATTAAACCTTCTCCTCACTTAAAGTACTGTTCAGGGAATTTGATTCCCAACCGCTATTTATGGCTATTGATTTCTACACTTCTTATTACCGCGGTAAGTGACCTGTAACCAGAACGGCAACTGGCGGGTTTATCAATCTCTTTCAGATAATTAGTAACACAGGAAGTTGGAGAAGGAAATAAATGGTGCGGTTGAGAAAAGTTTGCTCACCACCCAATGAGGGCTACTAGAGCCAGCAGAAGAGACAATGAAGACCTGCATTTTATCATGCCCAGCCTGGAGGAGCCGGCCTTGGATGCTGCTCCCAGCGCCTTGTTGGGATTTGGGCAGTGGAGGGGACAATATCTGTCCTGGACTCTTGTCCCATTGGGAGCAAGTGCCAACTCCTGCCTTACGAAGGTCTCCTTGTCTTGGGTGAACCCACCCTCTGATGAAAAGCCGCTCGCACGGGACCCCAGCCTGGGGGTGGGATGGGGATGGAAGGGTTGGATGAGTGGAGCAAGCACCAGCATCTGCGTGAGCATCGGTGGGACCAAGATACGATAAAGCCCTTTCAGGCAGATCCTGTGCATTATTCCCTGGAGACCAAACCAGCCCCGTTCCCAGGCAAGGGCTGGTCGCTTTGCTCAGAGGGATAATTATCTTTTTGACTCTTTTCTGTTGAAATGTTGCCTGCAATTAACTCCTACCAGAGGAGTCAGACAGATCGTGGCCCGTGTTTGGATCCGGGCGGATCGACCTGCAAAGGGGGACTGGGTGCAGGGGTTGCCCGGGCTCAGACGAGGGGTGTTAGTTACATTGATCTCACGCTATTTGTCATTAAATCGCTGTAAGCAAACTCGGCAACCTGAAGATGATTAAATGAACCAGGCCTGCCTGAATAAACCCAGAGCTTTTATTAGCAAGGCGGGAGCAGCAGGTTATCCGCAGGTATGTTTGAAGTCCTTGTGATGCCCCTGTGCCCTTCTGCGCTGAGCGCTGCCCCTCGTCATTAGAGCCGGGGACAAAGAGATTTCCAGGGTGCGGAGGGTAGCTGGAAATCGAGAGTTAAAAATGAGAATTCAACCCATGTCTCCTCAAGGCTGGGACAGGGCCTTAGCCCCAAATAATCGCTTTGCTGCTCCTAGCTGACCTCTTTCCCATGCAAATAGCTTTTCAGTGGAAGGCTAATTCATTCTCACAGCTAAAAATGATCATTGCTGTGAGAAAGTGTTCTGGGCGTGAATCCTTTTTGCAGCAAATAGCAGCATTAACAGGTTCATTTTCTCCCAGCAATGCTATCAAAATCTCTTTAAGCTGCTTCCAGAGCGTACCACAGATGCACTAAACCAAGCCTGCAAAATGGGTGGGAGATGTGATCGCAGTCAGACTTCCCGCAGCCTCAAAACCCGACTCAACCTCACGCCGAGCAACATCCATGCCTGATGGCTGCAAGAGTCTCTGTTCCCTCCTGAGGTGCCCCGGGAGCGTGTCCTGGAGGTGGCTCCATTTCTTAGGAAATGTGCAGAAAATTTCTGCTTGTCCTCGGGGGGACATGCAGGAGAACCGCCTGAGAATGGAGCGGTTTCCCCGCACATCTAAAGCACACATCCCACCCCCGTATCTCTGAGCACTGGGTGGAGGTCGGGTGTAAGCCTTTATCTCCTGCAGTTTTCCCAGAAACCTAAAGAATAAGTAGTTAAAGCCCTGAAATCATCAGGTGGATCATTGCCAAAACTGGGAAAGAAACATGAGCTGTTGATCCTCTGCTTTATCCATCAAGCAAAGCGCGGCTCAGTTACAGGTACCGGTGCCGCAGCGCAGGCTTGCGGGTGGAGTGCTCTTTAGTTACGGGTTTAGGAGCCGTGTGATAGACTGTTACAGACTCGATTTGGGGCATTTCCCAAAATTTCCCGATTTCCAGCTGCTTACCAGACTTCTGGTCACAAGGGGACGTTTTTCCAGGAACTGGGTGATTTTTGTGCCATACCAAGCGCTAGCCCCAGCTCTCGAGGATGGCGTGTTACATGGCATATTCTTCTGGCTCTGGAGGAATCGTGGAGATGCAGATCTGACAGTCGGGTTTTGAAGCCGGAGGGACGACAGGGCTGAGCAGCGTTTTGCTCAAAGCAGACGTAGCCGCGAGGCTGTGGATTCACAAAGCCCAGGGATGCGCTGAATGCAGCAGCTGGCTCTGAGCAAACGCTATCCAAAGGTCATCAGCGATGCTCCCTTCGCAAAAAAGCCCACACGCCTTCCCCATGACAACCTGTTACATGCTCCAAAGGAAAACAATATTGCTCTTTTTTTTCTGATTATTTACTTTGAGACTGAATTGCCTCTCGCATCCAGCGAAGCTGCTGCTTCTGCCTCGTAAATCCAAATCACGACTTTTTGGGGTGGTGTGAGTCAATCCCTCCGTGGGCCGAAAGGATCATTTTTATTGACCCTGTGGTGCTCTGCCAACATGCGCTGGGGGGAGCTGGCTGAGTTCCCTTGGCTTTGCTGGGATTTGACCAACAATGGGGAAAATGGAAACACTGGGACCAGATAACCCTCCCCTTGCTCCGGTTTCATATCACAGTGATGCAAACCTGGAGTAGCATGGCAAGGAAGCAGGAGCTGCAGTTCCATGTCTGTAGGGAAAAAGAGTCAAAGAAGGTGGCGATCCCATCTCTGGAAAGGGATAGCACTCAAGAGCTCTTCCAGGGAGCCCTGAAAATGACCGTGTTTTGCCGTGGCTATCCTTTCCTTCAGCTTTCCTTCTGCACCCATCAGGACCTAGCTTGTTTGCCCTGCTCTGGTCTGAAAGGCACTCAAATAAAAAGTGAATGTCCCCAGGCTGGTCTTGCTGAGCGCTCTGTTTGCTTGATAAACAGCTCTGCCCCTGTCCTTCCTCCGAGGTGACTGAGATATCACCACCCCACAAGGTCCCACGGGGCTGCGTGCCAGCCCCACGGCCAGAAATGTGTGAATCAGCCGCTGGGGCCGAGCACCCTGGAGCTCCATGGGACAGGCAAGTCCCTGGGCTGCAGCAGAGCCAGGCGGAGGGAGAGTTGAAACTTCCAGGAAATTCAGGATAACTCAGAAAGACCACAAAAAGGCAGGATCTGAGCCAGAATTATGGCACAAAGACTTGGAAGGGGAGTTGGATAGAGATGTCACTCTGTCTTCAACAGTGTCCGCCTGGCATGAAAAGCAGCTCGGAGGCAGAGGACGGGAGTGTGAGCATTGAGCTGGTGCTGCTGCGTGGGACGGCCAGTGCCCAAACCCATACGGCACTGAGTGTGGCCCCAGGGGGCGAGGGGACACTTAACTCCCCCTGATCTTAGGGGAAACCTAACTCCAGAGCGTGCCAAGGAAGGAGACCCAGGTCTTATTCCCGGATCCATCACGTTCCCCCTCAACTACCTGGGGCAAACTGCTCACGCTCTCTTAGCAGCAAAATAGCATTAACGTTGCTGTCCTACTTCACAGTGATGTTTTGAAGACAAATTTGTCTATCCCTGGGGAGAGGCACTAGAGGAAAACCTGTTCACCAACCAAAACAGGGTTTAGCCACCCGGTTTGTAAATGGCATGCTAAGGAGCCTGAAACCACTGTCTCCTGGGAGAAGCTTGCTTTTTTCCCCCTCCTTTTTTTCCCGTGGAGGAAAAACTATCAAGATAAATTCATGGATATAAAATCAAAAGATCTTTGGTAACCTCTTCGACTATTAAAGTAAAATAACGATAATAATGAGCACTGCAGTTTCACTCATCTCAGAAGATATTAAAAAAAAAAAAAAAAAGAGAAGTCAGGCCAATTTCTTTTTGCTTGCCAGCAGATAAGAGCCTGACCCAGATTGGCAGAGCTCAGCTTCTTCTGCAGCTTTGATTTTCTTGGGGGAGGCTGAGTTCTGGCTCTCAGACCCCAAACCCCGAGGTTACGAACCACAAGCAGAGCTGCCAGTCGCTTGCGCGTCC
>JAOXJK010000006.1:9973845-9996518 GCA_025774025.1 Xenus cinereus | reverse complement strand
GAATTGGGGGGGGGGGGAAAGGTTTTCGGTCAGGTTTTCGATGGGGAGCATCACGTTTTGCTCCCCTGCTTTCGATGCAGCAGAATTTTTCTGCTAATCATCTGCCCATCAGGCTCACAAGGAGAGCTGCTGGTTTCTGAACACACAAGCTGGCAATTTATTCAGGTGACTAAATAAAAGGGAGGGAAAGAAAAGAAATACCCTGCTCCAAGTTGTGAGCGCTGAGCCCTTGGGGATCGTGGCCCGAGGTATAGAGAAATAGCAAAGAAATGCTGTGGAGAGGACGACATTTGTGCTGTCCCTCCTGCAGACATAATGCTTTTACATTAATTATATTTAGAAGTAATTTCTGCCAAGCCTTAGGTTTAGCATTATAAAAAGTTCCTTTTGTCACTTTTTCCCCCCTTTTTTTTTGCACCACTGTGAAATGGCAAGTTAGATGGAATAGGCTAAAATAATGCAATCTGATTGAATAATGAATAAAGATTAATGAATTTTTGCTAACGTAAATGATTACATGGTAATTGCTTTAATAATATAAAATTATTTTCTGCTACAAACTATGATTAATGATACCAACTGAGCACTTGAATCGTGTGCCTTGTTTTTTGTAAGTTCAGTGATTAAATAACTAATATAATAGTTTGCTCTTAATTTTTCTATAGGCAGTGATCATCGGCTAATTGATTTGGACACAAGGGTTGAGCGAACTTAGGGCTTTATGTATCAAAACTCTTAGTGATTTCTTGACTCCTCAGCGACAAAATTAAAAGGAGCAATGGCTTCTTTTCCACATCATGAACTTGTTCATTGGTTATATTTTAAGGGTAGTGGGTTGTTGGTGTGATGTGTAATGGTCCTCACAGAGACCAGGGCCACGTGCTGGGAGCAGAGCGGGGATCTGGTATGAGGGCAAGACGGAGAACGACTGAGCGGCATCGTGTCTCAAAGCCTGGGGGCCAAGGAAGGAAAGAAGAAAAAGGGATTTTTATTCCCGCCTTTTGCAGGGAAACAGTCCTGTTTTATAGATGTTTCATGTTCACAAGACCTTCTGGGGCAGGGGCACCTCACCGCCCCGCACCCCGATTTGCACCTCGCTATTGGCAACCATTTCGACATCTCTGAACTATTTGTCTCTTTGGCGACAGAGATAAATCAGCCGTGGCCTCCCCCCCCCTTTGCAGGATGTTAATGAAGCATTTAATCATTTGGTGTTTCTTTTGCTTTGGCTTTTTCTTATTTTAGTTTGCAGGAATCAGAGAAACACTCGAGCGTGGAAAAAGGCGGCTATTGAACGTCTGTATCTGTTATTTGCCCCCATCATGGGGAATTAATTGCCTTTTGATTAATGAGCCCTTCAGAGCTGTGCCTGAGTTGGGACTGAGGGAAAGGAGAAGAGAAAGGGTGAGAAAATCTGCTGCTCTGCTCTAACCTTGATGTTTTCTGGATGCTAAGAAGGGGTTAAAGAGCCAAAAGCCGGTGATGCTGTGGGGTGGTGGCGATGGTGGGAAGGCAGAGGGGGAAATCGTTGTCTTGGCATGTGTCAGAGGAGAGAGAGAGAGAAATTCAAGCAGCAGTTTAATTTTATGAGTGCTTTCACGCCCCTTGAATGGAGAAGGGGAAAATGATTTAATTAAAAATATATTTACTTTTAATGCAACCATCAATATTTCCATCCATGCTGATTGTTAAGAGGGTTTGTGTGTTTGCATGTTTAAACACTTCCAGGCTCTGCCTCTCTCTTAATCCTTCTCCATCAGCAGCCGCTCGTGCACACTCACGTGGATGCCCGTGCACGCTCACCCATGCCCCCCTGCACACTCATCCAGCCCCCCCATGCATGATCACCCATACCCCTGTGCACACTCCAGCCCCCTTGCCTTCCCAAGTTTGGGTTTGGGTCAGTTTTTGGCAATTCTGGGCAGTTTTTTGCGATTCCCCAAATGGGGAGTATTAGCAGTCTCCCAGCCTCCAGAGGTAGCTCCAACAGCAGCTGGGCTTCAAGGCCCCCGTGTGCTTTCCCCCGTGATCGGTGCATTTTGCTGTGCTGGGTTTCTTTTGGAGGTACCAGCCATGCCCAGGGCCCCCGCTGCACCCCAAACTCCAGCCCCACCGTGCTCGTGGGTGGGTTGGGGTGTCTGCGCAGAAGCGGGGTGCGGGGTCGGCTGGGTCCTCTGCCCTGCCAAGTGAAGGTGTTTTATGTTCAGAGGCCGGGCGAGCAGGTAGCCATGAGCATCCCCTGAACGCAGGAGCTGAGAGCTGCCCCTGCTGCTATTTCCTAGATAATTTAGTCAATTGAAAATGGCAGGATTCAGGGATTTTGGCAACAACACGCGAAGAGTTGTACAGTAAAGCTCCAGCAGCCCTTCTGATTTGTATTCCTTCCCAGCGTCAAAATGCTTCCCAGTTACCCATTTGCCTTTCTTGTTCCTACACTACACGGATGGATTTAAAGGATTTCTCCACAATAGCCTTTAAATCTCCTTGCCGGGTGCTGCTGAACGGCGGCACAGTTTGATGCGGCTCTGCTGTCTGGGTCCTCCCCGCCTTGCTTTGCAGCTGACCGCCCGAGGACAGCGGCTTTGTGTGAAATACGGCTGGAAGAAGGTGCATTTGGGAAACAAAAAGTTTGGCTTTTGAGTGAAACAAATAGCCTTTGTCAATTTGACCTTGAAGCTCAGCCACCACGCCACCAGAAATGGCAGTGCTTGCTCAGTTATCATCTTTTTCTCTCTCTCCAAAGAAGCTCTTGTCTTCCAAGACTGGCAGCATCATTCCTTATTCCTAAAGTTTGGACTGTATTGGCTTGGTTGATCTTATTTCGTTGTTTATTTGTTGTTTTTTTTAGTATTTGCAAGGCCACCAGGAACAAGCCCTACTTTCCACCAGGCTGAATAGGTTGGTCTGACAATTTTCAACCCCATCTTTCCTTTCTCATGGATGTCACAGCCTGGGACGAGGCTGTGGGTAGAGTTTGCCGGGGGTAAGATCATTTTAGGTCCGAGCTATGGCTTGGGATCCTGGAGGACCCACGCAGGAGATGCCAGCAGGCTCCGAGCTCCATCCCCGCCGGTACCACAGAGCCCAAGGCAAAGCAGCAGCTCTGCCTCTCTTTATTGATGCAGCTCACGACTTCATTTCCGCTCTCATATTTCAAGTGGAAAATTTGGTGAAAACAAAAAATTAGCAGGACATTCTTAGTAGAGTAGCAACAAGCAGTACAATCTATTAGCAACAGCCTTTTTTGTGCATGCACAGCTATTGCTCGGCGTATGTTTACAGCAGAGCTGCTAAAGGATAGAGCCGTCACTGAGATCTGAGAGAATGTGAATCTTCCTTCTCCTGGCAGGTTTCTGGTCGCAGCCCGTCGGAGTGGCCCCATCACTCCACGTCTCCCCGAAGGAGAAGGCTGCTCCGGAGCCTGTATCCTCCAGTGAGACACAAATGCAATTTGCTGATTTTTCTGAAAATGGTGTTGAAATGATATTAATCCCTGGCTCCACATGAAAGATCAAAAGAGCCAGAGAGGCAGTGTTGGGCACGGAATGGAAATCATGCTCTGCAGAGAGAAGAAAGAGAATTGGAAACTTCCTGGCGGAAATACCCGTGTATTTAAACCAAATCCAGTGGCAGCCAAAGTTGCCTTTGCTGGACCCAAACCATTGAAGGGAAACGAGGACAGAAAACCCCAGAGGGCTTCTGTATTTCACTGCCCTGTCCAGAGAAGGGTCTTTTTGAGCCATTTCTAAGACGACGCTGCAGTCAACCCTTTGCCTTTTATTGCCGCAGTCTGTTCCGCTTCTCATCAAATACAGCCCTGGATCTTTTTCTGCCGAGCTGCTGCCCAGCCCGTTGTAGCCCATCTGGTGTTTGTGTGAGCAACTCGCCGTCGAGCTGCGCGCTGATCCTCTCTGAATTTCATCAGTTTTATAGGATATCTCAGGCCCTTCCTCTAGTTTCCCATCACCGGGTCTCAAGTCTGGTCTGAATTTGGTTTCGTGTCCTCCAAAGTGCCGGTAGCCTTTCCTGGGGTGAACCCTCTGCAGATCTAATAAACATCTCCCCTCTTCCATCATCCGGGACGTTAATTGAAATATCAAATTGTACCGGATCAAGAGAGACCCCTGTTAGACACATCCCTCCTTTCTGACAGGGAACCATTGATAATCCCTCTCTAGGTACAGCCAAATTGCAATATAGAGCCGTTTCCCAGCGTGCTGATGAGAATGTCATGGGAGACAGCTTGCAAAGCGTTCCTGAAGTAAAGACAGATGACATCTCCTGCATCTTCCTCCAGCACCAGCCCTGTCACCCTGTCACTGGAGGAAATTAGATTGGTTTGACCCAATTTGGTCTTTACAAATTCGTGTTGGCTGTTATTCATTTCCCTGTGTTCTCCCAGGTGCTCGCGTAGGCTTTGTTTGCTCTCAGTATGTTTCTAAAAATTAGAGGAAAACTCATTCGTCTCCCTCCCCTTTCGAAAAGGCAGGTGCTGCATCTGCCCTTTTCTACATTTTTGCATCGTCATCTTCTCAAATACCTCCATGTTGGCTCCAAAATTGCGTTTGGTGGTTCTCGATGCACCCAGGGATGGAGCTGGCTCGGCGCAGCCCATTCAAAAACACCTCCCTTAGCTAAGGATGCTCAAAACTCTTCTGTCCCTCCCTACTCCTCAGTGTTAATTGTGTCAGACACCAACTCACAGTTGATCTCTTTAGTAAAGACTAAACTGAAAGAGGCTTTAGCCTTCTCAGCATTGTCTGTCGATAGCTTTCCCTCTTCAGCCACTCTGACATTTTCAAATGGGATTTTTTTTTTTTTTTAATTCAAAGTGACTTTTTCTGCTGTTTTAAAATGTAAATCAATTTCTTCTAAAAAAAGAGAAGCATTTTAATAACAAGGCTGCAAAGGTTGAAAAACAATGCTTTGAAACAGCTGAAGCAATATGTTTCTTGCTACTTGAGATCAATTCTCTTTGGAATAACTAGTAATGGTTGGGCCAGAAATTGGGGGGTTTTGTCCCCATTTAAGAGAGGGAAAAGATTCAACCCCCCAGATTCTCATAATTTTGTTTCTCAGTAGTCAGAAACACCATACTCGCCCTGTCATGTGTTGGCTCAACCAGAACATTCAGAACCACTGCAGCAATTTCCCTGTAAGATTTCTCTGGGCCAGAAAACTCTGGATTCTCACACAACTCCATCTGTATGGATAGCAATGGATGCCGCCAGCCTGAGTCCGCAACAGGGAAAATTGGATGGGTATCGAGCAGAAATGTGTCTTGTCCCACGCACAGCATCTGAAAGCTAGTTTTAAATGCAAATAGGATGGGGAAGACTACGGAAATTCAATAGCAAATGTTCTTTAAGTTTCTTTCCATACAGCGCGGATCATTAGGTAGAGCTCTAGCTGCCCAGAGACCTCTGGCATGAAACAGAAATATGAAATCAGATCTTTCTGCTTCGCTCAAGTCAGTCAGAGCCATCACGTGTGATGCTGCATGAACCGATTCACCTGTTTCAGCTCCATCTTAACAAAAGGTGATATTTCTTATTCCCTGATCCCATCAGAAGATCATTCCAGGAGCCCACCGCTCTGGTTAAAACCTTCTCCTGACTTCCAGTGTGAATTGATTTGTGGCCTAGCTCCCCTTATGCAAACATTGTCCTTTAACTTAAGTAGCTCTTCTTTCCTTGTGTCTGGGTGATGGATTGAGCGAGAGCGTGTTTGCCATTTCAGCTGTCTCCCACAACAGCTGCTGCTTCAAGTGAGAGAAGGATGGCGGTTATCTGTATAAACAGCTTTCTCTAAAAAGTCATTGTTTCCAAAAAGCAGCGATCAACTTTCTAAAATCAACACTTAAGCGCTTTTAGTGGATTGGAGATTTTCACTGGGCAGCTGAGTCAGGGGGTTCAGTGCAAAGAAAATGATAGCTTTTCTTCCAGAAGTCAAAGTTTCTGTTTTTTTTTTCCTTGAGTGTTGGCTGAAAAGCCATCTGAAAAAGAAAAAACCCCACTGTTTCATAGGAGAAATCTCAGAAATCTCCAAGCTGTGCAGCCTAGGTGGGACATAAAACTGACTCAGGGTCCCTGGGTCAATTCCTGCATCTACCACTGGTTGTCAATGGATGACTTTGAGCAATTCCATTGTCCCCTGCCTACGTTTCCCCATCTGTAAAGCAGGAAAAGGGAATTCACCCAGTTCGGGAGAAAGGGGCTGGAAGAGACGGCGGGGTTGTTTGAACAGCCATCGGAAAACCAAAGAGGTGAGAATGACAGCCATGAGAAATCCTGAGCAGAGGAGAGGGACAAAGGTGGAGTAGGAAAGCCCCGGTGCTGTTCAGGGCAGGGGTTGGGAAGTTGCAGGGACCATTGAACGGGAATCCTGGATGTCCTGTCCCGTAACTGGCCACCGTTTTGCTGGACCCAAATTTCACTGCGATAATTGTTGTTGGGGCAGGTGAACGTGGAGCCTTGCGCTGGCAAACACAGCCAAAGGCTGACGTCTGTGACTCTTTAGCTGCTGCTGTTCCCCCCGCAGCTCTGCTTTCCGCACGGAAAGGGCACAGCACGGTTTCGGAGGTGACCGATACCCCGCTGCTGCGTCCTGCCAATGTGCCAGAGTCGGGGAAGAGCAAGGGAAGGACGTGCTTTGCCTCAACCACTGCGGCGTAGCCATTTCCCAAGAGCATCGAGAGAGCAAAGTCTGGTGTGGAGGGTACTTAAATCACTAATTAAAGCTGTTACCCTCTGGATGACACTAGTACGGCCTCTTCTGAGCCTGCTTGGAGGCTGGGGGGGTGGATCATCATCTTGTTTTTCTGTCTCGCGCCTTTCCCTTTGCTTTTTTTCCGTCGTCCATGCTGTCTGGGATGCGCTCCTTTATCCTTACACACGTCTCGCCTCACTCCCATGGTTTAAAATTAATATAATATTGATTGGAAAGGTTTGGAGGGATTGCAGGTCATTTGCATTCTCCCGTCCCTCTTCATTTCTTCGCCCAAGCCCGTCTGGGTGAAGTTTGGCGGCTGGAGCGAAGGAGGTCTGGTTGCTATAGCTACCAGTGCTGCCTTCCTCCCGGCGAGGAGGAGGAGACCGCGGGACTTCAGAGCAAAGCCATTTCGCACTAACTTCTGCCTTGGAAAGTCAGCCAGGGGCCCCGCAGCACCCATGGGCCACCCTTCTCCTTGCCCTCCCCTCCGGCAGCAGCGCAATGCCGGGGAGGAACCACCACCAGCTCCGTGAAGACAAGGAGGACCTGGCTGCAAAGCTGGGGACGGAGAGCATCTCAAAAAAAATCCTGCCTGGCCCATCTCAAACTGGGAATCTAATTCGGATGCCACTTCTGTCCTCCTGGAGGACATATGTACCATGCTGGAGAGGGACACAGGGGATGATGGTTAATAGGTACCTAGAGCCCTTCGGGACCCTGTACCTTCCCGAGGCTGGCAGGTACGACCTGGCTCTCTGGGGTGTCCAGGGTTACCAGGGGGGTTGTGCAACATCTCAGATGGCATTAAACACCCAAGTGTGAGGGGGCTGATCCCCTTTTTTAGCTTTTCCTGCATCCCCCAAATCAGTACAAAGGACTGAGCACTGCACTACCCGCCCCTGCACCCAAAAACCTGGGGTTTCATCTCCCTTTACACTACGGAGGGTACAGGGCACGTGAGGAGGAAAAGACCGAGCAGGTCTTGTATAACATGGACTCCTTTGTTCCCAGGTTACTCTGGATTGTCTGTAATTATGTCTAGGGATGCATGCCATGATAATTGTTGATTATTTGCAGCTCCTGTGGGACTGCTTCCTTGTGAAAGAAAGGCAAAGAGCCTGCACGTAGCATAGACGAGAAATTCAGATCAGCAGCATATTTCTGGAACATGCTCAAGAACTGAATAAATACGTGAATAAATTAAATAAATAAAAGGTGTGGGGAAACGAGCAAGATGGCCTTGCCGTGTCAAGATAACTGTACCTTGTCCCCCTGCTCTGCAAACTCTGTTGAGCAGATTTATTAGTTTTAATTAACAGGAGGGGAAAAAAAAAAAAGAGCTGGGAATACATCCAAATTCCAACTCACAAAATCACTGCTCCTTCCTCAAGATTGAGAGAGAAAGAGGGTGAATGACCAGAATAATAATCAGAAAAGCGATCTGGGTGCCAAGAAAGCCATTTCTCTGCCTGCCCTTTGCACTGGCTCCTAGAATGAGGAGGAACTTGTTCAAAGCCGAATGGGAAGTCCTGGCAGGGTCAGAGTTTAGGGCTGAAGCCTGTATAAAGTTTGTAGTGGGGCAGATGAAAGCTCCTTCCAACACTTCTCCTTCAGTGGAAGGCTGGAGCTGGATTTAAGCTCATGTCTGCATGTGAAGTACTGTTTTTCACATAAAATGTGATTTTTTTTCATTATAAGTCCTCCTCCCCAAGAATGAGTGGTTTGGGGTCAGCCATTGCTGCTGTACCCTCAGGGGGCAGGGCAGTGTCCCTGGGTGGTGACACTGTGCACATGCACCCCTCCTGTGGACCAGGTTCCTTTGACAAGTGCCAGCGCCCAGGGCATGATGAGGAGAGACTCTAGTGACGTTTTGTGGCATTTCAGAACACCAGTATTTCTCTTTTTCCATCCTCCAGACCTCTTTTACAGGCAAACCCAAGACCTTGGTGAGGGGAAGGGGGGGCATTGGGAGACACTTGTGGAGGCACAGCCACGCTAAGGGCTCGGTCTTCCTGCTGGAGGCATGGAATGTGGCTGACTCTCCAAGGACCAACTGATGAGATGGTGAAGATTTACTCATGGGGAAGACCTGAGTGCAAAACATCCTGCTCTCTTGCAAATACTAGCATTGCTGGCAGCTCCGCTGCCTTTTGGCACGGCATCCCCATGACACAGGGACGTGTCCCCATACTGCCCTGGGCGCTGGGGGATGTGACTTTTGTGCCCAAACAATATCAACCCTGCTGCCCATGGTGTGCGCTCATGGATGCTGGTAGAAAGGTATTTAACTGAGATGTTGCTTAGTCCCAGTAGCAGGCAAGAGTTAAAAAAATAATAATGTCAACTTCCAGCACAGAAAACACCAAGAGTTCAAACCATCTGAAGGAAAATGATGCTTCCGTTTTATTTATTAGTTTTTTTTTTTTTTTCCTGTTGGCATCAAGTAGACATTTCCTGCCAAGGATTTGATGAGGATGAAATACATTTTCTCCCTGTCAAAATGGTCTGTGAGGGAACCCAGTCTGTAAGCATCTCGCTCCCTCCTGCACAGTGCAGCGCAGTGCAGAGCCCCCTGAGCAACTGCTCACTCCAGGACCAGCAAGAGCGCAGCCTTTTTAGCCCAACAGTGCATCAGCTCATTAGTCTTGATGATAGATTCACCAAGAGCTAAGCTGCCCTGGGCTTCTCCCGCAAATAGTATTGTTTCATGGCATGGCAGGTCCTGATTCAGGGAACTTGCCTCCTGCCTGGTGTAGAAATTACCTTTACAGCCTCTGCACCATCAGCTTGTCCCTCCAACGGGGCTGAACCTCTTCACGCAGCCCCATGAAACTCCTGAGATCTCCAGGAAGCTGGAAGACACCCACAAAGCATAGACTGGAAAGGAAAACGGGGTTTGGTTTTTCTCCAATGTTGAAATGTTCCCCTTCAAGTTTTATTTCAGCCTATTAGGAACCATTTCAGAAGAAGAGCTGGAAAGAATGGAGTTGGATCTGGCTGCCAACACTTCCAGGGTTCAGAGGTACTTGGACCACAGATTGTGCCTCAGTCCCTTCTCTGCCCTTTACAGGTGTTCATTAAAGGAGTTTCACGAGAAAACACAGCATCGCTCTCCAGGAAACAGCAGCTAGAACATTTTATCTTTGACTTTCACAACTTCAACAAGTCCCTCGGGGAAGAGCACAAGCAAGTTTTATTAAAAATAAAAAACCCTCATGGAGAGGACTAACGCTTTGTCTTCCGGATTTAACAGGAGTTGCCGGAGATAGCAAAGATGCTTCAGAAGGGCTCTCAGAGCGGGGCAGGACATAAATAAACATTCCTAATAAAGGCTGGAGTGACCCAGCACAGCGATAAACACACAGGAGCCCTAAGGCCACAGCCAGGATTGGTCCATCTTGTGGCCAAAGTGCCGAGAACAGCAAGAGTTCCTGGGGAAAACACAGCGTGACGTAGCACCACCATGAAAACGCTGTCCCAAGGGTGACTCCATGGACGTGGCAGGCAGAGCCAGATGTGGAAGGCAGAGCACTTTAGATGAGGTAGGAGAAAAGGGTTGTTCCTGCTCAAAGTACATCTGAGTACATTGGTTGACTTGCAGACCACAAAGGTGCAAACTCCAACTGATGATTGCTCACCAGCTGGGAAAATTTAAGGATTTTCATCCACCTGAGATTCTTTTGTGTCTAATAAGAACCAGAGCCCTGCTACCTACCACCTTCAGTTAGAAAACCGAATATAAATGAATCTGGACTGCGATTTTTGAGAAGTTTGTCACAACCCAATTATCTCCACCATTTCATCCCATCTGTGCTTGAAATCTGCCCAGGTATGCCAAAGTTTGATAGTGGAAAGATGACAAATAGACACAGAGAAGGTGTGATTTTACAGCCTCATTTCCCCAGGGAAGCAATCCAACAAGGGCTATTGGAAGAGGTCAGATCTTGGGTCTGATGGCATATGTTCAGATTACTTCATCAGAGGCCTGTTTGAAACATTTCCATGGATGCTGCTGGCAGAAAATTGGTCTTTTTTTTTCTTAAACTAAACTATGTTGGTTTTTTCCCACTTGAGAAATGTTGACACTGTGTCAAAAAAAAAAAAAAACAACCAAAAATACAGGCCAACAACAAATGTTGAGTAAATAAGAGACATTTCCACTTTGGAACCAAAATCAAAATAGATCTGTTGAAAACAGAAATATTTTCATACTAACAGCGCTGCTTGCAACTTATGCTCAAATCGATTGCTAATTACACGGCCAGTCCACTGGCAAAATGCTTGACACGTAGCTTTGGACTGAACCTCAAACAAGAAGTTAAACCATGTTGTTGGCTTTGGGCACCTAGGTTGCATTGCTGCACAAAACGGTTGCTGTGCTGCATTCAGGAATACAGCTGACTTTCTGGACACTAAATTTGTCCTTCGTTTCCAAGCAGTGATTTATTGACCACGTTAGAGGACAATCTTTGGATTCAAGGAGGTGCCGGCGCTGAGTTTGATGTTCATGTTGCTCCTCTCCATTGTCCATCTCCGAAAGTCGCGGTGGTCCCACCACTGCTCGGTGACCAGAGGGGATGCACGTACTCATGTGTGTTATCGTATCTGTTTCAGCACGTACTGGTTCCAGGTTTGGGGGCAGCCTGCGCTGGCAAACTCAGCACCACGACGCTCTTCCCCTCCATTTTCTCCTTGTCGGCGCGTTTTGGCGAATGGGTTTCTGGGGGGGAACGGGTGGAACAGATTGGGGGGATCAGATGGAAATCCCTGCTCCACCGAGAGCGCTGGGGAGTGGGGTCTCACCGTCTCCAAAGCCTCCCGCACCCAGTGCACGGAGTTGGGCGGGAGAGAGCTGAACTGTTTACACATCAACATCTTGGCACGAAGCCACCTCCACAAGGGAGAGAGGAAGGAAAAAAAAAAAAATATCAAAACAGAACATGAAAAATTAATGGGGTTTTAGACTATTACATTTTCCAGGACTTGCTGGATTGTGGCTTTCAATCCTCAATCAATCTCATTTCAATTGGACTGATTAATTTTCCAAAATACCTCTTTGGCTGGCTTGGACGTGCTTTCTGCTCCTGTGCCCGGGGAGTAAAGCCAAATCTGGGGCTGGTGGTGGGGTGAGAGTAGGGGGGGACCAGGCAACCCCGTCCTGCCCGCTTTTTGCTCCAGGACAGGGGTATGTCCTGAGATCCATCAACGCCGCTGCAGCCGGCTCTGCCCGGTGCGTGCTCAGCTCCCCATGGCTCTGTTCATGCTTGCCGGTGGCCAGTGGCCACCACTCCCAGCCTTTCCCTCCAGCCACCTTCTTTCGCCTTGGCCTGATTGCCCTGGCCTCCGCCGAAGGCCCGGGGTTAAGGAGAGCACTTTATTGTGCCTAACGAGGCGCTTTGCCCATCCAGTTAGAGAGCAGCCAGCTCAGCCGTGGATTGTCTTTCGCTTTTTATTGCCCAGCGGGAGGAGGACGGGGAAGGTCTTTATGTGATTTTAGAGAAAGACAAAATGCCTTAATAGCAGCCGCCGCTGCCTCTCTGGGACCCGGGGGACCCTGCAGCAGCCCATAATAATCATCGTAAATAAAAGGGGACGTATCTAGTGTGCAGCATGGGCCGTTAAAACAAGCCCTAGGGTGGAAGGGATGTCTTAAAAACAAGCTTTAGAGGATGTTTCTCTCTGTTTCTCTCCTCATTGCCCCCCTAATTCTCCTTCCCTGCATGGCAGGGCAGTGGAAGGCTGGCACCGCTCTCCTTTCGCCCAGCCTCAATTAGCTTGACAGGCACGGATATGTATCTCTTTATCTTTACTCTTCTGCTCATGTGGCCCTAGGGAGAGGACTCCCGCATACTTAGGCTCACACATGCATTTCTGGGCTAGTAAAACTGAGTAAAAGGAGTGTTTAGGCTTCTCAGTCCTCCTCCACTGAAGACAACCCAACGTTGTCTCCTCTGGCGGCTTTACCACAAGTCTTTATGTAGCGTGGTTGTCCCAACTTCGCTTCTTCAGGCGCCAAGGGGTTCTGTGGGCATCTCTGCCTCAGGGGGGATGAGAAGTCTGATTTCTGGTCCTGCGGTGCAGGGTGAAAGGTAGAAATCACCCTTCACAGGAGAGGAGAATGGGGACGGATGCAGATCTTACCAATGGGGAGGATGCAGGTCCTTTCGCAGCAATGGCTTTTGAGGCAGCCACATCGCTCCCAGGCTCCCAGCGCCGAGCAAACAGGCAGCGTTTAAGTTGAAAACAAGTTTTTGCAGAATAGTTTTTAGCAGCCGTGGGAGCAATGATGGACAGGGAATGGTGTGGTATCGGAACAGAGCTCCTTGGGAGAGCAGCCCCTACCTGAACCTGCAGGGAGCAAGGGACTGCAGCCTCAGAAAACCAGAATAAACTTCAAGGAGAGAGGAGGGCTGAGCCGGGCTTTCAGGAGCATACAGGGAGTCGGTGATGAGTCTGGTGTGGGCTGAAACAGCCACCTTTAATGGCTCAGAGCATGTTAGGGACATGGGAGGTCTCATGAGGGAAAGGGCCTAAAAAGACTTCGCAGCATAGAGGGTGCACGAAATCCTTTTACTTTTTTATAATACAGGCTCGTCTCTCTCAGGGTGCTTTTCGTGGCTTTACAAGCAACAGATTGGCAGCTAAAACTGTTTTTCTCTCGTTCCTTTAGTTTCTTTTTCCCTCCGCAAATGTTTGGCAGAAAGGAGAATCTGCAATAATAAAAAAAAAAAAATAATAAAAAAAAATTGATTAAAAGCCCTGAGCCCTCGCAGAGAAAATATTTTGAAGCAACTGTAACTACCTTTATTTTCTACATAATTCTTTCGTTCCGTTGCCTTCACACCCTTCACAGTTTCCACATGCGACCGTCTATAGCTCTGCTGTTGACCTATCGGTGGTCGGAGGAGCGTTGTTCCAGCGTGTGTGGGGAACCGCTGCACCATGGTCTCCTTCCCCCCAACCCCCGAAGGCTGTCAATGGCTGCAGGAGCTTCCCAGAAAGGGCTGGGAAGAGCTCATGGGGTTTTTGCCATGCGGGGAAGCCATCTGGGAAACCTCCCCATCCACCCACCTTCCCGCTGGCTGGGGTGGAGGTGTCCCTGTCTCTGTTGGTGGGGCTGATGTGAAGCCAGTGAGGGCTGCAAAGGCAGCTTTGGGGAGGGCTGACCACATCCCCAGTCGCCGTGGTGTGGTTCTCCATCCCACATCCTGCTGTCTGGGTAGGGACTGCCAAATTTAGCTTTAGAGGGTGTGTGCTCCAACCCAGGCTCCCCCTCCTGTTACCCCATGTGTGTTAAGCTTTCTTTTCTCCCCTGCATCCAGCAGGGCATCACCTTGCCCAGGTCTTAATAGAACTGGTTGTGTTATCCTCGTGAGGGTTGGTTTGTGCTCCCATCACCCCTATGGGGCTGCAGCATGGAAAAGGGGAGCTCAGTCCTGGTTGAACACAGTTAACTCCCATCTGAGTCCTCAAGGTGTGAGAGTAAACCCTGAGCAAACCCGAGGTGCTCGGCTCTTGCATGAAGGTCTGACACGGGTAACTACAACATTTTGATGTGCAGGCAAGAGGCCTCGTGTGTTTGCCCACCCAAAACACCTCCTGTGAGGCAGAGACCATGTGTGGGGACAAACATATCTCCCCCAGGACATGGCCCAGCCACGCTGTACAACAAGAGTTCATCAAACAATTAACACCCTTGGCAATAAAAGCACCTCAGTTCCTCCTGCCGCTTCTCCTGTTAAGTCCTGCCCTCCTCCTGCAAGGAACATTAAGAATTTGGAAACGTGGCCTCTTCAGGAGAGCTTTAAGGAGGGCTGGAGGCTGCGGCTGAGCTGAGCCCTTCCCGACCTTCTGCCCAGCGAGCTGGAGGAAAAGCCTGAACATCCTGCTCTTGGAGGGGTTGTATCCTGACTGTGTCCAGTAAATATACCCCCAGATCAGCCACCAGGAATTGCATTTGATATCTGCGCCGGTCTCTGAGCCCATGCGGATGGTGTGTGAGGAAAGGCAGGGCCAGGCAGGAGAGAGCTGTCGGAATCAATCGCAGAATAGACATGGAGCTTTTCCACTGCTCCTAAACATTCCCCCCAGCCCTGGAAAGGGAGCAGGAACCAGGTCTCAGTCCCTCTCCCTCCCCCCCCAGGCAGGATGGGGTGGCCCATGTTTACCTGCCTCAATAAAAGGAAGGACAGAAAGATGGACAGGAAAGGAGAAGGACAGGAAAGGAGAAGGAAGTGTTTAAATGGGATGTGGATTCAGGAGGGGGTCCTATGTGCACCTCCGGGCCTGCAGCAGCTGATGGGATGGAGCTGGCGGTGGTGATGGAGCAGGGATTCTTCCCTGCTTGCCTTTATTAGCTCTCTGGGATATAGGGCCCCCGTGCTCCCCTCCTCCTCTTCCTCCTCCTTCACATGATTAATCTCTGCTTTGCCTCTCGCTTAGAAGGAACATAACTGTAAATGCAATCATACACTTTATGGGCTGTGTAGATCTGCTGCGTCAGCTGAATCAATAAGGCACTTAGGGCATCAATGACCCTTTTCCCTCTTCTGTTCCCCTTCTGTCATGCATCAGTGGAATGAGTTGCATGTCCTCAGCTGCCATCAGCTTGATCCTCTCTGCTACCAAATTCAGGTCCCCACACTTTGTGGGTGCCTCAGGGGAGGGTGACAGCCCAAAAACGTGGGGAGCAGACTCGAGGATGAGATGGGTGATGATCCACCACTCCCTCCCCAGCCCTGCTAAACTCAGCCCTGGCTCAGCCTGGGGGCAACCCACAGCAAAAAGTCCTCCTGGGAGGCATGGTGGTCCAGACCAACCCAAGCTGAGCACCTTCGGCAGCCCCCAGGGCAGGTTTTGCACCCTCCTGCGTGCCCTCACACCATGCCCTGGGGCATGAAGCACATGCCTGTGCTTGATAACCCACCGTGCCCAGCTGCAGCCCAGAACCAGCCTTATATCAGACACTTTCAACTGAAAACAAAACCCCCAAATAGTAATTGTGTGTTTGGAGCTCAAGGCACCGCAGGAGGTCTTGGGGCCACATCCTGCAGATGTGCTCCCCGAGGGTTAGCAGGGCCATGCAGAAGGAGCCGTGCTTTGCAAGTTGTGGCTCACCAGGAGGAGCAGCAATTTTAAAATCAGTGAATATGGTACAGGAGTAAAGCACAGCCTAGAGCAGGGAGAGGTTTGGAAGCCACTCTGTTGCCACCCTATAGCCCAGGGAAGGGCAGCCCAGAAATCCCCTGGCCATGGCCCAGAAGCCTGTAAAGCCACAGCCAAGCGTGTTGTGCCTGGGCTTTGCCACCTTTTTCCTTTTCATTTTCCCCTGCTCTTGGCCAAAAACGTACATCCCCAGACAAGGTACATGAATAAAACGTGGCAGCACCTGCTTTGTCTTCCATTGAACCTTAAAAGCAACACCTGGGGGGCCAACACCAGTGGCAGCATCCACAGCAGCCTGGTTATATTGTCCCTGTCATAAATTATTGCGGCCCCAAGTGTCAAGGTACCAGGGCGATGGGTGCGAGGAAGGGGAGATGACCGGCTTGACTTATACCTGGGTTTAGTGACACGAAGTGCACAAAAACCTTTCCGAGCCCTTGCTCAGCCTTGCAGAGCCCTGGCCGGTCCCTGTGCTCGTGCCCATGTAATTTGGTGACACACGACAGTCACCATCTGGGAAACGGGACGGGACTGACCCCAGGACCTGCGGGACTGAACAGAACAAATTGTTCCCAGTGAGCCCGGAGACCCGGAGCTGCCACAGGGCGGCTGCGATGGATGTACATGGCACCGGGACTTGCACACGAGCTGGATTTTCTGTCTCCTGCAACATCTGGTTGTTTCCAATGTTAAAATAAGCTTAACAGAAATTTCCAGTCTGGGGGCAGAACAAAAGCCTCCCCTTGCGACTGCAAACAGACCGGCTATTTGCATTGATTCGCACAGTACGTTGCAATTATAAATGGAAACCTGGTGTTTCAGCTTTGGCTGGGGGAAGGTTGTTTGTTTTTTTTCTAAAGCCTGAAATTCAGCTGGTGTCGCTGTCGCCAGCCTTCCCTTCACACCAGCACTGCCGCGCTCCCCTGGCTTTGCTTCCTTTGGGGCCAGATTTCTCAGGGACGCAGCGTGTCATGAGGAAAGAGGGAAAGTCCAGGATCAATTTTCTGCTTCTGCTCCACCTGATGCAGAGCAAACCAGCCGAGAGCAATCCTTTTGGGGGGATTTATGGCTGTTTGCACCATCAGAGCAGCCAGGGGCCAGAAATGAATCTGGTCCCTTAGTGATCTAATCCAGAGCTGGAGCCTCATGCCCAAGATGTGAGCTGCTCGGTACAGCCGTTGGCTGCCTGGTAACGCCGTGACACCGGCATGGCCGAGGCGAGCTGTCCCCCGGTGTGTGCCACGAGCCCTGCCCCAGCCTGGGCATCCAAATCTGTCCAGGGGGAGCCGGGCTGCCCCATGTCCTGCTGCCTCCCGTACCCTCCATCCTGCCGCTGGTTGTAGGTAACTGGTGTGGCTCATCGGTGACGTGCCACCCCACCCGCCGCGCTCGCTTCCTCTGCCCACGACAAAGAGCATGTTGTTTTTAAGTTATGTATTGTCTGGGGGCATTGTTTTTCTCCTCTGAGAGGTTTCCTGGAAATTCACTTCATATCCAGCAGCTAGATTGAAATCATTTTAATGCCGCTGTAGCTCACTGTGCTCTGCCTTGGTTCTAGAGGCTGTGCCGGGCTGTATCGCTGGGCTGTGCCACAGGAATGGGAAAAACATTCCCAGGGATGGGAAATGCAGTCCTCGGGGTGGGAAATGCAATCCTCTTGCTCCCAGACAGCCATTCCAGGGCTCGGTGCCCATCCTGCAGGCGCTGCCGAGGACACAGAGGGCCAGGGCTGGGGGCGATGCCCACCCTTGGGCTTGGCCTCCCTCTCCATCTCGCAGCAGACCCAGGGAACAGGGGAGGGCTCATCCCTTGGTTGGCTGCAGTGGGTAGAGGTGTCCCCAGCAGGTCCGAGCAGAAATTCCCCCCCACCCAGTTTTCCCAGAAACTCGTCTTCGTGAATGTCTTTGCCTGCACAAGACTGGGTAGAGCAGGAGATCTTCTGAGAGCAGAGCTCCTCTGCACTGCAGGTGACTGAGTTATTTAAAATAAATGCAGCCAAGAGGGCACAGTGTCATGCTATAGGGGCCGGCAATTTGCTGTGTGGGATCACACACTGCCCTAGTAATTCCTTAAAGAAAACAGAGGCAAAATGAACACATTTCCCCGTGATTCATGCCAGCTTTGTAGCCTTGGCTTACCAGGGACCGCTCGCTGCCTCCGTAAAATCCACTCAGGCATCCAGCTGCTTAGCTGATAGACCAGGCTCGGGGTTACAACACATCTGTCTGCTGGCCAGAAGCCTGGGGCACGGCAGGTCCCACAGCAGAGTCTCCAGCAGGACCCGGCTGTCCCCGGGAATGCACCGTGCCGAAGCTCCAAGGGGAGCAGAGAGCCCTTGAAACATGACGGAGCTGCGAGGGGTGAGGGCAGAGGCATGGCAGGCTTTGTAGAGAGAGATGAGGCTTTTATCAGATCAAATGATGCATTATGATGGATTAGAGAGAGATATAAAAGAGCAGTGGGTCACAGCAGAGGAAGCCTGGCCTGAGAACTGGACACAGGGAAGAAAATGTGCTTATCAGGTGCGAACAGCAACACCCGTGGGGCACTGCAGTGGGCCAAGGTGGAGAAAAAGCTACACGAGCCATTTCTGTTTCAATTTATAGCACAGAGTCAAGTGTTTTGACTCAGGGAAGAGTTTTTATGGTTTTCTTTTCCTGTTAATGTGTTTTGAATTTTTTTTCCTTATCCCTTCCATAGAAAGTGGAAAATTTTTGTAAAAGGTTTTCTTTGTTAAAATCTCCAATTTTCAACTGAAAAACAACTTTTTTTTTTTTTCCTTTTCCTGGGGTACATCTGGAGTTTCTAATGAGCACTAAGGAAACCGCACTGATGCTTGTGCTCAGAATTCCCTGGGCTGTCGTTCTGCTCCCAGCCATGGGTGCATGGCTCGGGCCCCACGTGCTGGATGAGCCCCGTTTTCCTGCAACAGCGGGTTAAATGGGATTTACAGGGAGGCACCACTCTTGCTCCCACATACAGAGGGCTCCTCCTGTCCCCAAGGAACCGTGGAAATGGTCTACACCACCAAACCCCTGTAGGTCCCAGCACCCTGGCAGGGCACCCGTGTATTTAAACCATCGCCCCCTTCAGCAGGAGGCAACCCAGAGGTTTTTCAGCTGCCTGTATCTGGATGAACAAGTCAGTGGGGTCAGGGGAAGGGGGGTCCATGGGCCAGTGTTGGGGTGCAGGGGAGAGCACCCAGCAGCAGCCACTGAAAAGAGCAGAGTCCAGCCACAGCCACCTTGTAAAGTGGGCATGGAGAGCGAGGAGGCTCCAAATCCTAGAATAAATCCTATTTAAAAAGCAAAAAAAAAAAAAAAAAAGGCTAAAATAGGATTTATTTTAGGATTTGCATCTGGAGGTACCTCCCTCTCTCTGCTGGTGGAAAGCCAGTGCTGAGGAGAGGCTTTAATGGCAAAGTTCAGCTTTGTACATGCTCAGAATTGTGTTTTGGGAAGGGATGCTGGGCTGGTTTGGGATGAGGGCTGTGCAGGGCAGTGACTTGGGAAGGGGCTGGAGATGGGGCATTGCGGGGCACCCCAACAGCGGGAACCTCCCCCCATGGAGTCGGCTCCGATGAGCTCATTCCCGAAGCAGTTTTTGCTTGGCAGAAGTACTCGGAGGATGACTGCAAATTAAAAACAAACAGAAGAGAGCCAAGATTCATTTATTTAGAGAACATTTTGCAGGTTTTGTTTAGGGTCTGATTTTAGCCTGGCACTTGTTGATTGTATTTGCACTGGAAATAAGATAAATGTGACACCTGCTCCATTTAATCTTTCTCTCTCTTTTCCTTCCCTTCCTTGCCCCCCTCTTTTAAGAATTCACCAAAAGAGATTGAGAAAGAGCAAGAGATGTTAGATCATGTGCCTGATTAATGATTCTCTGAGGGGAAAAGAAATCATTTAACCACAATATAGAGCACTTTTGATTGAAAAGAACCTTAAATTCCATGTTTGAGCCAAGAGCAAAAACTGGAATAACAAACTAAGGAAAGCTCGCGACCGCTGAGTTTATCACCACTGGCCCAGGGGGCTTTGTATTACTATTAAAACAAGCAATCGAATGAGTAAATAGGCAAACAGGCTTCCAAATCCAAAAGCAAACAGGGAGATGATGGAGAGCCGCTGATGAAGGGAGGATTCAAGTAGCGAAAGAAGCCAGAGGTTGGAATGGGCACTGGCACGTGGCGAGGTTTGACATGAGGATGCTTTGGTCTCTTGGTTGCGCTTCTTTTAAGCGGGCTGGTACCCCGGCTCGCTCCCGAATCATGGATACCCCCTTCCCTGTCACTGCTGGGCACCTCGGAGCCGCCAGTCCCACTGTGCCCAGAGTATTAAAACCAGTTATACAAAACTGTAGACTGTTTTTCCCCATCTTTTCACATGGTCTGTTAGCATCCAAGGAAACAACCCAGCAATTTGCAGTTTCCTCCAAATAATCCGTAAGGAATGAGTGAAGAAAATATTGTCACAATCGTGTTAATTGTGTTGAGAATGTACTAATGAGCTATCGCCCTGCTCGGTGAATTGTCTGCTTGTTTCTCCCCACCGTCCTCCTCCTCCTCCCCCTGGTGCCGGGGCATCAAGGACTCGGAGTGTAGATGAACGTGGGAAAGTAAAAACAGAAAGGGAATGGCGTGTGCAGAATAAGCTGTTTGCTTTCCTCTGATTGTTGCTATTAATAAAACATTACATTAAATCAGTGCTGGAAGAATATAATTGGGATCATCCATCAAATTTCTAGAGGAGAAGGGCTCCTGTTCATCAGCCGAATGGAGCGGCCGCTGCTACCCTGGCGGTGAGCGTGGAGAAGGGGTCTCCTTGTGTCCCCGTGTTTTGGACCGATCCTCTCCCCATAATCAGCACCATTTTTGTCCATTTCCTGCCTTTCTTTTGTGTGGGTAAAGGCAGGAGCTGGGGACAGAAGGAGGCATCAGCTGGGGATCCTGTGGCTGGATGGGAGACCGCTGGGATTTAAGATTTGGGATTTGGGGTTGAAGGCAGTCTCTGGCCACGATTGGCTCCTCCTCACTCTGCATGGAGATGAAGGCTTCTCCATCGCTTCTGCCAACGAAGCCAGAGGGAAACACCCCTTGGATTCACATCAATAAACTCCCTTGCAGTAGGGAGCAGAACAGTGGTAATTTCATCCACTTTTCAGGGCAGCTGAAACCGTTAAATGAAGGAGTTGACTCATACAACACGAACCGGAGATTTTTCCCAAGCCCAGTAATTTGTGTTGGGCTAATGCACCTCTTCACTAGTATCGTAATATATAAAGTGGCAAATAACTCATCCGTGTGCTCCCAGCCGAGCACAGCGATGGGGATGGACTCGGTGCTGCTGGGCTGACAATGAGGGAATTCTCTTTCCTCGCAGCCGGTCCCAGCTGCCCCCCTCGGCCCCACGCTCCAGGGCTCATGGAGAAAATCCTGTCAAGGGCTACAGGAGTCCCGGGTCTCCCGGAGTCACACACACAGGATCAGTCCTTAGTCTGATCTCTGTTAGAATCCTGTGCTGGCAGCTTCTGACCTGCAGCGTCCAGGCTAAATGTTCAGGTGGTGGCTTTGTTTAGTCCCATTTCTGTGAGATTTAATAAACCCTTTAATATTTCCTCCTGCTGAAGGTATTCGGCTCTTCAACTTGCAGCTCTTGATGTCTTTGATAAATCAAACAGGTCAAATCAAACAGGACTGTCATTGCAGAGCATTTCCTCCATGTTTGTTCCTGTAACTCTTTCCTGAATCCTCAGTATCTTTCTTCAGACTGGCTGGATGCAATGATGCCCCAGCAGCCTCAGCAAGGCAATTCATTAGCAATGTTCTTTATTAAAAAAGTGAAACACCCACTGATCATTTTCCCATATTCATGTTTTATTTTTTCGTTCCTTGTCATGCTTAGAACAGCAAATAAATGATGCCATATACATACATCAGACTTATAACAAGCACTAATGATTCTACAATAAAAGCAGAATGATAACTGGTAAGACAGAGATTAAGAAAAATAAGATAAATGCATGTGGTAAAATATTTTAAAAACATGTCCCTAATTTCAGAGCATCAAGGCATGATCACAGCTAAAAATATGACCATCCATCAAAATCCTGTCACACGGAGAGTTTGGGACTCATTTTAGACAATGAAGAGCTAAAAGAAATGCCGAGTTTCTTACAATATTAATACATAACTAAGCAATCCAGGAGGAGGATATTACATTAATGGCATAAATGGATCATAATAAAAGACCATTCTGACATGTCAATACTCTTACTCAGTTGTATTAGAGAAATCAGAAATGGAAAAGGCCTTTTAATAAGGGCTGGCGCCTGCATCCCTGATGCAGCCCCTGGCAGCGCCCGGCTCGGGGGGCAGATCCAGCCGGCAAAGCGCCGGGATGGGGGGGACACTGCAGTTCGGCTCCAGGCTCTGCCTCGGGTTATTTTAACCTGAGCTCTGCCTCAGTTTCCCCCCCTCAAAAAAAGTCAAAATTGCCTTTTCCTTCTCCGCCTGCCCCCATGCGCTTGCAATGCTTTAGGGGGGTGCAACCCTGGGAATGCAGAGGGGCTGTCACCATCCTGGCTGGGTGTTGGGGGACCGACCCCCGCCAGCGCCAGCACATGAGCTTCCCCGACAGTCCACCTGTCCTCCACCTCTTCCTCCACCTAAACACGAGGAGAAACTTCTTTCCTTTGAGGGTGGCAGAGGCCTGGAACAGGCTGCCCAGGGAGGTGGTGGAGTCTCCTTCTCTGGAGACATTCAAAACCCACCTGGACAAGTTCCTGTGCAACCT
>JAOXJK010000006.1:9944558-9973784 GCA_025774025.1 Xenus cinereus | reverse complement strand
GTGGGAGGTGTCCCTACCCAGGGCAGGGGGGTTGGAACTCAATGATCTTTAAGGTCCCTTCCAACTCTAACCATTCTGTGATTCTGTGACTCTGTGACCCAGCATAGAGCACTGCATCCCAGCCCAGCCCCACGCTCCCATTCCGGGCAGTGGGAATCGGCCGCAGGGGAAGGAAACGGGCTCTTCTGGGCGGAGAGAGCGGTGCCATTTCTCTGCGGCTCCAGTTGCACGTTATCATTATTGCCCACTCCGCAATCAGTTTGTATTGTTTCCAGAAAGCCAGCGTGAGCAACACGGATTCGGGAAGAGGAAGAGATGCTTTGTGTGCCGGGCTGGAAGGTTTTCAACAATGTTTTTTGCTTTTGTTCATTTTTGGGCAAAAGCCGGCTCTTTCAAGCGATGGGAACTTTTTTTTAATAAATTGGAGATTTGAAAGTTTGGGGAATAGGAGCCAAGGGGAAATGAGAAAATGTGGTATGGAGCTGATCCTGCTGCTTCGCATTTTCTGATCGCTTCGTGAAATGAATCTAACCCTAATCTGTATCTTGAGTCTCCTCAAAAGAGAGAAGGACCAATTTGCTTTGAGCTGAATGGGACTGAAGGGCTTTTCCCTATTCCTTTAATTAAAAGGGATTCGCATTTAAAGTAAAATAAAACCAAATAGAGAAGCCAGAGGAAAGTGTCCTACGGAGAGCAAGAAAAAATAAAGGAATATATTACAAAAACTGAAACCAGATAGAAAATGTTCATTTGGGGAAACATTTTGACGAAGAGACTGGTATTTCTCTTGTTTTCCAGACAGACAGAGGAAAAAGTAAGGAGGACAAACAAATGCCCCAGCACGTTATCTGGGGTGGCTGAGAGTCCCAGGAGGCAGGAGAGGGAGCTGCGTGCCAGAAGGGGGCTGCTGTCTTCTCCTAAAACCCCCACGGCCTCGTGCCAGGGACTGGCCGGGCAGGGCGCCGGCTGAGGAGGCTGCAGGAGATGCTGAGGGATTTGGACATGGTTCCTTCACCCAGACAAATCCCACCATGCACAGGCTGTGCTGACCCTGCCACCAGTGAGGCACAAGGGAGATGGGGACAGATTGGGTGCCTTCGCTGTCATTTCCAGAGTGGAAGTGCTTCGAAGGAGGATGGGATGTAGCCAGATTTGCTCGGGGGCTGGCTTGGGCTGTGCTGTCCATGGAGGAGCGAGCAGTGAGCAGGAATCTCCAGCGAAACTCAGAGCACTTCCAGTGCTTGACAACCTGTCTCCTCTGGGAAAGGGTCACCCGTTGTGTGTGGTTTTGGTTTTGGTGTGGGGTTTGGTTGGTGGGTGGTGTGTGGTTTTGTGGTGGTGTGTTGTGTGGGCTTTTGTTGTTGGGTTTTTTTGTTTTGGTTTTGGGTTTTTTTGTTGGGTTTTTTTTTTATGTGGTTGGACTCGATGATCTCAGAGGTCCCTTCCAACCATGGATATTCTGTGACTCTGTGATTAGCTCATGTCATGGTCCCCTTTGGGTGCTGGCAGCCTGCTGGGGGGGCTCACACTGCGTGGTCACAGGTCTCCTCTCCCTGGGAGCCCCCTCATGTTGCTGGCTCCATCCCATCCCCAATCCCATTCCATCTGGCCTCCCCAGAGTTTGTCAAACCCCATCTCCATTGATCCAAGCCTGCCAGGTCCTCTGCGCTCTCCCCACACCCAAAGCAGTGGTACTTGGGCTCGCCATCACGGCTGGGTGGCTGCCAGGGATGGGAGGGTGACAGCATGGGGGTAACAGCTGCCACCCTCAATCTGGGATGCATCCCTTGAGTGTGGACCATGGCCTTTCGCCTCCCTGCAGGGGGAAGGATGGGGTGGACTGGGAGCCCAGGAGGGGCTGGGGGAGCACTGGGGGGATAGCTGAGAATGGCAGCGGGGCAGAGGTGTGCCACAGCCTCCCAGGTCCCCCCTCTGCTCCCCTGCAGGTGCCCTGGTGGGGATGACAGAGCTGAGAGACAGCGCCTGGTATCAAGACCTGAACGCCCCAACGCATCCAACCTCTTCTTCCCTTTCCTTTTCCAAGCCAATCAATACCGCCTGTCAGAGACTTTCTTTCTCAAAGCATCGAGGAGCTCATTTCACAGTGCTGCAAGCAAGGAGGATCAAGGGAGGATGTTTTTACCGACATTAAGCAGGAGAGAGGAAGCAAAGATGAGGGGCATGAAAGGACTGCGAGAATTTCTCTGACCCTAAACAACCCCCATCATTTGTAGCCATTTCCCTGGAGCACAGGAGGACTCTTCTAGAAAATGTTTAATAACTTGGGTTTGTGGGACTGTACAGCATTTCTAAAGACAGAAGGTGCTTGTGTCACAGTGTCCTCAATCAACAATAGTTTCTTACTGCAAATTCAGCACAGCACCTACCCCAGCTGCACCAGCAGCCGTGCTGAGCTCTGGAGGTGATATCAGAAAGCAGGTCCTGCTCATAAACATCACCAGCACCGTGCAAAAGCTCCTTTGCAGCCTTCACACCACAGCCCTCCTGTGTTTTCCAGGAAATCTGCCTGGAGCGTTTCTGTATCCCAGCCCAGCCTCATTGTCAGCGAGTTTGTTCTCCTTGACTAAAGATTAGCTCAGAGGGATCCTGCCAGTTCAAGTCACGCTATGGACTAGACTCTGCATCTGGGCAAAACCGCCCCTTTCTCAGCTCAGCTACTTCCCGAGCACGTTGTGATTTCCACCAGATTCACCTCCCAGCACAGATGTCATCCACGCACTGTGTAATGTAAGTGGGTTCAAAAGGTGATTAGGCAAATTAACCGAGGACAGGGTTATCATGGGAGGGTAGGCCCCAGAATGATGAGACAACTTCTGAGTCAGGATTTTCTTCCCTGTGAAAGCAAAAGAAGTAGGACCGGATTTGCCCCCTCTCCTTGTGATCGGTCTCCAGGCATCTGCTCTTGGCCACTGTCACAGCCAGGATGTGAAGGATGATGGATTGGTGTGATCCAAATGCAGCCCTTTCCTTACCCTTCCCTGCCTGCACAGCTGCCTGTCCGGGGACTCCCCATTTTCCCCGTGGACCACGGGATGGGCACAGGTTCTAGGTTTTATGCTCACTGACCCAAGCTCTTCCACAGATTTCATTCCTTGTTTGAGAAATGGAAACATAAATGATCTGAGCAACTTCAGGCACATTAGTCCAGCCCGCAGAGTATACACAGCTTTAGTACAAATTTGGAAGGAAAGCGTCATTAAAAACACAGAGCTAAATAGAAAATGACATGAAATGCAATACAGGAGATGTCAGGCTCATCTCATGTTAGGTGCCGGACAGAGGAAATGCTGTAGATCTCTTCTCTCCATGCTTCAGTAAGGTGTCTGATACTGTGCCTTGTGGGAAATTATTAATGAGGACAGGGATTAATGGGAGAGTGGAAAGTGCACAAGGAACTTGCTAAAGAGGAGCTGACAGCTTGGTGTGCTGCATGTGGTGGTGTCTGGCTAACAGGAGATCGGTCCCGAGGACAATTGAGTAATTTGGTTCCTGACCCCAGCACAAATATTAGGAATGCATGAGTGACAGTGCGGGGAAGCACCATCAGTGTAGAGAAGGGAGGATGAATGCCTCTGATTGAATTGCTGATGGGATTTATCTGCACTACTCTACTCTTCTGGTCTTCTCCTGAAGGGAAATTCAAAGAGGGAAAGGGCAGGAGAGGACTCTGCTGCTGCTGTAGGGAGTGGAGCACCCGTTTGTTGAGAGGAGACACAGAGAATGGCTTCCTTGGCCTGTTAAAAGGAGGTTGAGAATACATCAGGGAAGGAGAAGAGTTCTTTAGGTTAAAGGACTATCTTTGCACAGGAAAACTCACTAGAAACTAGGCAGTAATGCATTTAAGCTCAAAATTAGGAGACATAAAGAAGGTTTAGGAATTGAAAAGGAAAGCAACCCACACAGTTTTAAGACAGAGGCTGATACATTAATGTAAGAGATAATTGCATGACCTGGTTGCCTTCAGCAGCAGGCAACTGAATTGATCCAGGACATCCTTTCCATGAGATGGATGTAATTGATCTCCTTTATGGTCCCTGTGCCTCCCTGGGGTGGTCTCACAGGCCATCAAGCGGGTTTGCAATTCAGTTTTGTTGCATGTTGCTCCAGCGACAGCTCTCCGGCCACTTGCCCTGCTCTCCAGCATGACCTCTTGCCACGGGGCGCCTTGCTACGATCAGCCAAGCAAGATGCACCTTCCAGTCATGTAGAAGAAAACAAGTCCTCCCGGCATGTTCCCAGTGAGAGCTCCCGGCAAGGCCCGTCCACCCCACAGAAGCCTCACATGTGTCAGGCTCAGGCATATGAATAAAACATCTTCCCAAGAACCTCAATTTTCCACTGGCTGAGCCTAACCTCTGATCACTGTCACCGGTCTCCTTCTCATGTGCTCAGCAAACCCGGAGTCGGAAACATGAAGGAGATCAAGGTGGAAGATACCATTAAGGAAAGGAAACAAAGCAAGGAGAGGGAAGGAACGCGCATGTCTCCAACCCCAGCTTTCTCCTCCTTTTACTTGGGTTTCTATTCCTGCTGAGGAATTTATACTCAGGCTCCCATGGTCTGGCTTCTTCTCAGGAAAAACAAACCTACCATATCCCAATGGCTTCTTGGTGCTGTGCAAAACATAAATAAGTAAAGCTTTTGATGTCAGGGAAAGTTGGGGAGCTCAGCAGCCCTGTTTGCACAGCTTTGAAGTGAGGCAAGACTTTTGCTGAGGTGGGTGGGTAGAAGATGCTGCTGGTAGGAGGAGAGAGGAGCTGAGCTCAGAGTGCAAACAGGGACCTGTGGGAGCGATTGGGGTGGAAGGAGGTCTCAGTGTTGCATCTCTCCCTTGACACCCAGAGCTGGGGGGAGCAGGGAGAAGAGGCTGGGAGAGTAGCAGGGACTTAGCAGGGAGACGGGGATTGTCCTGGGCATGGGAAGGTGCCTCTGCCTGTATCCTCCATCCCCAGAACGGTCATGATCGCTTGAGCTGCTTTCCAGACCCTCGTGGTGTCATTCCTGATTAGGAGTGGCAGAGGCTGAAGTGAGGTTCACGCACACATGGAGTGCAGGGATGAAGAAGGGTGGGTTTCTTGGACTGTGGTTCACAGTATGGATACAGCTAGAGACCCCAAAGCAGAAGATAAAGAGAGAGAAGAAACAGAAGGGAAGGGTAACCTCCCTCCCAGCTCCCAAACCAGCTCCCAGCCTGGCTTGGGGTTTCCCACTTGGCTTTGGGTCTCTCACACCATCTGGTTTCCATTCTGCTGAGACTGCCTCCTCTCTCCAGGCCGGCTCAGGGTCAGCCAGCGTGTGGGACCTCCTGTCAGGTCCCACCCCACCCCAATCAATGGGGAGTAACAGGTCTGTGACTGCGATTATGGGGACCGCTTGTAAGGAGAGTTTAGGGGATCTGCACCCATCCTACACCATCACTGCCCCCCGAAATGCTATAAGCAGAGGTCAGGCTGCACAGGAACGCACTGTCACCTGATCCTGTCATCCCCAGGAAAGCCGAAATATATTATGAAAGACTTAAAAAAACCATTTACACGCAGGTAAGCAGCCACAGTGCAGGAGGAAACAGAGCAGAGAAGGTAGACGCCGCGGCAGCTGCGGTTTGGCTCAGCTTCCCGTCGTTGAACGTGGCAGCACCTCTTTATCGTGTTTTCCAGCTCCCGCGTGTGTCACTCAGCGTTTGACACCCCTACGTATCGCTCCGGCACATAAACTGCTGACGAGGCACCGGCCCAGGGAGGGAACTGCAGCCCAGAACTGAGCTGGTTTGAGTTGTTTTGGGTTCTGAATCACGTCCTTGATGAAAAGCAAAGCTTCAGCTGCCTCCTAAGTGGGGGCTGAAGGGAGTGATGGCTTTCTGCTGGGCATTAATCCTCGCGGCGGTAGCAGTATTCCCTCCACAGCTCTATCCATCACGCTGTCTGCTCAGATACCTGCTGGGGAAGCGGAGACGTAGGCACAGATCTGGCTGCTGGGGAAACCTCCATAGGGGAGACCAGCACAGGCACCCACCTCGAGGGCATCTGGGGGAGGTCTCAAAGCCGGCGGCCACAGGTGGGACCCTACGGTCTCCTTTGAAGCTGCTCCACTTAGTTTGAACAACTTAGTTTTCACCAGAGTTGGGATTTGAACCCAAATATAATCCAGAGCTGGGGAGCTTTCCCTCTCCGCTCCTCTTTTTGATCCGTGTTGTTTATAACTATATATATCTCCCGCAGGAAAGCCTGGAGCAGGGAGGGACCCCGAGAGCCCATCAGCCTCCCCTCTTCCTTCGCTGCACGACTTCTCTTGAGAAGCTGTTGTTGCTAAATGTACTCGGAGCTCAGGCTTTCCGGGAAGGTCCTGCTCAGGCTGAGGCAGACCCGAGCCAATTCACGTTGCACTTCTGTTTGCATCCCAGTGGTTTCAGATTGATCACTAAAGAGCTTTAACTTTTTTTTTTTTTGCCATTTTTTTTGGTTTCTTTCCAGGATGCTGCCTCCCATCCCCCTGCATTTGCTGTAGCTTTTGTAACCTTGAGGTATAAGGAGATAAAACCACTCCTAGCTATGGTGCTGGGGCAAGGATGTGGTGGGGAAGGTGTCACTTGTCCCACAGCCATGGCACCGTGGCTGGAGCTGCTGTCCAGAAAACGGGGATGGGCAAGATGCATTTGCATGGGTGTGACTGTAACACAAACAGGGCTGCAGTGTCAAATCCAGCCTTTTCCTTGACGCAAACGGTAGCGCTTGGTCATCCCTTCTTCTGGGCTTCATGAGGGCTGTGTGCTGCCAATCACAGAGGGAGAAGAAGGAAGCCATCCTCCCACCCCAGCCATGTTTTGCACCCCCCAGCTCTCAGAAGCAATCTTGGACCTTGTCCCAGTCAGTGACAGGGAAGTGGGACCAGTGACACTGCTGCAGAGCCGGTGCCATCAAGCATCTACAGGGCTGACCATCATCACCACCATGGTGATGACCATCAGGGTCACCAATGTCCCATGGAGCCACCACAGATTGACCCAACGGCAAACTTAGCGCTGGGACCTGTTGCTAAATGGGGCAGGACAAAGGTCTGGATAAATCTAGACCTCACCTCATCCTTCAAATGATTTTGCATTAGACTGGAACACTAATGGATGGAGAATAGCTCTTGGTGACATGCTCCAAGGCACCCTCAGCCACCAGCAGCACAAGGGTGGTCTAAGGGCTGCAGGGATAAGCCCATTGGCTGTACCTGCTGTCAATCAGCCAGATGAGCCACCTTCCTTGCAATGGCTGCTGGGTGGGTGGGCAGGTATAAAAGCATGGGCAGTGACCAAGGGAGCTCCTGGGTGGTGGGTCTCTGCTCCTTACCTGCTGGGTAGGAAAGGGTTGCAAAGGTTTTTTGGGTGGGTTGGTTTGGGTTTCTTAACCTTTCCTTCACTGATTTAGGGTAGCCTGGGGGCACTTTTGTTTAGTTGGGTTTCTCTGGGGAGGCTGCTGTGGGATATCTGTTGCTGCAATGCTCCTGCCTGTGGGAAAACCTGCATCTCGTGCCATAGGGGAGCCTTGACCCCATGGTTGGCTTCTGTGCTTGCTCCTGCCAGAGCCACCCCATTGAAAAAGCTGTGTGATCTTGTTCCTTGCAGAGACCCCAACACTGGGTGTGGTGTGCTGAGGCTCATGGTGGTCAGCAATGATGGTATATGGAGGATTTAGGAGGAGAAGAACTCCAGGAGGCAGTTCTGTCCTACCAGGTAAGGAGTATGTTTGGACCTGCTTAAATTTGGGTGCTGCTGTGGGGCAGAGTAGCAGTTCTGAAGGACTTTCTCAGCAGGTCTCTGGGGGTCAGTTTAATTGCCCCAGCCACCTGATTGAAATCTGCAGCTGGATGATGGATGGGTGTGGAGGAGACCTGTTCTTGAGTCTGAGATCTCCTCTTGAGGAGGGGTTGGCTGGCTCTTGAGGGGTTTGGCTGGCTCACAAGGCATGACTTTCACTGGAGGGCTCTTAAAAGTGAGAGTGGAGGAGCTCGTAGCTTTAGCACAGGTTATGCACAACGAGGCAGCCACAAAATCGCCTCTGGTTTCGCTTGAGGAATTAATGCCAAGAAGTGAGTTGCAGTCTGGTGTCTCCTTCTGAAGCATGAAGTCTGAAATCACCCAAGGGCAGTTGCGACGTCAGGCTCAGCCCCTGCAGGGGACCAAAACCGTGGGCAAAAAAGGGGAAACAGCAGCATCTCTGGCATACGTGCCTGGTGGTGTCCGAGCCACAGTCGAGGGGTTGGACAGCTGTTCAATATCTTCTCTGTGGTCTTTTCACGCAGTAAAACCCTACAGTGATTGTAGATCATTGCAACATTATGCAAACTGCCGTTTGCATAATCATTATGCAAATCGAGATGGATAACCAGCTTTAACCAGACTCAAGTTGCTTTCAAGTGCTTCTTTCTCAGCCACACTTCAATCACTTAAAGGGCAAAAAAAGCCCCACCAGAACTGCGAACTTCTTCTTCCATTGGTTAAGTACTTCACTGGGGCAGGGAGGGAGAGGAGGTGGCATGTGCAGGCGCTGCAGTACCCAAGTGGCCTGGTGGGGTCACTGGTGGCTTTCACATCCAGAAGCTCCAGAAGGGCTGTCCAGAGCTTAAAGCCCACAGCTTGAAACTGGAGGAGCCCAATGCATGCTTTGCTCCATCCCAGCTTTCTGGAGACCTTTAGAAAGTCTCTGGGCCTTCTTCATCTGGAAGTACTTTGTGGGATTGGGAGGAAACTGCATAGGAAATTATGGGATATTCAGGTACCTATTGGTAGCTAAACTGCTCCTGTTGCATCTGAGAACTTAAGAAGTTTAACTGCATCCTGCTAGAAGAGACATCTAAGGTACCCTTCCTGGTACCAGTCCCAGAGCATCCCATCCCTTGTGCTGTAGGGATGAGGGAGCTGGACCGGAGTGGGTGTCCCCCTTCCAGTAGGGATGGCAAGGGGCAAGCACAAGCATTGCACACTTCTGTCTCCCGTGGTATTCCTTTCTTTCTCCTCCTTCTGTGAAGTGCTTTCGGTATAGTAATAGTTCAGTGGCTGGTGCTGACAGCCCTTTCCTGGGGAGCTGGGTGATGTTAATTCATCACTGGCCTGTGCTGCTACAGTGTGAGCCCACATCCCTTCTGGGATGCTCACACTTGCCTTCCCTGTGCTGCAGCAGCCACTCCTTGTTGCTCACCACCATCTCCCTTCTCTCTACTCTGCCTCCTTCCAGCCCTGCCCTTCCTTTTCCTGCTTGCCCATCTCAGATATCTGCCTGGGATGTCTTCTGGATGTGTGGCTGCTTTCCAACTCTCACAGCCTCTCTAACAAGAGATGGGAAGATTAGCTGTTAGATGCTTCTCATTTTGCTCTCTGCAGGGAAACTCAGTCATGGTCCTCATAGACTAGCTCTTGTGTGCCCCATCTCCTCTGGGTTTGTGATAGGTCAGGAGCATGGGTGCCTGTGTGATGCAGCTGTGTAAAACCTCAGCTCTTCTCCCTTTCCAGACCCTGGGAGTCCTTGGGCGGTTTCTAACTAACTGCTCTTATCTGCTGCGTGGTTAAGGGATATCACTGAATGTCCCCAGAGAAAATAGATTAGGAAGAGTGTAGGGTGATTCAGATAAGGACTTCCATCAAGTGGAGAGGCATCGATACAATATGGAGGACATGAAGATGTCATCCGTAGACCTCATTAGTGGCTTGGTGCAAACCTGCCTGACCCACCTTGGGTGTGCTTCTCCATCTCCCAGCCCAGCTGACACAGTGACTCGGGCTTCCTGGCCCCACAGCAGGGAAATGGGGGCCAAAAGGGTTGTGGGGTCCCCCGAGAGCAGGGCTGGAGCAGTAGTGGTGGAGGAATCAGCCTGTGGCCCTCTGGATGGGGGATGTAAGCAGGGCTCAAACAAGCACTGTGAGCACACACCTCTGCAGAGCAGCGATGGAGAGTAAATAGCGTGACAAATCCTCTTTGTGGGTCCTGCACCTTATAAATATTCCCTTCCGTAGGTCCTAGCTCCAGCATGAAACTCCCCTGCATGGTGCTGGCTGACATGCTGGTGTCTTGGCCTCCAACTTGTAGAAGTGTTAACCTCTGAGTTAACTAAAAGCATTTATATTAAGCAGGGCTATCAATGTGCAGGTATACCAGCCCTCCTCAGGATCCGGACTCAAACAGAATGGAGGCACGTAAGGAGAACTTTGATTTTCTTAAATATGAGGAGCAAGGTAATACAGCATCCGTAGCTCTTCATGTCTGGCCATGAGAAGTGCTGATGGGTTAGAATTGGCTGAATGTCTCCTGTGTTTGTCAGGGTGTTAAAAGGAGAGGCTAAAACCCCTCCTGTGGCAGCGAGACTGGAGGGGGTGGTGACAAGGGGCAAGACCTTGGTAGGTGCACAGAGGTGCTGACCTGTGGGAGCCTGAGGATCTAAAAAAAGTTGGAGAATGGGTGAGAGCCTGTTTAAACATAATTATGAGATTTTGCTGGAAAACAGGATAAATTGCTGAACCATCTGTTTGTGAGCTTTAGGGAGATGATTCAAGAGTCGGGGGTAGAAAGAGGGGCGACTTCAGGAACACTCTGTGTCTCGAAGAACAAAACAGCCCCCAACCGAACTGAAGTAATGGATGACTTCATCGTGTGGTGCCTGCACCCACTGCAGCCCAACCTGCTAACAAACCTCATCCCTGCTGACAGAGGAACATTAATTGCTGGCTGGGGGCTGGGGGGGGACACCCATGGCTGCCTGGAGTAGGAGCAAATGTAATTTGGTTACAGCCCCTGCCTACTGTGTGGGTCTGCCAGGATGGCAGGACAAGGCAGTAAGCAATGGGTTACACTCTCAAGTGTTGTGAAACTGGGCTTTTTGTTGTTGTTACATCCTCAGTAGTGCACAGGTGTAGGGGGGAGGGAGAAAACAGACAAATAAATGTCTTGGCAAATGCTAAAAAAAGGAATGTGTTATCTAAAAATACACCTAACAGTCGGAAGAAATCAAAGAAACTAACGGACTATGAATGACCAGAAGGGTCAAAGACAATAAGAAAGCACTTAAATAGAGCAGGGAATTCATTTCCATGTCAAAAATGGCTCTGCTGTTAGAGACAGATGGTAAAATTGTAAATAGCAGAGTGGAAGAGGTAGAGATGCTCCACAGATATTCCAAATGCAGAAGAAAGGAGGCAGGAGGATGTATTTGCCACAGAGAGTGCTGTGGTTGGTGTATAAAACCCAATGTTTGTAACACAGGAGGCTGCATGGCAGCCTGGAGACCATCTAGTGCTCTTCAACCTGACTGGGGAGCCCTAAAGGAGGCAGCCAGGCAGTTCACCGAACTGCTGCTTCCTCCACCCAGATCTCCAAAAGCTGGGAGATTCCCCGGGTTTGGAGGGATCCCAGTTTTATTGCAACTCTTTGGGAGGAAGAAATTGGGTCACCCTGAGGCAAAGTCATGGGAAAATCCATTAGAAATGTTATTGGTGAAGGAGCAGGCACTGGGAATACCTTTGCAAGTCGGCATGGCTTGGTGAAGGGTAGGTCAAACTGAACCGGGGTCTTTATGGCAGCTCTCTGGTCTGGAGGCAGCCATATGGCTGGGTGTATTAAGATTTTTTTTCCGGACCTTTAGCTTAGTATCATTTGGCCTCTTGCTTCCTTAAGGTGTACTGTGGAGAAGTAAAAAGGTCCTTATTTGCTGGATGGGTCATTGATGGCTTCCAAAATGCAGTTACTAATGGAGGGATCAGTGAATGTTTTTGTTTCCATTGGGATCTCCCATGGAGTCTCTTCTTGGTTCAATATCATTTAATATCTTGATGAGGGAAAGGTAAAATTGCTGGTGTGCTGTGAAGGAGGCATGGGAGGGGGAGCAAATACTGAGTAGAAGAGGCCCTAGCAGCAGCCATGGTATTAAATTCATAGAACCACTCTATGATTCTGTATATGATCCTGCCATTCAATAGCCAGGGCCACACAAAGCTGCCATCACAAGCTGCTGGGAACCAAGAAAAGCCAATTTATTTATGTGTACATGCGCAGGGTGAAAGATCATCCTTTAAAATGTTGAGTAATCAAAAGGGCTCTGCCGTGAGCGTCGATAGCTGCCCTGGGGCTCCTCTCAACACTGAGCAAGCAAAGGACCACTGAGGTCCCAGGTGACCCTATCCAAACAGTGGGTGTCCTGGGTCTGAGCTGGGGGGGGGGTTCCAGGGTAAGCCTGTCTGTTAGCTGCAATCAGCATGATCTGTAATAACTGTCATTATCGTTGTGGCTAATGGCTCATTATCTGGTGTGGAAACAGGTCAAGTGAGATGCTCCAACAAGCTGCGAGGTCAAGCCTGGAGCAAGGTGTGAAAAGCAAGAGGTGAGAACGAGGGGGACTGATCTGCTGGTACTGTTGTGTGATGTGTAAATGTGGGAGCTGGGAGATTTTTGGGGTGGCTTCAGGGGGAAGGCTGGCCCAGAGGACAGCCCTGATGTGGCTGCAGGAGCTTTGCACCACCAGCATCCCTGTACGGGCCCAAGGCGACACGGGGGTCTAGCGCCAGCTCACTTTGGATAACACTTTAGACTGGAAGGTGACTAATCATTGAAACAAGCTGTTCCCATTCCCCTGGGAAGCAAAGGGGCTGGTCCCCTGAGTCACCCATCTCTCATCGCAGCCGTGATTCGGAGGGGCTGGGTGGGATGCTTACATGCATTATTCTTTAAGATGAAAATAACTAAATAACCCTCCAAGCCCCCTGCTCCCACACTGGAATCACAACTGGCTGTGAATAATTTATCTTCAAATAATTAATTATTCAGCTCACTTCTTCATTAGCTGAAGAACCTGAACTCAATTAGCTGCTTACCTCCACAAAAAAAAGTACTTTTCTGAAGCAAATAAATAAAATACAAGCAGCTCTTAAAAAAAAAAAAAAAATCCACCCCAAAATCCCACCCACTGGTGACCCTTTATACAAGCTTCCCTGAGGAACTTTCCACGGGTGGTATTCCCACACCACTGCTCACCCGTGGTGGTCGAATTGGATCCAGTGGACAGAGCCCCTAAAAAGCTGATCTAAGCCAACGGGGATGGGGTTGAGAGATCACTAGGGAATCTGGTTAACCTCTCCCAGCCCGGCATCCAGAGCTGCTTTATTTAAACTGACATACTTTCATGTGGGGAGATGCCTTCTCATGTCTTTAAAATATTGTTGTGTTGTAGTCGTCTATCCTCGTGCCTTTTTAAATTTATTCTTTGGGGTGAGACTTGCTGTGGGCTGGGGATGCAAACCCTGCTGGGGATCTACCTGCCTGACGCTGCCTCCGTGGCTGTTTTGGCAAAGCTGGGTGAGATGGACATCTCTGCTGGCACCGGGAAAGCTGACCCCTCCCTTAGCTGGCATCTCTCATCCCACAGGGGCTTAGTAGGGTGGCTTTTGGAGGAAAAAAATGCTGTGAATTTGCAATTGTTGCTGCTGTCCTTTCCTTGCCCGTTCTGCTGGTTGACTGTAGCTGCCCAGGAAGTGTGGAGGGGGAGTCTCCTGGGAAAAGCTCCTCTAGGGAGCTCTCTGATTTTCCATGCAGCTGCTTGGTTTTGGTGCTGGCTTGCAGTTGGCAGCAGTAACACCCTGGCCAGGGCATTCACTGGATGAATCTGCAGAACTGGTGTGTTTGCCTGCCTTGGTTTGTCACTGCCCAGTCTGTCTGAGCTGGTCCAGTGGCCTGTAAGTAATACAGCTGCTCTGTGCTATGTGTCTTCTGCATTGGTGTCCGCTCGCCGGGATTAGTTCATCAGTAATGTTGTGCCTGGAGAGCAATGTCATGATGTGACTCATTGCGGTGCTGGCGAGCACGAGCTCCGGTTGAAGTCATTTGGGGAGAAAATGATGGTAATAATCAGCTGTGCACAGGTCACGGTTTCCTCAGAGCAGTTCATCTGTCTGCTGTTGGCTGGCCCTCCTGGATGGGTTACAGATGAGTAGAGGTTCTCAAGTCTTCTCTGTGGTGCTTCATGCTTACATGGTCATCTCAATCCTGTCTATTTATGCTTTCATTTTAAGGGGCAATAACCTCTCTGCCATACCACACCACACTGAAATTTTCTGCTGGTGCTTTATAACTCCCAACACACGCAGCTGTGTTGTTCTTGGCCTTGCTCTTTCTTTCCTCCTCCGTTCAATATCAATCCAGGCTCTGGGGTCAGTCCTTTGTTCCCTGGTCTCTCACAGCCAGAGGAGCCTGTCGCTTGGGTTGTGCAATTCATCCTGATTGCTTTCTCTGAAGAAGTCTCTGTATAACTCACTGCAGAGGTGGAGCTCGCATCTGTCTCTTCCCTTCTTCCAACTGCTCAGAGGTCTCTGCTCCAAGAATTTCTGCACAAGGCCCGTGATCCACTTGCAGCTTTTAAGATCAGCCGCGGCAGACTTAGCAAGGAAGGAGCCAGAGATGTGTCAGGGATCCTTCCCCGGGGGCAGCGATCTCTGATTTCTCATCTGTATGTGCTTCCAGGGTGAGGTCAGACAGGATGCTCCAGACCGTGGAGGTGTTGGGTGAGGGCAGGACATGGGATGTCCCCTTTGCTCCCATGGGAGAAGGAGCCTGGGGAAGGGCCAGATCTGGGTCAAACTTGATGGTTGCCTGGCCACTAATTCCCCCTCTTCACAGCAGGTTTGGAAATGCTCAGCAGTCTGTGGCTTGCAGCCTGTTGCAGAACCTCGCAAAGCCAAGCCAGAGCGACTAACAAACTAAAAACAGGATTTATTTTTCACAAGATGGTAACAAAATCATATTGTTTAACTGAAACTGCTTTGAGACTCCAACAAACGCTAACGATCCACAGGTTCAGAATGTTGTGCAAGATACTACACAACCAACTTAAGAAATCTGAAGATTTATGGCTGATGACCATTCATGATTACTCGTGTAATAAGGGTGGGCTCTTAATCTCGAGGAGTTTTCTTGGACAATGTCTGGACCTAAGGGGAGAGTCCTGAGCTGCAGACCCACTACTCTGAGGAGGACCTGCTCCTCGGCACTCATGTTTCTGGGTCAGAAATGAGGTGGCTTCAACTGACTTCTTGTTTGGACTATTTCTTTAGGTACCCTATGCCTTCAGTCAGTCTTGTATTTTCTTCCACTGCAAGGTGTGTTGATGGTTTCCTTGCTGCTATCAGGGTTTCAGTCCACTCGAGTGATGCTGAAACTTGCCGACACAGTGTTCTGGTTGTCCTGGTGTGCTTATTGCCATATCAAACCTCCCACCCCCTGGCCACCAGCATTTAACCCTGCTTTCATTTCCCACTGCCTGTGGTGGCAGCTCCTCTTTTTTTCTCTCCAGATTCTGTCTGAGATGCGGATGTGCTTGAACCCGCTTTGGCAACTCTGCATTTCTTCTGCATTTCTGCTGACCCTAGTAAGAGCTACGCATGCTTTACCACACTCCTTTTTTTATTTATTTGTATTCCTTTGCCTTGTACCAGAGCCAAAAGGGCCTCAGAGTCGATGTTGCTAAGTTCTGCAGCTGGATGCTCTGTACACCCTGTACCTTCTTGTGCGTGTTCATGCAAAATTACTTTGTGTGTCCTACTTTGGGCAATATTCCCAGCTGTCATCTAACTTTGTGTGATGCAACCCACACCTATCGCAAAGCCTTTGCTAGAGGCTGCAGGTGGCTTTCTGTGTATGTGTCTAGATCTGCTGGCCGTATCTTTGTTTTTATCTCACACACATTGGCGGGTTGTAATGACTGCTTTTATCTGTTCTCTTGGCAATTTCGGATAGTCTGGTTCTTCAGACGGCTTTTGCAAATGCTAACTTCTGTTACCTCAGTGATCTTCCTTCTTGCATTTCATCTGGTGGAGATTAGGCTGTGTGCTGAAGGATATGCATCTTGCAATTGCCTTCATTATCAGATTTAATGGGGCTGCTCACTGCTTGGTTTTTCCAGGTCCCTGCATTTTCTCATGGGGAAACTCTGCTCTGCCTGGTGGACCTGAGGACTGGGGAAGGAGGGCTGTACTTCTGAGACCAGGGGAGGAGGTGGTGGCAGAGGTGGGGGAAGGCTGGAGTACACCCTGTCTCTAGCTGCCTCAGATGCAAACAGAACCTGAAGCATCAGCAGGGTCACCTCAGGGGGCTGTTGAAGTCATTACCTGGCTGCATTGATGCACCTCTGCCCATGGGAGGAGCTGCCCCCAGGCTTGGGGAGGGGGTCAGTGCTGCTCCCAGATGGATGGGGCATCCCTGGAGAGATGCCACCGAAGCACCAGTGGAAGCTGCTTACTCCATCTCCTCCCAGGGGCTGGGACTACCCTCCCACCATCCCCTTGCTCGCTTCAGCCCCTTCATGGGGGGAGCATCGCTGCGAGCACCAAACCCCCTCTAGGGTCCCCGTTCCTGGGGTCAGCAGCGTGGTCCAGCCGGGTGTGCATGTTGCCAAGCAACCCATCTCCCACCGCTGGGTTTCCATGGTGATGGAGCAGGGGTGTAGAGGGGGGGTAAGAAGCTGAGCAGATGCTTCTTTTCATGGGGCTGCACCTGTGCCCAAAAGCTTTGTACGGGCCTGCGGGCAAGGGGATGCAAAGGGTGCAGGAGGTCTCCTCTGTGGGCATGGGGAGGGGGCAGAGATGGTGCAGGTGGGTGCATATGGGTGAGCAAGGAGCAGGTGACCTCGGTGGACCATCAGACCTGTTCAAGAAAGCTGGGTTGAAGGCTCAGTGGTTGGCCAAACCCTACTGGGTGCTTTTACGTGTGTAGCAGGGAGTCACTGAAGGCAAAGACAGCAGAAGTCGGTTAGGGAAAGGACTGTGTGAGCCTGCAAGGCAGACTCGTGTTTGATCGCTGCCCTCTTTGCTGAGCACAGACTGCTCAGGCTTCCCTGTCCCCTGATGCCAGTCTGTCTCATTCATAATTACTGGCCTGCTTGGCACACAGTGTCCCCCTGCTCTGGCCAGTGGATGCACAGTGAGCACCGGTCATCGTGGGGGTGAAGCATCCCCTGACTTGTTCTCCTTCCAGTTGGCTGAAATCTCAGCGGCAGCACCCTGTGTCTGCAGTGTCAGCTGCAGATATGCTCCTTGGCAGCCTCCACCACCAGGTAACCCTGGCTGCAGGGCGCCATCCAAAATTGCTCAGCATTTCTGGGTGCTTTGGCCACTTTTTGGCTGCTCTGAAGGCAGCTTTTGTCAGACCATGAAATCCATTTTGGTGCAGGGCTGTTGGCATCGTGGTTCCACGGGGATCAGGTCGGAGCAGGCACAAGGAAAGATGAGGTTCCAGATGGGTGATGAGGATTAGAGCAGGAGAGAAAGGAGCAACCTGTGATCATGCCCCAGGCCAGGAGTATTCAGCCTTGTTCAAGAACAGTCCCTGCTCTTTCTGGTCCAGGAAATGCTGGGTTTACCCTTCTAATCCCATTAGGAACATCAGGGACCGGAGGGACAAGTGTGTGTGGCAGCTTGTCAGCTGGATCGGGGCTGGAAGGTTGGGGCATGTGTGCCAGAGGGGGACCAGGGGGATTTAGCATGGCAGCTGGCTGTTCCTGCTGCCCCTCTGCTTTGGAGAGAGTATCTGCTGCTCTAACCTTCTGTGGCTCTAACCGCTGCCCATCCCATCTTCTCACCTTCTTCCTCTGGACAAAAGCACACAAATACCTCCCAAGAAAACAGAAGATCTGGTTAGGGTTTGCATGCAGAACATCTATTGACAGGACTTACAGTATTAAATGGTAACAAGTCCTCCTCCCAGAGGAGGTCCAGGGCATATTACAGAAGAAACCCTAGAAAGCTGGCACCTCCTGTAGGTAAGAGCTCCTGGGCAAGGAGACTGGAATATCTATCTTGTGCCTCTGCTTCCATGGACACAGTATCTCCCAGCCCCCTTCATGGGCTGTCTCCTCAGGCAAAGCCTCTCAGATGGCAATGCCAAATCTGGATCATGGGAATAATTGGACATTTCCTTCTACAGTTATTCACAGCCAGTTTCTGCCCATTTGTCCTTGTGCCAGCATTGTCTTCTGGCTTCAACAGCTTTTCTCCCTTCTGTGCATTTAGACCCTGATGTATTTATAGCTGACAGTGATATTCCCTCTTGGCTTTTGTTTCACGAACACAGGCTCCCCCCTCATGGTCTCCCTCCCTCCTGAACATAGGTGGCCAGATCCCAGGTTGTGTCTCCTCCCTACAGCAGCATTACTCCTTAATCTACAGGTGGGACGTGCTTCTCCCCTCTGCGTTCCCAGTTACGTGTGTCTTAGTCACAGCCACGTGGCAGAGTTGTCTCAGAACCCTCCTTTGATCAACCTGACCCTCTCTCCGAGAGACTGGCAAAAATGCAGAAAAGAGCAATTTTAATCCAAGTACCTGGCCTTACACCTCACGCTGTTGCGCTACAATTTCATTCCCCTTCTAGGGTACTCAAGTCTTGCAGTACAATATCCCATCTTCCTATTTTGCAACCGGTCTCATCTGAATTTTCCCCTTGGGAGCGAGGGCTCTGTTCAAAATGCTAAGCAGGCTTGGTCTCACTGTGTGCCTCAGGCAGACTAAGAGAATTTTATTTTAATGATCAAATAAAAGGAGGATTTCTACATGGAGGCGATTGTCCTCTGGTGCTGCCGTGGTCATGGGGTGGTTCCCTTCTGCAGATATTCTGAAGCTTCCTTTGAGATGTGGTGTCTGATGTCAGGCTGGTGAAGTCTCTCATCTTTTTTGCCTCGCCATTGCTACCTCCCTGTCTTTATTCTGTCCCAACCTGTGCAATATTTCTTCTGTGTACTCCTGTAGTCTTCCATCTTCAGGTGCTTTAGGTCTGTCCAGGTGGATGAGAACAGTTGATCCTGCAGACAAAGGGGATGTGGTAATCCACTTAGTCTGGCATGATCTCCCCTTGCTAAGCCCTCGTAATGTTGTTTACTTACTTTCAATTAGCCTTGCCGTCTGAATCTGCTGTGAAGCCTCATCCTCTACAAGATCAGATTAATGGGTTTGTGTCTCGTATTTAAATACAGCCCCCACATGTGCTGTATGCCAAACCAATAATACTTTATCTTGATGTAATAAAAATAATTGCCAGCAGAAATGCTTTCCCCTGTGCCTATTCTTCACCACTCCAGGGAATTGCTCACTCCCGTCTCCTGCTTCCCTGTTCCACTTTCTCCTATGTCTCTTACCTCCATGGTCAACTTCACCCCAGTTGAAAACTGAGGTCAAGTAGTACTAGGATGTGCCCTGAGTTATCCTTTAATCTTTTCCTTTTTCTCCTCACATAACAACCCTTGTTCTTTTTTTTCTTTAAGCCAGGAAGGTTCTGAGGCTCTATAACTAGTTATTTGTTTCAATGCCTTTTTTGCAAGGTCTAACTCTGACTTGATGCAATTTCCACTTTGAAAACTTGGTGGCCTCTGTGACCTCCATTCCAGGGCTCCTCTCTTCCAATCTGTGCAGGGTCCCTGCTTCTTCCTAACACCTTTCTTCAATTGACTGCTTAGCCCATTACCTCGCAAACTCTCCTTTGCAAGCTTTTATTTTTAGTTTCTCTTGCTTCTGTTTGGGACTTCTTGATGCAATTCCAGGCATCCTGCATATCTGTGTCCATGACCTCTCTCCAGCTGACTTCACGAACCATTTCCTTTTGTTTCGTGATGTCCACTCTGCTTGAAATCAAGATCCTCAGTTGCAGGCTTATTTTCATTTGTTCATTCACTTTATCAGAAGCTGATTTAGGTCAAAGTGTACAATTTGGGGCTCATTTCTGCAATCGGCCCTTCCGTAAGATCTGCCTTTCTTACCAAAACTAAGTTAAAAAAATCTTATGGGTTCAGGTGAACATAAATCTGCCAGTTCTCACATCTGCCTTTGTCTGCTCTGTGGCTGTAAGCAGCATTTGCTTTCCAGACTCTCCTGTAGACCAGAGCCATTGAAGTGGTTTCCACAGGGTAAACGACTGAAGTGTCCCAGCAAGAATTGCTGCTTCATCTCCCAGAGGGGAGGTCTGCTGCATGAAGAGGTCATAGCTTGTTCCCTGTATTCCCAGCAGTTCCTATAAGGAGGATTACCCCAACCTGGTTATTCAAACCACCTTTTTCCTCCCTCTCACCCCTTTGGGTTATTTGCCTGTCCCTAAATGTGTGTCATTTCCAGTGTGTCTTTGGAGAAGACCATCACTGCTTGCATTGCACCGCAGTCCAGCGTCATTGCATGTGAACGACCAGCAGCTACAACCTGCCTGGACAAGTTCCTGTGCAACCTGCTCTGGGTGGACCTGCTTTGGCAGGGGGGTTGGACTAGATGGTCTCCAGAGGTTCCTTCCAACCCCACGTGATTCTGTGACTTGCCCTTGGCTGAGCTACCCTACACCTCCCCATCCAACCCCTGTCTGCTCCTGCAGGGTCTCCTTGCCAAAGCTAAGCCTGGCCTTGGGGAGACACTGTTAATTCCTCAATTTTCAGAGCTGTTTATCTCAGGCAGAGCATGAGGGAGCTGGAGGTGGGCAGGAGGCCAGCGGGCACAGCCCTGGCAGGGGACTGGAATTAGGCAGTGCTCTTTAATCCAACAGCGGTGCCCCCAGTTCAGTGCAGGGTAGTGGAGGTGGCTGGACTGGACTCTGCAGATGAAGGCACCAGACTGCTGACTCTTAGGACACTTGATTATTTTCTGACACAGTGTTTTCCCCCCACCCTGAGGAAACACTGGTATAATGGAACGGATATCTTGGGGAACTCATCCAGCAGGCACTTGCTCTCAGAAGGCTTGGTTGACTGGATCAATCTGACCTCCTGGGTCAGTGTGACATATGATAGAAATGGCCAAAAGAGCAAAATCGAGCTGGGAAGGCTGTCAAGAAGGCTAGAAAGGAAATCTTCTTGTGCTCAGCTTTTGGTTTCTTGTGAGATAAAACTGAATTTTCAGCAGCTCAGGGCAAAATGTAATTTTCTGGTTGGCTTTACTTGCAGTCCACCTGACTGCTCTTTCCCCCCTTGCTACTCTGTGTCTGAGATGTCCGCATCCCTGCTCCCACTTCTGCACTCCAGCTGCCATCCCAGGCCCTTGGAGGATCAGATCTGACAAGCAGTCACTGTCCCACCATGGGACTGGACACAGCTGGAACCCAGCCACCGACCACCCCAGGAACTGCCAGAGCCCTACATGGCAGGATGGGGTCTGCCATGGAGCTGGGTGGAAAGGAGGGGGTGAGAAAATCATGGCAAATAGGAGCTGACTGCCCAATAATTGTGGACAACAAGGCTTTTCAGCAGGGCCATAAATCAATGGCAGATGGAGACACAATGGGTGGTGGTTATTGATTTGTTTCTTTTTTTTTTTCTTTTTTTTTGGTCCCCTCCCTTTGCTGCTTGGCAGAGTGGAAAGGCTCTGGAGGCAGCACTGCAGGGGCTTTCTATCTGCTCAGCAGCTTGCCCACATCTCCCTCCCCACTCCTGGCTGCTGTGCGGGAGGGCAGCTCTCATGGGTGGCCAGCATCAATAACATCCATCCATGGAACCACCTGCCCACATTGCTGTGCCTGAGCCTGGCTCAGCATCCCTGGAGTTGCCTTTGAGGCTGGAGGCAGAGATGGTGCTAAAAAAGGGTAGACCACAGCTCTGGCCAAAGTCTCATCTCGGAATCTCCAGCAAGCCACCTCTACCCTGTCACCATCCAACTCACCCAGCTTTCCCACTCCCCTGCTGTTCATCTCTGAGTTGCCATGTTTTTCTGATGAATGCATCAGTCCCTGTTTCTTCTTCTTGTCTCTCCCGCTCCCACTTGCAGTTCTCAAGATGTGATTTAAGGAACCTTCCAGGCGTCTCTGCTGGGACATCTATGGGAAGAGGCACTAACCTTGCACTACCTGGGACCTGATCCAAGGGATGCCCTTCACCCTCACTAGTGGTGCTAGGGGAAGGATGGGGTGTCCCATGGACAAGAATAATGCTGCTAAAGGGAATCCAGGCCACGGGAGTGGGCAAAGCCATGGGTTTGTGGCTGGACCAAAGTGCTAGGAAATAGGGCTTTTCTTCCTGTTTTACCTTAATTCTTAAGACCTTCCATGTTCTTGGGTGGCTCAGCTCTTCAAGGAAGGTCTTTGTGCAATGTCTATGCAGCGCTTTGGGTACCGAGGGGCTCCCATGCCCTGAGCTTTATTGGTACTTATGGGCACTACAGTAACCGTGAGGGTGTTGCTGTCCTCTGGCTCGTGAAAGCAACATTGTCCTCATGGGGAAGAGGGGATATCATTTTAGTAATGGCTTTCTTTCCAGGATGAAAAGCTCTGCCATTAAAGCTTATCTGGGCTGTATTTTTTTCCTTTTCCTTTTGTTCAGGGCTGCGCAGAGCACTTTGGAATTCATAAACTGGTAATTTATTGAACAAGTCTTTGGAGAAAGGAAGTAATGAAAACTGCCATATAAATTACGGGAGCGTTTGGGATCCTATTGCTGGCGGGAGCACAGCGGCTCCGTGGCCTCTGATGGAGCCAGTGTCTACATCGAGGCAGACTACTCACAAAGCCATGCTGGAGGCGGGTGGAAAGGGGATTGGGAGTGCCAAAAGCAAACCAGTACCTTCAGGAGCAAGCATCTCCTACAGAAGGAGATGCTTACACCCTACATCTCCTACCGTTTGCTTGTCCTGTAAGGGGTGGGGGATTTACTGGTGCTGTAACATCAGCAGCTCCTGGCATGGAGGGGCTGTGGGCCTTTTTGTTGAGCAAGTCTCTTTTTTTTTTTTTTTTTTTTTTTTCCCACCTTCCCCTCTTCTGCATCTTTTGCCATGGGCAGGCAGAGCCCTCACTGCTCCCGGGCTCGGCTGGGTCCATCTCTGTCTGTAGCGATGGAGCATGTTGGCTGCGATGCTCCTGGACCAAGGAGGAATCGCAGAGCTTTTACTCGTGCAGGAATCAGCAGGTGTGATGGGAGATCCCACTCCCATCCTGCAGCACGTGGGCTGCATTTCAACCTTCCTGAAGCTCTGGATTCAAAATTCCAGCCCAAGTCCGATGCTGTCGGTGACAAGCAGATACACGGTGCTGGTAGGAGGCGATGTTCCCTCTGCGGGGGCACCATCACCAGGCTGTGATCTTGCTGCTTCTCTGCATGTCCCTCTAGTGAGACACAGAGGTGATGCCCACATATGGCAGCCTGTCCCTGCACTCTCAGGCTACGTGCAAACCCTTGTAATGCACCGCTGCAGCTCAGGTCATCCTCGTGACCCTGCCCGAGGAACAGTGATAGGATCTATCACTTTTGGTGATAGAAGAGCTGGGTTTGGTTTCTGAAAGCCTGACCTCTGTGCACATGTGCTGTGGAGCAGAAACCTTGATCAGAGGTGCTTTTGGGGGAGCTGGGATGCAGGAAGCTGTGAAGCATCGGCTGGGCTGAGGGGCTGTGGAAAGCGAGGGGCACGCGTGGGAAGGGAGGTGGGGGCTGGAGTCACGTGTGAGCCGGGGCCAGGGGCACCTGGCAGAGGTAAAATTATTGCAAGCCACAGCGTTTTCTGTCTCTGGCTAATCAGGGTAATGGGCCGTTCACTTCCAGGTTTTGGCTCCTGTTCAACACTCCGTCCTTGTAAGGCCATCAGGGAACAGGTCTGGGGTGGGGTGAACAACCCTCGCTGGTGGGATGGCAATGCAGGCAGTGCCCATGGGTGGTCTGCGGGGGTGAGGCCATCCTCAGGGCCAGCAGGAGTTTGGTTACTGGTTTTTATAATTACTGATTCCTCCAGCCCAAAGGACTCCATGGCCGCGGATGCACGCTCCACATCAGCAGGGAGATCCTTAGTGAGAGGGAGCCAAAACATGAACTCAGGGTCACCAGGGATTTCCTCCTGCCGTGCAAAGGCAAAAGCATGTTTTCTGGAACATCCAGAGTGCTGTTAGGAGACCCCATAGATGGGGCTTCTTCCCCGTGGCTGTCAGTGGTGGTCACTGCTGAGCCCACCCTACGTCTCCTACATCAGCATCTGTCTTTGGTCCCAGGAAGGAGGGAGGTTTGGTCGAGCGCTTCCAAACCGGAGCTCCTGGGGGGGCCGTGCGTGATGCTGAGCAAAATGCTCACAGGAAAATGCATCCAGCCCCGGGTTTGCGTGGAAAACTTGTTTTGGGTTAAAAATGACATTTCAGTGAATCCCGGGAAAGGAGAGATGCGAGGTTTGTACCTGAGCAGCATAAATAAATGAATTAATGAATGGATTAAATGTAAATTGTGGCAGCTTTAAAATGAAAGTCATAGTTTCCAAAAGTGCTTTTAACCGGTACTTATTTCTGCAGCAATATAACTGCCAGCAAGAGCTTAATTCATTATCACCAGAACAAAATGAAGACCCTGTAAATTTGAAGTCCAATTTAATTTCCCCAGAAAGAGCTTTTTTTTTTTTAATCTTCCTTTCCCTTTCCTCTCTCTCTCTCTGCCCAAGGAAGGAGGATTTCCATCACTTAGAGCTGTTTTGTGCCTCCTGCAAATGGGATTTTCTCAGCCTGCCCTGCTGTGGACACCCGCTCGCCCGGAGCGAGGTGGTGGCCTGTGGTGGGTCCGTATGTTGTGGCTTTGTGCTGCACATCAGCCCTGCAAAGGGCCAGCGTTGCTTTGTAGAGTTCAGGCTGTAAACCCATACTGGATGGGGAGGCTCAGAGGGGAAAAACCAGCTTGTCCTGGGTTTTCTTGGGTTTGTGGCAAAAGACAGGTAGGACTTGAGTGCTCGAGTCCTAACCTACTGCCCAACCCCATGGCCATCAGTGTGGTCCTAAAAGGGTTTGCAGGGGCCGTGGGTCGGACTCGAGGCAAAATCGTCTAGATTTGGGGACCTGCTGCTGGGAGGATCAGGGAAGGCAGGGATCGGGTAGGGATTGAGGTGGCCATGGGCCAGTTCCAGAGGTGAAACTGGGTCTGCTGCTGGGGTTTCTGGGGCAGAGCAGCTGCCCAGAGCCAACTGAACCCATCCCTGCCCGAGGGGCTCCATCTATAAACTAGCCCCTGACTCCGTGCCCTCCCCTCCAGCCCGCTGCCAAGGAGAGGGGTGAGAGGGGTGGCTCCACTCTCTCAGCTCCATTAACAGCGCAGATGGCCTGTGCACGGGGTTGGGCTGTGTGTGCACACATGTGCCTGCTTCCACAGCTATAGAAAACCAGTAACAGCACGTTTCTGCCTTAAAACGTAAGACAGAGATGCAGCAAGTGGGGGAAGGGACCTGATGCAGCAGGAAGAGCATGATGAGGCCTCTGGTCTCCATGGAGTCTTTGTTTATACTCCTCTCATTTCCTCATCTTCTTTCTTCTTTGCTTTTTTTGTTCTTTCTTTCTTTTTTTTTTTTTAAGGGAGTATTTTTAGCATGTAGGAAAGAGAGCAGCGCGCTGGTTCACTGGATGCAGGGCAGTCAGGAGCAGATGGCATACAAGCTTCTCACACCGTGCTCCCTGTAAAAACACCTCCGTCTCGAGGTTACTGCAGTCCTGGGCTCCCCATCCTCCTCCTCCTCCTCCTCTGCAGCCCAGACCTCCCCTGGCTCGCTGTCCCCATCCTCAGCTCCTGCGGCAGCTTTTGGCAGGGTCTTAGAGGGTCTGGAGTGCGAGACTGATGATAGTACACAAACCTTGTATGCAGTACCTTGTGCAGGTGGGTCAGATGCTTATGGAGGAGCAAAGGATGGGGCTGTTATGCAGGAGAGATGGGGTGGCTCCTGGCCACCATCGTCTCCTCACTCTTGTAGCTCTCTGTCCCCTCCCAGCACCCAGCAACCTCATGGCGTGGTGTGGTTTGGATGTGTTTATACCGGGATGCCCTACCGAGGCCGGCATTGTTCTGAGCATCACCTTGTTTCACCACCACAGTGGTGGCTCCCATCTCGGTGCTGCACCAGCAAACCTCCTCTCTCACTTCCCAAAACCCTGGCAGCAAAGGGAATCCCTCTGGGTGTCCGAATGGAGCAGCCATCTCTGCTTAGCTCCTCGGCTCGCTCTTGTTAGACCATCCCCATTGCGTTTAATTATAGATATTACACTCTATTTTCCTGCAAAGAATGACTTGCGGGGTGCTCCCGGAGTTCATTTGAAACACGAAATTACTGGTGCAGCTTTCATACGGGAAGAATCGCCGTTGTGACCTGCAGGTAATTAACGAGACGGTGCACGGCCAGCAGCCCCAGAGTAATTAGTGGCAGCAATAGGAGTGTTCTCCGTGGAGCCCCGCTCGCCGAGACACGCGTTTCTCCACGGCGGCAGCAGCCCCGTGGCGGTGCTGAGGCTGGATGTGGCCACAGGGGCAGGGTGGTGTTGAGAAAACAGGTCTGTGGGATCGTGAGATGGATGCGTGAGAGCTGCCAGGGTGAAAGCTCGGTGCGGGAGCCCCGGACCTGTTGTTCTCCAGCCCTCCGCTTGAAAATGCAGAGAGGAGGAGGAAAAGCATGAATGAAACGGGGGCCGTTCAGGGAATTGCGCCTACGGATCACACATTTGCTGGGGTCTGCCCAGCACAGGCACAGCTGAAACATTCTCTTCTGGCACTGGCTATTCCAGTCTGCGAATCAAATATTCAGTATAATATTTAAATATAATTAATTCATGTAATTTCAGCTTTTATACTATAGTAAAATATTCATTTTCAGATAGTATAAAGGTTGAGGCTGCATCCATCAAAAATTAAGTAAAAGAGGATAAAGCTTGAAATAAAACTTTTCCTCCCCTGTAGGAGGCTGGATGTTGGAGAGGTGAAACAAGGGAGTCCAAGTGATTTGGCACACTTTGTTCCTAGCAGCTTTGGTCTCTCCACCAGATGGCAAAGGATGGGCAGAGCAGAGCCCCTTGTGCAGTGCTGCAGGAGAGTGAGGCCCCTCAGGAGGCACCTGGGTGCAGAAGTTCCTCCTGGTGGCCCTCTTCCCCAGGAGCTGGCTCCACCTCTGCCCAAGGAGGAGGGTTTAGGTCCCTTTCCCACACAGCAGAGTCAGGGGGATTTGAGCTCAGGTCTCTCCCATCCCAGAGGATCGCTGTCCTCTGGGGATAGAGGATACCCAGGAAAAATTTTTCCCATGCAACGCTTCAGCTGAACATTGGTGTGGAAGGGAGGACAGGAGGCAGAGAGACGTCCTGGATCTCTGCCGCCTTGAGCAGGACACGTCACTGTTTCTCTTCACCACCTCCTGCCGTGGCCCAGTGCTGCTGTGGGGATTTACTGGAGGTGTTTGGCCTATTGATTCCCACGGTCAGTGCAGGCTCACGGGAGCTTGAAAAGCAAGGGCTTGATTTAGCCACAGACCCGTCCCGGCGCCTGCCCTGATGGCCGGTCCCCGGCTCGGGCACAGGGCTGCGGGTGTGATTTAGCTGAGCTGGGGGCCGGGGCCACTGGGTGACCCCCACGGCACCGTTCTGTGAGCTCCTGCGGGCAGATTTACATGGGGGCACGGTCCTCTGGTCTGGCTCACAACTCAAAGAGCACTTGGTGGAGGGAAATGGAGAGGGAAGAGTAATGATTTCTGCCTGAAGGGCAGCACAAGCTATCTCTGGGCTGAACCTGGGACAATTAATACCTCCAAGATGGGCTTAATGGATTGTTTGAGATTTGGGACTGTGAAGTACAATCGAAAGCAAAGTGTTTGACTATTGTTATAATTGTTAACAGGCTGCTTTTGAAGCCCCGTGCAAAGAAATGGATAGACTTCAGCCATCAATAATATCGCTGGAGGAGAAAATTGAAGGGATATCTGCCCAATTAAATAACCTACAGGGCTGGAATTGAGAATCAATGTGGCATGAACGATGAGGTATGGACTACCGACGCTGAACACTAAATCCACTGCAGCCTCGGATTTAACAAAGAGAGAAGGATGGGGAGGAATATTGCAGCCGTGATTGCCCAAGGCTGCGCACATCGGCCTTGGCGTGGCCACTGCAAGAGGCAGGAGGTGGCCAGGGAACGGCTCGGCATCACTGTCCTGTGGGCTGGGACACAGCAAAGGTATGAGATCTTCAGAGATCTTCCCTGCTCAGGTAGGAGTGTGGGCAGAGCAGCGCTGGCGGTGTGGGGGGACACACACATGGGGATGGATCTGCATCCCTGGGAGCACCCAGGAGTTGCTTGTAGATGGTAAATGGGGGCTGCTGGGAGACCAGTATGTTGTTTTCTGGATATCCTTCTCCTCTCGTTTAGGTAGGGCCACAGGAGGCCTTGGGTGACCTGGGGAAGTGGAAGGGAGTTTGCTGAGGCGGGTTTGAGTGTTTAAAGTGGACTTGCTGAAAACCAGCGGGGTGGCAAGGGGAAGAGAAGGGCTGGTGGTTCTGGGGATGGGGCAGGGTGTCTGCTGAGGACAAGAGACTGCAGCTGAAAATCATCAAGTGTCCTATTTGCAGTGAAAAGGTGGAAAATAGGAAGAAGGTGTGGGGGAAGAACTGTGCATATTTTTTTTCTTCCCCCTGAGGAAAACCCAGACCTGATCCCTGGTATCTGTATGCATTTTGCAGGACATAGCACTCACTGGAAACACTGGGACAACTGTACCCCAGTGTCACCAGAGCCACCAAGATAGGGTGGGCCCTCTGTCTCCGTGGAAGTACTATCCCGTCATCTGGGCCCCTTTCCAGGAGGGATTAAGGGTAAGAAACACCTGTTCTGTGTGGTTTGTTCCTCCTCTCATCTTCACCAAGACGTGCCCCACTGCGGTGTGGGCATCGAGCTCCTCCTGCGGTGGGATGGTGGGCGGGGGCACAGCTGAATCCACGCTCTGCCCCTTTAATTTTTTTTAAAGGATAAATTAATTTTGTCTTTGCCTAAGTACCCATCACTTTAAATTAACGTCTCTGAGAGTGAAAATGACGAAGCAGCCAGGTCATTAGGCAAATTTTAATTAGAGGCTCAGATGGCCTTTACTAATAAGAAGCTACAATTCTTTCCCGACGCTCTCACTTTCCATCCACGGGGTCTTTCCGAGCCCACCCGAGGATGCGTTTCCGTATGGCTCCTCGGCGTCCATGTGCTCCTCTGCTTGGGCATCCAAGCATCAAGTTGGAGCTTGGGGTGAGATGATGGAGGGATATGGCTCAGCTCAAGGGATGTGGGAGACCCCGTTTCCCTGGGGACACCCATGGCATCGGCCCTGCTGTACCAGGAGCTGGTGTTTGCAGCAGCACGTACAGTGGTTGCAGTAGCTTAGGTGATGTCAAGGCATGGCAGCTTTTCTCTTGGTACCACAGGAGAGGTGTTCCCACCCCGGCAGCCCCCGGGGAGTCCCAGATGCCGCCAGTGGCGGCATCT
>JAOXJK010000006.1:9901027-9944458 GCA_025774025.1 Xenus cinereus | reverse complement strand
AGATGCCGCCACTGGCGGCATCTGGGACTCCCCGGGGGCTGCCGGGGTGGGAACACCTCAAGGATGGACTGGCTTTATCATTGCAATGAGCCCAGGCACCACATGCTACCTCAGGAGCCTTTACCAAGAGCAGGGGGTGGTTTATAAGGCCAGTGCATTATGAAAAAAAAATTATTTATTAAGGCTTTATGCAGAGAGTAAAGCTGCTCCCCCGCACGCATTACTTTCCTCTATCCATTTTCAGTTGTTAAAAGGAGTAAGAAATTACCTAATGAACTGTCACCCCCACACGCGTTTTCTCTGTCCGAAGAGACGTGGGTTGGATCTAGAGAGAGCATCCCTGGGCTGGCTGTAAATCCAGCCTCCAGCCCAGCATAATTAAAGGCTCAGTCCGTTTCTGGGTGAACCAGCCTGGTGTTTTGCTTCCAAACAGTACAGCCAGGGAGGAGAAATACAGCAGCGAGCTCTCCTCAGGTCAGCACATGGCCCTGACCACAGAGAGAGAGAGAGGGGAAAACGGGAGGGAGGAAGAGAGGAGCAGGCTCTTTTCTTCCATTCTTCGCTGGCAACAGGATCAAACCTCCTCCTCTCCTGGTGTGACCAAGTCTCCGTGCCCTGCAGGTACACATGTTTTTGTGCTGGGTAATTTCACAAGTGAGATCCATCCATTAAGCTGCCGGTTCTAGTCACCACCCGGTGCAAAATAACTGACAAATGGGGCTCTGACCTACTTATATTTTTTTTCCCCCATTGGTGCAACGCGGCTTGAGGTGGGCAGGGAGCAAGGCAGGGATGCAGGAAGGTGGCTGCAGTGGGTATGTGTGTGGATCCTGCTTCCTTGGGGCTGGGGGCAGAAGATGAGGGGGTGACCGGGCTCCTCTTCCCCGCAGCTGGTCCCGCGCCACCTGCACAGAGGTACAGCGGCTGCTCTGCAGTTCCATCCCTCCCACCAAGGTTGCTCACAGGGAGGGAGCCTGCTCTGGGAAGGGAGCTGACCCAGGATGAAAGCAAGAAAAATCACCCGCTTTCATGGCAGAACTTGCCGTGTCCAATCTAGAAGTGAAGAATTTCCTGCAGCCGAGAAAACATCCCTTTCAACCATACATCCCAAGGCTGTTCCAGGTGCTTCCAGTTGCTGTACTGGGCTCTCCGGTGCCAGCAGGGCTGGATGGACCCATCCCTTCCTAGCCCATGGTCCAACCCTGGGACATGGCATGTTTCTGCCACACCAACTTTATTATTCCCAGCACTTGACCATCCCCATGGATTCACACGCTGCTTGGAAATCCTCAGCAGGAACAGTTTTACTGACAGGAAAGGCGGTTTTCTCGAAATGGAAACTTCCCACAAGAAAGTGGTGCTTTCAATCAAATGTTGGTTGGGAGGGTGAAGGGAAGGGAAAAATATGTCACGGAGCATTTTGGTAAAGTGAAAACAGCCTTGTTTCCACACATTGGAAGGGAAAGCTTTAATTTCGCACCTCCAAATGATTTTCATGCTGACATTTCTTTTATTCCATATAATCAGGCAGCTCTAAATATTAGAGTCTTGCCGCCAGAAGGAAAAATTCTGAGCGGCGTCTCCCCGCCTTTCCCACCTTCCTTCCCTTTCCTCCCTTTAGACGTTTGGAAATAGTGGAATTTCTCTCAGGCACTAGAAATTCCACTGCCTCCTTGCCTCCAGCACAGGCTGAGGGCATTTTAAGCCTTCCTTGCACCCCAAAGAGCCACAAACCCTTGTCCTTTGTCCCACTCCTCCCACCCTTGTGAGCACCACAGCAGAAATCGTGCTGAGCTGAACCCCGCTCTTGCCCCTTTTGAAGCGCCAGCGTGCGTGAATGTTCGACGTCTGGAGGCTCAATGGCAGTGACCAGCAAACAGGGGAAAGAAGAAGATTTATAAAGGAGATTATGCAAAAGAAGTAGTGGCCCTTTTTTTCCCCTTTCTCCTCATCTTGTGCAAATTACCCTATTATTCTGCTCCCTTAGGATGCCTGAGTGTCCTTATTTCTTCTTTTGAGCTAAAGTCATCCATGCATTAAATTAGTTCTCTGCCTAGAAATAGCTTGATTACTTTCTCCAAGCTGCAGTTAATGTGAGGTTCCCTGAGAGTTTCAAAAATAAAAGGGGGCAAAAAGGGAGGAGGGCAGTGAAAGGGGGGAGCAGGGGCAGGATGGAGCCTCCTTGAGCCAACAGAAGATGGATTTGCCTCGAGTGTGAGGTGCCGTGGTGCGGGAGAGGGGGCAGCGACTGTCACCTGCATTGTGTGACCGGAGGGGTCAGTCTCTTATCCCCTGGGTAGTGGTCACCTTTCACGGCATGTGGATTGGCTGGGTTTGGCCTCGGTGGCCCGTGCGATCCTGTCTATCATCTCTTCCCATAGTTTTGGGTGGATAATGGTGTTTTTCTTCCTGGCTTGCCTCAAATCATGTCCCAGATTTCTTATCTTTTCCATGTTGTTGCTCTGTTGAACTCTGACCAACGGGAAGAAGGGAGACCTCGGTGGGACGTCCCAGCCCAGCGTTGAGAATGGGTCAGTCAAGAAAACTGCCAGAGCTGAGGAAGACTCAGGATCCCTCAAGGTCCGGAATTTTCTTCAGTACCATAAGTCAACCCCCAGTGCAGGGCTCACCTGCTCCCAAGGGGAGAGTCCACTGCAGAGAACAGCACATTTGAATAGGAAAACCTCACTTCTCTTAAATCATTTGCTGTAATAACACCCTGCAGTAGCAGGCTCACATCCCCACCCCGGCCAGGATCAGCTCTTTAGCCCAGGGTGCAGCACCACAAATGCATTCCCACCTCTCCGAGCTCTTCTCCTCCTCCCTGCTGCACCTCTGAGCCTGTTCCCTCATTGCTGAGGACAGCCAAGCTCCTTATCCGGCCTCCACCCGCAAACCACGGCAAATTATCTCCTTCACATCCCTCATTTTAGTCTCTAACCAGCGGGAAAGGTGAAGGCTCAGCCCGGCTCCCCTCTGAGCTCGGCATCCCCAGCACCTCCGGGCTGGCACAGCACAAAGCCTGCGGCTTGCACCCAGGCCGGGCTCCCCACTGGGCATCAAGATCATTTCTGACTTTCATTCCCTGCCGAAACGTGCTCTCTGTTCCCCTATTAACCGCAGCCGTTTTTCTTCTCTTCATCCTCGTTTCCTTTCTGCAGAGCTTTTCCAAGGAGGCAGCCGGGGCCAAGCCCATCGCCTAAGAGAGGCTGTGAATCTCAGATAATGGCCTTAGAAAATGTCCTGTGCTATTTTGTGCTCATTCCTTTGTATTGCCTTGACATTTGTGCTAGGTTTTGGGGGCTTTTATTTTTTTGTCTCTTAATTCCCCTGACTTTTGGGCAGGTGTCTGCTCCCAGCTGTTTGCAGGAGCCCCAAGAGCTGTTGCCTGAACATCAGCCGCTAATTCAGGGCCAATTATCCCTCCTTTCCCACTGCGTTTCGCTGTATCCTTTGCAGAACTACATCTGCAGACATGGGGCTTCATTCCTTTTTTCTCCTTCCCGGTCGCTTTGCTTCCCACAGGCTCTTCCAAAACCCCCTTCACCTCTTTTACCAACTGCTGGAAGTAATTTGAGGAGCATCAGCAAATCCACAGTGAAGGTGTGTGGCTGCCATCCTCTCCCAATCCTGGTATCGCATCCCATTGGTGCTTCTCCTCCTCCTCTCTGGGACCAGACCAGTTCTCCCAGTAGCTGGGGAGTTGCTGGAGGGATCCCGGCGTGCGACTCTTCCGTGTAAAGGAATAATTTCCAATAACCCAGAGCCCAGGCTGCCTGCCCAGCCCGGCCGGCATCCAAGCAATCAATTCCCATTCAGCGCGGTGGCCTCCCTTCCTGCTCTCACAAACAATGACAAATGCAGCACCACATCGACTTGGATGGAGCAGCGAGCATCGGCAGGAGGAATAATTACCCATTTGCCAGATGAGATAGGACGTGCGGTTTTCCTGCGCTGCCTCGCCGGGAGCTGGGCAGCTCGCGGCGGTTGAATGCGGAGGCGGGGAGAGGGTCCCCACTGCAGCCGAAGAGCAGATCCTGGTGGAGATGCATCAGCAAGTGATGCTCTGGGGGTCCCCCAAGGGTGGCATGCCTCCGGTGCAGGCTCCCCAGCCAGCAGAGAGGACAACACAGCACTGCTGGGGTCCAAATAGTGACTGTGCTATCTCTTCAGCTTCCAGGGCAGCGGTGGGATGAACTTCTGCAAAGCTCTTCAGATGTTTGGAGGGGACCAGGTGAGCCTGAGGTCTTCTCCATGGTCTCTGTGGGAGAAGAGCCACATCCGGAGCAGGTTTTGCACCATCCAGCCTGCCCTCTCCGTGTGAATTCACACTCAGAGCGTGTCTCTCCTGGAGTTAAAATTTACTCCCTGGCTCGCTTTGACGGAGGCACAGAAGAGCTCCTTGCCATGGATGAGGAGGTGGGAGCATGAGCTCTCCAGACTGGGGAAACACCAGCACAGAAAATGTCCCCAGGCTGGTCCCAGCCCCATCCCCAGTTGCTGGAAGAGAGATAAACTGCTTCAGGAAAATCCTGTCGGTGCCGAGAGGTAGAATGATGTCTGTGTCACTACAGCTTTCTTCTTTTCTTCCCTTAATTAAAAAGAAAATGTCTCCCTCCAAAGTCATTAATTACTAATGACACAATTAGAACCAGTAAAAACGGATAGGAAGAATAAGATGAAAAAGAAAATGAAAAAAAAAGTAAAACAAAACCAAAACCCAAAAAACCCTCTGGCAATTTAAGACATTTGAAGCTTGAGAGAAATTAAGGAAATAATTGCTTGATTTAAACTTTTTTCTCATTCCTGCTGGGACCACACAGGATGGGCAGCGTGTGGATGGAAACCACCTTTCCAGCGCTCCTCCCTTCCATCAGAGCAAGGAGATAAGTCTCTCTCTCTCATGAAATCTGATTTTCATGCTTGGAGGCAGACCCTGAGGCAGCAGTTTCATATTAGGATCCTTTTCTGCAGTCTGCCAGCTTTCTGTGCAGGAAACCTGGATTTAGCACCATAATCCTCATAGTCACATTTTTCCACATCTACCTTGCCAGCACTGGTATCTCTCGAGGCCTCACCCCTACTTCTCTCTCTCCAACCATCCCATCTTCCTGAACAAGAAATCACAGCTCTTCCCTCCTGTCCTGTCCCCTGTTCTGCTGACAACCAGGGATGGAGCGGAGCTGTGAGTTGAGGACAAGCAGGGACAACTCTTGATGTCCAAGTTGAAAGCTCCTCGGCTTTGAAAGGCCAGCTTAAATTGCTTGAAGACTCTCTGAAAAATAGATTAAGGGCGTGGGAAGAGGGAAGCCCAGCAGAGCTGCTGGCTGCCTGCTGAGTGCTTATTATTTCTGTCAGCTGAGTGTTTTAACTCGATAATCTCAGATTGAAATGAGTTTTGGGAGGGGAGGGAGCGGCAGGAGGTGAGGCGGCTGCTCCTGCGGGAGTCTGATTTAGGCAAAGAGTGAGTTTCAGCCTCTCTTTTGATGGTAAAAAGCAACCTCTGACCTCGAGGTGGAACAGGGTGGCAGCCCATCATTTGGCAGAGGAATGGGTGAAGGAGGTCACGTCATGATGGATGTCCAGGCAGCCCACCACCTCCTCCTCCATCTTGGCCATCCCTTCTCCTTTGGAAGTGAAGGTACCCAAAACTGGGCTTCATGGCCCCTGGTGGCCATGAAGACCATGGCAGCCCCTCTTCTCTGGGGTCCACGAAGGACAGCGGGGTTTCTGTAGGTCCACCACTGTCAGTGGTGGTTTAAACTGTGTCCCAGAGGGAAGGCTTTTCTGCTTACTGAGGTCTCTGGCACAAGCATGCCTGTGTGGTCTCAAAGGGGGTTAGTTCTCTTGATGGACATACAAGAAGGGATGACTCTACTCCTCCGTGCACAGGGAGGGACTGTGTCCTGACATCAGGATGATTTTTCTGTTCTCATTTCAGTGGAGAGGAGTTTCTAGGCAGGACATGCTGGAAAAGATCCCGGAGGGAGGACTCGGACACATTCACCTCGCCTACAACTGCGATCTCTTAGCAAGAACAGGTCCCCTGCAAGATGCAGGGGGAGATGGATCCCACCCACACGCTACGTCTCTGTCTCACCACCTTGCACACACCAAGACTTCGCAGCCCCAGGGTGCTGCCTGGTGATGAAGGAGGAAGGTTCATCCTTGCTGTTCTCTACGTGACCTGTCTTGCAGGTGGGCAACCACGCTCCCTGTCATCAGAAGGCTCTAAAGGCGTCACCCAAGCCTTGCTCCAAGTCCCAGCATTTTTAGAGCAAAGCCAAGCCCTTTTTTCTGCGCAACGTGACCCTCAGATAGCAAACCATAAAACTTTGGTCAGCATTTGTTGCGGAGGGCATGGTGAAGGTCTCTGTGGCCAGTCAAAGGCCACCTGGACTTCTGCTAGAGGCATGCTCTTGACCCCAGTTCTCACTGACTTTCTTCTTCTGGATCTATAAGGGGTGTGCGAAAAAACAGAAAAAGGCATAAAAAATGGGAAGGAAAATCCAAGTTCTTATTGACTGCTGGGTCCCTCCGGAGGCCGTGGCAAGTGGGGATGGGGAGGGAGAAAAGCTACTAATACATCCTTTTGTCTTCAAGCAATTATGTGAAAATGAGTTAATCACAGGGTCACAGAAGCCATAACCATTAATTAATCCCCAGCATGAGCCGAAAAGATGAATTTCCTGCAGTAAACAAACGTGAGTAACAGCGTGGCAAGGAATCAAGCTCCCGCCGGATCATCCCAGCCCGCGCCAGCAGCTCCGCCACGGCTCTGCGGGGCGGCCAGTTTGCACACCGGGGCTGGGGACACGCTCGGGTCCCTGCCGAGCCCCAGCCCCTGGGGGTGGAAGCTTTCCTGCCAAATCGTGGCGGGGAGAGCAGGGGAATTGCCACCAGTACAGGTCTTCATTCGCTCCTGCAAATGGTAGAAGGCAGAAGAGGAACGTGGCTCTGCTCCCTCCTGCTGCTGTCAGCAGGGCTGGTGCCCCCCCAGTTTGGAGCAGGGGTGGGAAACTGGGCGGGCAACGATGCGGAGTGCTGGGGGGTGGGTATCCTTGCTGTCCCTAATCCAGCTGGATTAGGTTTGGTTATAAACCGATGAAACTCTCCGCTGGATCATCTCGGCAGCCTCCAGATGGGAAAAGCTGTGAAAGTTGTCACCTGCTGCCGGGGAGGGGGGGGTCTCTACCCTCCCGTGCCACCCCAACGGGGTGCGCTGCCTGCGGGCTCTGCTCCTGTGCTGTTACAGTGGGAGGGGGGAAAGAGGGCACGAAGAGATGGATAGAAGGATCTACATTATCTATTTAATACCTCTTTTCACATGATTGCTGTTTTAATAACTATCTGCTCTTGTACTTTGAGTCTTTTTTTGAAAGATCCTGTTAAATCCCACATGCAGACAGATCCAGCCCGTCTCCTGGTGAAAAGGCTCTAAAGCCAGCTCAGGACAAACGCAACTTTGCTGTAAATCCAAGCATCTCCTTGAAAACTGGCCTTTTTTTTCTTGGTACTTCCCCTCATTTCCCCACACGAAGCAGTTAGTCACTGGCCCTTTTGGAAAGGGTAGGAAACCCCCTGAAAATTCATCTTGTAGCAAACTCTTCCTCTAAACTCAAACCACACCAGTTCAATAAAAGTTATGACTTGCTTTAGGCTGTGCAAGTTGGCTGCGTGCACACGATTAAATTAGTTTAAATCCAGCCTCTATTTATTTAGCTAAATGGAATAGGAATAATGCTAAAACCAAACTGAAATCATCCAAATTCCTCCTGGGCTGTCAGGGATTGTTCAGGGCAGGCATGAAACTCTCCTCGCTGTGTCTCATCACGTCTCTGCTCTGTTTCTTTATTAAGCCCCTGCTCTCCCTGGTGCCCTGGTCAGCTCATCCCAAGAGAGATCATCCTCAAAGCCCGATGGTGAGTAGACCTACGGCATTGTGACTGCAATCCCAGTAAAGCAATTTATTGAGATAGAGCAATTTATTAGCTTGGGAGCTTTACCCAAATTTTGCAGGGTAGGACTAGCTGCTGGAGATGCTCCTCCTTCGGATGTTGCACCTAAGTGTGGCTTCTCCTGTGTGACTCCCCTGGTGGCATCTCACAGGTCCAGGTGACATCCAACCAGTGCCCAAGAGGCTGCTGCAGCCCAAGCCTGGGTGACAGCCCCATCCTCGGCTGGATCACCGGGACAAGGTCTGATTCTGGTCCCTTGTCCCCACGGCCACTTCTTGCTACAGAGCCTCCAGCTTCATTCTCCTCTCATCCTCCCCTCCTCTCTTCAGGTTCTTCTAGAAGGAAAGCTGTGCTTGGCTGATGTCTGTTTCTAGGAATATGTGAAAGGAAAAAAAAATCATAAAATACATCACTGCATATCAGTGGGAAATGAGTTTTTTTACATCCATCCCTCCCCAGTGAACATAACTTTAGGGCCTATTTACCGGGTTTTTTTCTTAAAATCAGACAATTTTTATTAAAAAAAAAAAAATCCATTAAAAAGAAGTCAAAACATTTCACTTAAAAATGCTCCGAAGGGAGCTGAGTGTCCTGAAGTGAAATATCTTATTTTGAAAGCATCATAATGAAACGTTTCACTTCCAGGCGCATTTCTGGGTCTCTCCAGCCAGACCTGCTTGCCCACGCTGAACTCCCCTGGTTGTCCCTTTGCTGGGTGTCCACCAGTGAATGCGATCCAGTACTGGGGTAAGTGACTCTCCCATTGACAAGTATTTGCACTGATTTAACTGTCGCTGGTTGAGTGTAGACCATTGCTGGCTGTTACCTCCTGAATGAGCTGTGCAGAAATAAACGTGACGCCCGTACAACAACGCCTGGCTGTTGGCAAAGCCCAAGACCCAAGGCTCAAAACCCCGCTGGTGTTCATATCCAGAGAGCAAAAATTAACTCCAGACACCGACAGACATAAGGGAGCCTGTTATAGCATCCATCAAGCCTCGTGCTCAATCAGACGTTTCCAAGAAGCAGGGGCATTTTGCTGAAATTTCTCATCTCCTCTCATTTATTTGATAACTGACCTTTGCGAAATTTGCCAAATCTCGCACGGCCCGAGTACCACTCGGCGGTGTTTATTCTCCCGCAGCCGGCTCCCTGCTCCTAATGATCAGTCTCTTCACAGCCATGCTAACCTTTGACAAGAGCACTTCATGAGCCTTATTAGCTGCTGGGAAGTTATACGATGGCCCTGTAAGTAAACGGAGGGATCGGGGTGAGAAATCTCCCTGTGAAAGCAGGGGCTTTGCATAAAAGCCAGCTGTGGTGGTGGCTTGAATGTGAAAAATTGGGTTGGAAGAAGCAGGGGAGCGTGGCCAGGCTGGGGAAGGTGCTCCTGGGCGGTGGCTTTTTGGTGACCCGCATGAATGGGGATAAATGAACCCTGAGCCAGACGAAATCGTGTCCCCAGCCCCAGCGACCTGAGCGGTCAGAGAGCAAAGGCTGGTGGTGACACAGGGAACAGAATTCCTCCTTCGTTTGGGTGGGGGGTGAGGATGAGGATGACAAAGTGAAGGGATGGGGATGTCTCTTCCCCAGTGCTATTGGGGTGGTACTTGGGAAACCGCGTGGGGTAGTTTTGGGGAGTGACAGCTGTGTTCCTCACAGCAAGGTTTGTGCACCCTGAACTGCTGCAAGGCTGTGCCTCGTCCTCTGCTCTGAGGGCGCTTGGGGACCAACCCTGATTGACCCGGGCTGAGACCCCAGCAAGAGCCAAAAAACCCACAGAGGCTCAGGGATGGCTCCAGGTCTACCTGGGGCTGCAGCACCCAGGGGCAGTGGGGTGGAGAAGGCCGTGGGGAGTCCGAGGGGCTGTCAGAGAAGGGGGGGATCACCCAAACGAGGTGCCAGTCCTGCGTTGAGCAATAATTCCCTGCTGAAAAGCAGGCAACATTCGTGCCTGTGTCTGGGGAAAAGGCTGGGATATATAAATGCTGCCGGCAGGAGAGCAGAAGGGAAGCCAGACAGCTCCCCGCTTTAAAAGAGAGAGAGAGCGAAAATGAGCCTTTGCGATATCCTCACCCATTTACACACATAAAACTTTCTAAACGCTAAGCCAAATAAAGTCGTCTTATCGGCGTATTACCACTTAAGGCTCTTTCAGGCAGATTTAGAATGAATTAGTGCTTTTTTTAACTACAAATAGGAGCAAAGTGAAATTTTTTACTCCATCGCCCCGCACGGCTCCTGCCTTAACCCTTGGCGGGGAGAGCGGTTCCCGGGGCAGGCGAGGACCGTGCAAGGTCCAGGCTTGGCCAAGGTCTCCTGGTACCAAGGTCTGGTGTGAAAGCTGCTGCTTCCCACAGGTCCTGCAGATCCTGGGCCAGGATTTGGTGAGGTGAATCGGCTCCGTACCATGCTGATACCCCCCTTATTTTGCTGAGCTATGCAGCTTTTTGGAGCAGAGGGAGTGCCTTCCCTGTTCTACCTTGCCACTGCCAGGAGACTCAGTCCAGCAGTGGGAAAATGCCACCGTGGCTCGTTATAATGGCAAATTGGCCACTTGGTCAGGACGGGGCCGGGTGCTGTGCCCTGCACCCCAGCCCATGCCCAGGGCCAGCGTGGTCTCTCCAACTGCATCTTGGGGGGGTGACTTGGGGACCTGGAGCAGAACTAGGTTCTGTCATCCTCCTTCCCCACCTGCTCAGGGGTTGGGACACAGCAGGGTTGAGCACTGTTGGCACGCACTGGTGTCTTGCTCCATGCAATTAACTTGTACGTGGTGCCTCTCTCCTGATCACAGCCTGGACAAGAGGAATGATGGAGCCGGGCAAAGGCAGTGGCCTCTTTTCATCACCCTAGGGGAACATCTCCGTGCACTGGGGCATGGGTGGCTCAGTTGGTGTGCATTTACGGGTGTTTTGTGTCCTCTCTGGTTTGGGAAACTCAAGGGCTAAAGCCTGGATCTGAGCTCTGGAAAACCGGAGTACATCTGTCGTGCCTGCACAGGATTGATGCAGTCAGGTCTCCTGGTGACTGTTCCCTCTGTGTCCAGACAGGACACCCACACTGAGTCCTCGGATGATGCCTGGGGCAGAGCCAGGGGCTCTCCCAGCCTGAGTCATGCCCGACCTGCTCCAACGTAGGGCAGAAAACCCCTGGGGCTGAATCAGGCCCCTACAGAGGAGTCACACAGCCCCATCCGCCAGCGGCTTCCCACCAGCTGGCTCACTGGCCACGCTCCTCCTCCTCAACACAGAGCCCCCATCACCCATCAGAGAAACACCACTTGTTAGCAATTAGTTGCCTGACTTAATTGCTCTCCAGTCCTGTGGTCTCGTTCACACTGTACTGCTGTTTCAGGAACGCTAATGTTTTACAAAGCTTTTGTGGTTTTTTTTTTTTTTTTCATTGCGGGGAGCAGGGGGAACATCCGTCGGAGGCTTCATGGCTAAAATTATTTATAGAGATTAATGGCTGTGGCTTTTGGTGCCTCCAGGAACAGAGTCACCATATGCTAGCGCTTCTCAGTGAAACACATGTTCTCCACACACACACACCTACACACGGCTCTGCTCCTCGCTTCAGCTCTGCAGCGAGGCCACTCGTGGAGGTGGGTTGGGGCGGCCCAGCGTGGCTGAGCGAGGAGAGAAGGGACCACAGGGGCTCCAGGGGTGACCCCACCACCTGGGGAGGCCGCCAGAAGGAAAGGGGCTCCCACCGGAATGCTCCAGCTGCTGTGGCTCCAACCTGGTCCAGGCTGGTGGTACCCACTCCGGGGATGCTCTCGCATCTCGCCCTGCCTGCCGGGGCTGGCTTGTAGGAGGGGTGACTGAGTCCCTGGTATTGGTCCTGCTGTCCTTCCTTACCCCCCTGCCCTACAGGGCAGTCCTGTGAGGCTTGGGAATGTCCTTCTAACCACACTCCAGAAAAACCCATGGATCCCCAAAATCCTGGGTTTGCAGATCTGCCAGTGCTGGAGATAGTGTACATATCATCCCTCAAGAATAAGGCTGGGCTTTTTTAGGACTTTACAGTCTGTTTGCCCCCGTCTCCTGAGCTGCCCGAGGACTGAACCAGTACTACGGGAGCAGGTCACTGTGGGGTGGCCTCCCACACCTCCTTCCCTGAATACATGGGGCTGCAATGAGCCTGGGCTGCCCAGGGCTTGCTGGGCACAGCGCTGGTGCTCAGACTTTTCAGCTGGGATCTTCTGAGATCAACTGAGAACCAAAGCTTTATGAATAGTGTTTTTGACCACTCCATGATGGTTTCTCTCTGCCCTGTCCTGGGTATGGCCAGTGCTGCTTTCACTGAGACCTGTCACCCATATAAGTCCTGGAGAGACAAATGATTCCCCATCCGAGCTCTTTTCTGTACAGCTCTGCGATCAAAGGAGGAGCTGCTCAGGGAGAGAAGGGTTTTGTGTGAGCTGGGACATGAGCCAAGAGCTCTGGGAAGCAAACAGTCCCAGCAGTTTGCATCTCATGCTCTCTTACAGCAAGTGATGTGGGATGGTGGTGTGGAAAGAGAAGACACCTAAGATGTTACTCCTCATGGAGGCCAGCCTTCTTCAGGCTAGCTCCAGTATCTGTGGGATGTTTGCACCAGGATATACAGGATCCTGAAAGGCTGGGAAATAACATAAGTGGTGGCCATTAGCTGCCAGCTGTTCAGCAGACATCAAATGATGCTGCCCAAACTGTCGCTGCCAGTGGTGGAGGTGATCTTGGCCATTTGTGAAGGTGAAGATCTGAAGCCAAATCCGTCCCTGAAAGGTTCACCTTCAAGCAGGGCATTGCTGGTGCCCTTCCAGAGTCCTGCTATTAATAAGGAGTCATTAGCAGAGCAGCTGTTGGATAGAACCTCCTGGGATCCAGCGTGCGAGAGCCATATGGTGCAGGAGGGATGGGTGGAAGAGCAATGTCAGAAGCCTGTCAGCATCTGCCAAACTGGGGTGATCTGGGAGGCATCTTCTGCCACACGCCATGTGATAAATGGTTCTAGGAGCAGGGCTGACATCTTCATTTGCTTCTCCTTGTTGTGTAGCTCCTGGAAATCTTCATACATTGGGTTGGGGCCATGAGTCTCTCCCACATGCATGTATCTCATGGAGCTGGTGGGAAATTTGCCATGAACCATTGCTTCAATTTGGGATTTTCAGGTTGTTCTTTTGCACCGTGTTAATCTTGCACGCTCTTGAGCAGACTCCAGTTCCCAGCGCTGACTGAAAGGAGAATTTTCCTCTTGGAAAATTCTCAGCTTCTTCCTCTCAGCTTCTTCCTAATTCCTTTTCAGTACCTGCCAGGATGAGAAGAAAAATCAAAATATGCTAAATCTCCAGCTGGGTATGAAAGACCCTCTTTGACCCTTCACAACCCACTTTGCAGTCTGTTAACACCAACTGCACTGTTTTATTCTCATTGATTTTTGAGAGCTCCTGCGCCATCCTACCAAATTCAGAAGCTGTCTGGGTCTTTTTTTTTTTTAAAAAAAAAGTATTTCCTCCCAAGACAAAAACAGCGTCTTTGAGCATGTCCTTTTCACTCAAGGCAAATGGACCTCACTTGGAAAAAACCACAAAGGCAGGAGTGAATCCCACAGAATTAAAAAGCAATTTGCAAGTCCTTGTTCACAACAGTCCAACAAATGGAAAGTACGAGGGCTAGCTTTAGATTCAGGAAAGGGAAGTGGCTTTTGTTCACCTTCAACCTCTGTTTAAATGAAGAAAGAACTGGACACGAGTTACTGCTGGTGGAATTCCATTAGAAATAAGAAAGCAGTGATGGCAGGAGACCAGTTGGAAGCCTTTTTGTGCCCATCAGATCAGGGTGTCTTAGCATCACCTTCATCTCGTCCTTTCTCATGGCCCCTCTCAGCATCATGCCTATCTCCACTGCCTGGAGAGCATGAGACATCCCCCACCCAGAGCCTGAGCTGGGACGTGGCTATTGTAAACTGCCCCAGAGCCCTCAGTGACACACCAGCTCCATTTTCTTACAGGAAAAACAAACTCCAAAAGAAATTTCATGCAAAACAAGAATCCTTTTCCCCCTCCTAATTACAGCCACAAACTTGGCTTTTATTGGTGAGTTTGGGGAGGCTTTATGTGGAAAAGGTGTGAATGGAGACCTTTACTTGCCTCCCACTTCCATCCCTATTTTTCTGACTTGAAAAAAAAAATGTCTGGTCTCCATGAAAACCTCATCCTACCTAACGACATCACACTGCCGCTAATGAGAGAATTCAGCTATTGTCATTTTGCCCTGGGAAGGTTTCCTTGAGCTCAGCGTGACATCGCAGGCGAGGAACAGAGAGGCTCACATGAAATGAGAGGTGTGCGGAGGATGGAGAGGAGACTAAATTAAGCAAATGTCCAACTCCATCCCGTCCCTCCACAGCAGCTTGGACCATCTTGGGGGCGGCAGTGCCTCCTCGCTGGTGCTTCAAGGTGGGGGCTGGACCTGCCTTCCCAAGAGCTGGAGCTCCAAGGAGATGCAGTCTCTGAGATAATGTCATTAGGCCCACCTCTCAAGTGTGCAAACAAAGGGCGTAATTAGTTGCATCAGTCATTAGAGCAACCTAAAGAGTCTAGGGCCATGGCTGGCTGTCTCCCTCCATGGACATGGGACATAGCTTTGTTTACATTCCCAAAGAGACCAAACTCTTGAGGTCACTTAGTGTCTGGGGAACTGATCTGGCTCTCAGACTCTGCAGGTGACCTTGTGCCTTGTCCTAATGCTCCAGACTGTCTGCACCTGGGGTCTGCAATGTCCCAGCTCCCAGTTCCCTTTGAGGTGGCCCAGCCATGGCTACCAGCAAAGGTCTCAGCTGCTCTCTGCTCTCCCACCCCAGGCCAGCTCCAGCACCACCAGGGCCCCAGGAGAGCACGCTCCAGGGGACTCTCACCACCCTGCACTGACCCTTTCTCCATCGATCACCATCACGCTTCCTGCTCCTCTTTTCACCCCTCCCCAGATCTGAGCCATCAGAACAATTTCTCTCCACTTTCTTTGCAACCCTGGAAGGCAAAATGTATTTTAAACTGTGACTGTACATCTGAACCATTTTCTCTCGCTGTTGTTTGAGGAAAAAGGGATGGAGCTTGTAACTGTGATCAGTGAGGAGCAGGGAAAAAACAAGTTAATAAATATGAGTGAAAAGAGGATCTAAGGGAGGTGATGGAACAAGACTTTGCCTTGTCTGACTGCTCACACTACTCTCCAACAGGTACTATGTCCCACAGTATTGCAGGAGACGTGACTTTATTGCCCAAACCTCCGGCAGAGCCAGATTTTCTTGGGGAAAAAAAAAAAAAAGTCCTTCTTGCACAGCTCAGAGAAAAAAACCAGTAGATTCACATCAGTCTAACCTACGGCTTTTTTTCCCCATCTCCAGTTATTTCTTCTGAAAAGTAATCATTTTTCCACTTGATCCACCAGGCTCTTTGTATAGTATTACAAGGTGGTAGTACATCCAAGGCCCATTTACAACATCACTTCTGACAGCGCAGACACCGGGGCTCCGTGTTTAGGAAGCTTTCCTTAGCTGAAAGCCTGTTCCGGTTGGATGGCTTCTGTCGACTGAGACTGCTTGTCTTGGTCATTCATGCTCATGTCTTCCAAGGCAATTCTAGCAAGTAAATGCCCAAGACCTTTTCCTGGGATGAGGAGGTGCTCCTCTTTCCTTGAACAAAATCCAAGCCAAGAATTGGCTGACCCTCTCTGGTCACACAGGTGGTGTGGCTGAAACGGCGAAGACCTTTTCCCCTTCCCGGTGCATGGACCAGGCTGTGTTCTCCAGCTCTGTTCAAGACCAGTCGAGAAGGTTGGACAGGCAGAATTTTGATTTCTGCCTCTATTGAGCCCATTTGAGTTTTCCCCCCAAAGCACCACGCTGAAGCTGCTACCAGTAGCCACGTGCCCAGGAGCCTGCCCTCTTTATGGTCAACTGCCCAAACTTAAGTAGAAAGCACCTTTGGCTCCTTCGAATGCCAGCCCTTCAGCTCAGCATCTCCCTGTCTTATGCTGATACAGGACTCTCCCTTTGACATATGAAGACTCTTCTAGGCCAACGCTAATATTATGTCCTTTGACCAGTCACAGTGCCAACATTTTCCTTGCTGAGTCCCTTAATTTCTGCTTTTTAGCCAATTTCTCCTTTTTGACTTGAACGTATGATTTTTAGCTCATGGAGCAAGGGCATTTGGTACCAGGCACCAATCTGTGCTTGCATGGCTCGTGGCCAGCAGCTCTCTTCCTCGCCAAGGGTTGCATCTGCATCCAAGGAATCGCACCCTCAGATGACGGCTCAGGATCCTCTTTGCTTCTTGTAGTCTTGCACAGCTCCAGAGATCGGTGCCGAGAACAAGGTGTAATAGGAACAGTCACCCAGCAGTTGTTCTGGGAGATGTGGTGGCCTTCTTTTTCTCTTTGCATCGAGCTTGTAGCTGCAGATGGGCCCAGCTCAGACAGCTGATGGACTCACAGCTCCATGCCAGACCTAAGGTGTGCCCGGTACCCCTCCTTCCGAGACAGACCAGATTTCCTCCTCAAAGTTTTTGCATTAGTAGAGCTGATACAACCCAGGCTGTCTTTCCTGGGTCACCGTTTATGTCTTCTCATGGCCCTTATTCTGTATCCTCATGTGACGCAGAGGTGATTTCTTTCTCTGAATCTTCACTGAATGCCTGGGAGGCAGATCTGGTGGGAGATCAACTGTTTTCTGGCCAAACCCCCCCTCTACCTCATAGCTCTTTGCAGTAATGAGCCTCAGCTCACCACTCCGCTGGAATTTCTGGCTGGTGCAACAGCAGAAGACTTGCCCTGAACACCAGCAGCCTGGGACACTGGCGGGAGGGTTGGGGCCAGCTCAGGTGAGGAGGGCTGATTCTGGTCTCCCGTGGCTGAAATCAGAGTCCTCTTCTGCTTTCCTGCCTGCATCCCTGCAGAGTGTCTTTGATTTTCTCACCTTGGAACAGGACTAGCAGAAATTAGGTGCCCCGGGCTCGGAGTAGTCTCTTGCAAGAGCCCAGGGACAAGGGAACGAGCCCACCGCAGCCAGAGAGCGTGGATAAAGCACTCAGAGTGCACTCAGGAGCCTTCTCCCTTTTTCTTTGCCATAAAAATCCAGGTTGGGTCATCAAAAGATTTATTAAAGATCCCAGAGATCTCCTCCGGCTTTTTTGGGCCCCGGCTGGGGCTGAGCGGGTGGGTGGTAACTGGAGCAGATGCTCTGGAGTCGGGGATATTTCTGTCTCATCTCGATTGCTCAGAAAGCCTTCCAGAAACCCATCACCTGATTTATTGCCCCACTGTCACTGTTTGTCCCCACTCCTCCAGGAGGAGATCAGAGGCTGAAGCCAGAGACTCTTGGTTCCTCCCCAGGTGGGAGTGGGAAACCCAAGGAGGGTTTCTCCTCTCCCCAAGCCCAGTGCAAAGCCAGGAGATGCCAAAATTTAAAGGAAAGAAACAGAGTCGGTTGTTTAAATCACTGCATTCATGAGGAAAACTGGTTCTTTAAGTGCAAGGTGGGGCTGAGCCTCACCTGCAGCCCCCCAGGTGATGGGCTGGGGCAGGATCAGACCCTCCTGGACTGACCTGTAACTCTTTATAAAAGAGGTCCCTGGGCTCACAGAGGGGTTTTGGCTCCTGGGTGCTGGTGAGTACATTTGGCACTGCAGGAAGGGAGGCCTATTTTTGTCAGCCTTCTGGTGCTGTGAAGGGGACAGGCTTTTTTGGGGATGCTGGTGATACTTCACACTCATTTCAGCTGATGGGGGGGGGCTGCCAATTGCATGACTCAGGGTGGTTTAAGGAAAAGTGCAATGAAAATACGAGGGTGTTGGCTCCCACCTCCTGTCTCTCCTGCTGCCAGGGTGTGTACAGCTGTTTCCTTTAGCTCAAAACTTGATGCTAAAATTACTTCTGAAAACTTGGGGGTGCTGGCATCCCAAATTGCCTTATTTTGAGCTTTTTCCAAGCCTTTTTTTTTTTTTTTTTTCCCTTGGTTGCTTTCTCCCTGTACGAAGAGGCTGCCAGGTGCTTCCCTGCTTGGTAACAGAGGTTTCCAGCAGTGGGGTTTGGGACATGGCATTTGTGTCCCTATGGGAGGTATAGGGAGGCTGGCCGGAGGAGGAGGAGCCCAGCAGGGATGAGCACAGCCCAGCTGAGTCAGAGCTGGGGAAGTGACCCCTGGGATCGGCCAGATTTACACCAGCCCCAGGCTGTTCTCAGTCCAGCAGTGAAATACTCCTCCCACCCACCACCTCATCTCCACTGGCCCTGAGGCAGGAGCCATCCTGCTCTCCAGCCTGGAGATGCCACCCAGAGGACGTTTTCCCCAGGCAGCTGGGGCATCCTCCATCCTCCCTAAGATACAGATCCTGGGAGGTGGGGAGAGGTGCTGGGGGAGCAGCACGAAGCTCTCAGGCTGTATTTATCCTCTTTGCTGCAGAGCATGGTCAGAGGCTGAGTTTGGGTAAAGGCTGGGGTTTGGGCGGGCATGTTGGGGTAGCTTTGTTTCACCAACCCCTGCAGAGCAATGGGAAAGAGCGGCAGGAATGTGGTGGCCTCTCCTCCATGTCATCCCTGGGGGAAACTGAGGCAACATACAGGTGCCCTCTGTGATCATGTGCGTCAGGTCTCTCAGGGCCCCAAATCATCTCCTGCTCCCTGTTGCGTCTCGCCCTGCAAAGAGAGGGTCCAGGTGGCTGTAATGCAGACAAAAACCCTCAGGAAAATCTACCCTGCCTGGGGATTTTGTTTCTTCCCCCCTCATTCTTCCCTATCCCTGGGGCCCTTCCCTGTGGCACAGCAGGCTCCAAGCCCCCCTTGGGCAGTGTGTGGCCCCTGTTTCTGCCCTTCAGAGCAGCCCCCACAACTGTGATTGAAGTGTTTTCTGGATGTTGAGTGATCCAGGTGCTATCGGACTTTATCTGCAATCACCCTCCGGGACGCTTATCCCCAGCTGAGCAGAGAATTACTCCGAGCAACGTTTCCTTTCAGATATTCAATTTTAACTTCCTCTTTCTTTAATTTAATTCCATCATTCCTCCATTTCACCCCCCGGGAAGCGATATCGCATCCTGATATCCAGAGAGAATTTGCTTTGCCGTCTTTAATTTGACTCTGCTATTAAAAGGCAAAGAAGAGGCAACGCTCCAATTTGTCTGACGGGTTCTTCATTCGCCTCTCTCGTTTCACCACTCTTCCATGCTTCCCAAGGCCCCCAGTCCAGCTTCCCAAAGGCCCCAGTTCATGCTGGCAGCAGATTTAGGAGCTCCTGGTGTTGTGCCAGGAGGGGGGGAAGGATGCGGCTCCTGACCCTGGTCCCCATCCATCCCGCTCGGTCCCCAGCACAGGGTCAGCCCCTGGATCAGCTAATCCCTTAATGCACTCTGCCACGATGCTGCTGCCACGCTCCCGTTTCCCGAGTGTTTCTCTTCCCCCCGGAGCTATTTTTATGAGGCCTTTGTTACTTCCTAATTGTCCAAACCACTTTTCCACATTTCTCTTGATAAAGGCAGATTTCTAAAAGCAGTTCAGCATCTCAGCCATTTTAGAATCAGCATCTGCTTCATCCTTTTTATTGTTTAGCAAATGGCCTACTTTCGCTCGAACATTTTTATTCCCCCCCCAAGAGAGGGTTGATTTTTTTTTCCCCCTTTTTCTAACGGCTTTCTTCTACCTCTTAAATAATTCCTCTTACATTGACTCTTTCTGCCTTTATTTTATTATTTTATTCCCACCCATTCCTCTGCTGGGGCGGCCTCCACAGGCTCTACCTCTCTCCCAGTGCTGGGACTTGATTTATTTTATTTCCTTTTCCTTGCAAACCCCTTGGGTTTGGGGATTTGTTGCATTTATTGAAGAAGGGGAAGCGCCAGCGCTGGGTTTCATTCCCCCATGGCAATGTGCTGGGGAGCACAGGGGGATGGTTGGCATTACACTGGCCATACAGAGCATGTTGTTGGGATTTTTCTACTTTTCCAAGCCTTTTTTAGCCAAAACCTGTCATGTGTATCTACTGTTCACACACAGCTTCAGCCCTTCTCTGGTGTTTTCTGAAGAAACTCGTTGTTGGAGGAAAATCCAAGCTAGCCCCAAGTCCTTCCCCTAAGTTAAGGAGGGATTTAGCCCCAGAATGGAGCCTTTGGAGCTGCCTGGGGACTACCATCAGCTTTGGCAAATTATTTCCTATCAGAGGGAAGGAAATGGAATGGAGGCAAAATGCACCACTGCAAAACAGTGTTGTTTCCAAATATTGAAATTAGGGGCATGAAGGTAAAGGGAACTTTTAATCTCAGAGGCAAACAAACCCTTTCCCTCCAGCTGATGCAGGTGAGATTGCAGGAGGGAGGCAGAAGAGCTTGTTAATGTTTTTTTTTTAATGCTTTTTAACTCCTCACCAGCCTGCTGTGCCCTGGGGCAGCCTCCTTCAGGTTGTACAGATAGAGAGTGCCAAAAAAAAAAAAATCGCTCTGGGATGAATCCCACCCTGGTCCAGCTGAGTCCTGACTGATGGTTTGTGGAGGACCTGCTTTGCTATAAACTTGACAGAAACAGGAGCTTTTGTATTCACTGTTTAAGACAATTTCTTTATAAGGATAAAATATGTCAGGAAGATTAAAATTTAGGTTTGAAGCAAGCCTTTTTATTAAACCTCCTGAGGATTCAAATTGGTGTTTCTGTCATGAGGTTTAAGCAAAGTCCTCGGCTGCAATAGCAACGTTCAGTTGGATTCCAGGTGTAACAAGTGATATTTTAAGATTAAAGATATGTACAGCACATCCCTGTGCCTGCGCAGAGCTAAGTGGACATGGCAGGACAAGCACGTTGGTCTTCCAATCACGCATAGATGGTCTTCGTGCTGGGGAAATGTAGGGCAGCACGTACCGTGATGCCCTGGTGGAGGGTGAGGATGGAGGGAAGGATCCAACTGGTGAGGACGGTGCGTGCCCATGGGCTCTTCGTGTCTGGCTGAAGCTCCTTCTTCCACCCAGTGCAACAGCGATGACCATGGAGCAGGAGGTGAGAGGGCGGGTGATAAAGCTGCCAACTGGTACAACCATGTAGTAGACACCAGCGAATCCACACAGGAAAGCAATGGTGTGATGTCCCAAATGAGAAAAGAGCTTCTCTGCCAGACCTGTCCTAGCAGACCCCAGAGTACTCTCTGCCAGCTGGGGTTTCCCAGCAGATGCTGACCTAGTCTTTTCCCCAGGGACTGCTCTTAATTGCCTGTAGAGTCTCTGATGTCTAGTAAGGAAAACACAGCGCAGCCTTTTCCTCAGCGGGGCCATTAATTATGTCTTTCAGTCATCTGCCAGACTACGGATCCTCACCCAGCCTGTCAGAACATAATTCTCTTCAGATTCCTATTATTACTGTCAAATTTGGTTCAAATTGCCTCGTAAGGTATGAAATGACAAAGGAAGACGTGCCGGCTGTCTCAGGCACAGGGAATGTTATTGAATAAAGCTCTTTTCCTCAGGAAGCTGGGCCTATGGAAACCAAAATGCCATTATGATTTTGTTTGTTTCTCTGGAGCTCAGGACATTCAGCCTGGCATCACTGAGGGACAACAGCGACGCAGGTGCCGTGGCAGATCTCTGGCCAGCAGCAACATCCAGGGACCGTTCCCTCTGGGGATGCTCGGAGCCCCATAGCTCCTCTGAAGACCTCTTCCAGGAGAAGCCCAGGATGAATGACCTGTCCCTGAGTCACAGGAAAAGCTCCTGACCTCAGTTCTTTACTGAGCTGGAAGCACATGGTGAGCATCACGATTGGAAATGGCCTCTGCCGTGGGATTTTACACCAAGGGGTTAAATGGGTTTTAGCTATGGGATAATTTCTTCTTTTTTTTTTTTTTGCCCCCCCAAATAACCTCGGTGGGGTGCAGAGCTTGGTGCTTTCAGGGACTGGGAGCTCCTCTATTTTGAGGGCTTACAAACCACTTAACGGGGCATCTCCGTCCCTTCCCTGGGATGTGCCGGTGTTCCTGTTCATGTGTGGTTTGGCACTTGCCGTCTGCAGATAAAGAGGAGAAAAACAGCTTTATAAGGTTTACCCCAGGGGAACGGCGTCCATCCTTTGTCACCCTGCCGTCTCTGTGAGCAAGCACTGGGGAGGGTGGGAGCGACTGGCCGGGGACAGAGGAGGGATCCTGAGCGGCCGGATCCATCTCAACTCTGCAACAAACTAGAATAAAAGATTAAATGTTTCCTCTCCCTTTTTAGTGTGGCTTATGCCTTATTTATGACTCTCATTGAAAGCAGGGAGCGAGCGCAGGGACATGGGCAGAATAATGCACCGGCTAAAGGTGGGGGAGAGGAATTACCAGGGAGAATAAATTCCTGCACTGAAACCAGGGCTGTGGTGGGGGAAGCAGAATGGGGACAGGGACTCATCCTGATGGGGAACATCCAGGCTCCGGGCGAAGCACGGCTCAGGAGTTATAAAAGGCTTGAGGAGAAAACAGGGATCTAGTGGTGGAAGAGGGCTGGGAGTTGGGTGCAAGCTGAGAGCAGGGAGGCAGGGCAGGACCCCGGGGGCAGCTGAACCCCAAGGACAGGATGACAAAATGACAGCCATCCCCTTGGCCGGGCTATGCCTGGTGATGACAGCATGAGCTGGAGCATCCTGCAAGGTAGCAGGGCACCCCAATGGGAAGGTGGAGGATGGGGAGCGATGTGTGCTTACCCATCTGGGGCGGCGCCTTGTACGGGCTGCTCAGCCTCTGCAGAGGGACTGACAAAGCAACAGCAAGGAAAACTCTCTCCCTGAGTGCTTGGAGGCTTCGCTTTTCTCAGCCCATCCTCTCTGTCTGAGTTGCAAGGCTGAAGTTGAGTGTATGGAGAAGGGAGATGGTTGGGATGCAGGCGCTGAGCTCCCCTCTGCTTCCTGAGGATCTGTCTCCAAACCCAGTGTGCAACTAACCTAAACCCTAGAAATCATTTCAGGGGAATAAACAGAAGTCTCTCCCTCCTTTTGGAACACTTCACAGCTTGCAGAAGTTGTTTGTGCTGCTTCCCCCAGACACGGAAAGGTGTGTGTGCAAACATGATCCCTCATTTCTTCTGATGTCAAGTAACCTCCCTCTCCCAGTGAAGGAAAGCAATGAAATGAACTCATCATCCTCCATGAAACACCAAAACACCAAGCCCAGACAAGATCCAGCTCAAAAATAGATCATTGGGATGTTAAGCAGCGTGCATGTGGCTGTATGCTAGGGGAGGCATGGCAAAGTAGTTTTGTGTGCGTGAGTATTTGGATGTGCCCTTGGTGACTGTGGGTGACCATAAACCACTGGTAAGGGACCACTCTTTGCTTTACCATGCCAAGAGGTTGAAAAATCTAGAAATGATGGAAATTGGTCTACCAAGGTCCTGCTTGTGCAGCTGCTCTGTGCAGAAGCCTTACGGACTGAGCTCGATGCCTCCGAGCAGATGTTGCTCATCCCACTACAGCAGCACTCACCTGCTTCACAGATGTCCCTGCTTAATGAGCAGCTACTTCATATTTTTTTTCCCCATGTGGCAGGTCTGAGCCATTCAAAAGTATTCATGGACAGTGTAGCCCAGCACAAGTCAAAGGGTGTTGCTGTGCCATGTGGCCTTGGGAATCTCTGGTCCAATGATTGGCCGAGAGGTGGATTTTGGAAGCCTTTGAAAGTCCTTTCTAAACCTGGGATGAAGCAGCATGGTTGATGCATGGTGTATCCCTCACTTTTCCTCCGGTAAACTCCCGTCTCAGGCCTTTGGATGCTGTGGCCACAAGGTTCACCCACCGTGGCAAAGGATCTGCACAGGAGGTGGTTTGAGAGCCCCTGAACTCGTTGCACACAGGATGCTTCGGTGCCAACAGCTGGTCTTTTTCAGACGAGGGACGTCGGAAGCGAACGAGCATCCTACCTCTGACATCTCCACTGAGCCGTATTATTAGTTTTGACGATTAAATAGAAACCCGTTTGCAGGTGACAATGCTGTAAAAATAAGTAGGTACCAGAGCCGACATTGTGAAAATAAGGCAGGAGAACAGAGCTCAGGCAGCATACATAATCCATGGGGAAATAAGTGTGTGAATAATGAATGTGCACTGGAAAAGTAAAATACATTATTGTGGTAAAGATAAGTCTATTAAAGTCTTGCTGCAGAGCCTGCTCTGGGATGCTTGATAGATTACAGAGTTCTCCGCCTCCGGGTGCAGCTCTTTCCTCTGCTTGCCCGTGTGGCCCCACCTGAGCATCCACCCAGCGTGGGCTCACCAGCCACCCCCAACTCACCTGGGATGGACACCTTGGAGGCCACTTTTCCTGCTTCCCATAAGTGCCTTGCAGTGACTTTTAGCTGAGTTAAGGGAATCGCCCACGGGGATGGGAGTTGGGTACAGCTGGGAGGGCTCGGTGCCTGAGCTGGGATTTCTGTTTAATCCCACCACAGGCTCTATTCACACCCACGCTCAGCTTCTTGGCACGGCCGTGGTGTTGCACCAAGTTTACTTTTGAAGGGGAAAAGTTTTCTGCGTGCCAAATCCAGAATTACTGTGCTCGGCTGTGAGAGGTGATGGGACTCCCAAAGCTCAGACATTGCCCCAGCAACTCCATGAGCTAACACCCGCTCTTTATTTTCTCTCCTTGCACCACCCATTGCACCTTCACCCAGGGCTGAACTGCCCTGAGCTCTTGTTGGGCTTGGGGGTCCCAAGAGCTTCATCCCTTCATCACCCTCCCCTGCACACACCAGGGCAGGGATCCCTGAGGTGGACACTCAGGTCCCATGGGATGCCCACAGACATCTCACATGCTGCCCTGTGTTGGTCCTCCATGCAGAGAGATCCTGGTATTGCCAACTCTTTTCCTGCTGTGGGTGCTGGCAAGGGGGAGGACATGTCCATCTGTCCCTGCCTGAACCTGAGTGTAGCTGTCACTGCTGCTCCGCAGGATAAAGACAACCCCTCGCTCACTCTCTGGGCTCTCCTCGAGCTCCAAAACCACCCGAGCTGAGCAGGTGAGGTCCCCTGGGTAGAAAATGACATTTCTTCACTCCCTCAACCCCAAAACAGTGGCAGCCAAGGGCATGGCATGCCTGGACCTCGCTGATGGCACATGTGGGCAAGACGGATTCACACCTCCGGGCAGGCAGCTGGCACGGCACCATCCCCAGGCTCAGCCCCGCAGTGAGCTCAGCCCAGCTTTGCAGCCCAGACGGGCTGCCCTAATTAAAAACACCCAAATTAATTGAGGCGGTGCTTTTCCATCGCGGCCTCTCCGTCTCCAAGAAGAGCCTGTGTTGTTCTGCACTGACCTGAAACGATTTGTCGGCGGTCAGTTCAGCCGTGGTGGGAGACGGTGTCTGCTCCCATTACGGCTTCCCCTTCTGATCTGAGCTTGGTTTCCTTGCTTTTTTTTTTTTCCCAAAGAAAAGGGTTTTTGTTCATGCTTCTCCTTCAGCAGGAGGAAATTTCCAAAGGAGCAGTCACTTTGAATCAAAATCTTTCCCTTCCAAACAGTCCAGTGCAGTCGGAGGAGCTTTTGCCCATTTCTTTTTGAACTTCTCCCAGATGTAACTTGGGCAAAGCGGGGTGAAACAGGGTGTGGGGCCACCTCTGGGTGCCCTCCCACTGTGGCAGGTGGGACCCTGGGGCAGCCAGTGGCTCTGGGCTTTGAGAAAGATGTGCTTCTCTATTTGATATTCAAGGAGCAAAAATTGTGGTTCGTTGTTTTTTTTTAATGCAAACTCCTTCTCTAGCCAGTGGTGACCTGAGGATCCATCATCTCACCTTGTCCAAACCCAGGCAAGACTTGAAACCAATACAAGCGACACCCAGACCTGGAGCTTCGTAGTCACATCAGTCTTGGAAAACTATTTCAGATCTCGGTTCTTGCTGATGAGCTCAGTCCCCACATTAGCCCCACCGCCCCATTGCCCACCAAGAGGAGAGTGGTCACGGCTTCAGAGGGGATGAGGTGGCTGCACTGACCACCAAAACTCCCCAAGTTGATTTTTTTTTTTGCCATGTGCATGAGCTGGCAATGAGCGTGTGCTGGCTGGCAAAGGAAGCTCTGCTTTTGTAGGCATTGACTGAAAATGAGGAATAAAATTCTCAGGGGAAGGTGGGGGGGGAATAAGTATGAATTATACACACAACTTCACAGGAAAGGCACAAAGTGTGAGGATTTATTGAGAGGAATGGAAAGGTGCCCTTGATGCCTTCAGCTTTGAAGATGGGATTGGAGATTTGAAGGTTTATAGATGGGTTCCGTTTGCTTTGGCTTGATTTTTCTTATCTATAGGGTTTGGGTTTTTTTTTTTCCTTTCAGTAGGATATTTTTAACCTGCATCCTCTTTTTCCAAGAAGGTGGCGGCTGGGAACATTTTTTCTTTAAATCCTTTTGGAGGATACAGACAGGAAGGCAATGCATGGGGCTGAGGTAGCTCTGGCACGAAGGACGCCAGCTTGGAGAGGTGGGTGTTTCTGAACTTCCTGAAGAGCCGGCTGGTGAAAATCTGGGTAACTGGGCTCTCAAAAGCCAGCTGCAGGAAGGTAGGTAGAGGGTTCCAAGCAGAAAATCCCACCCATCTGCCCCTTCCTGTAGGGCCATGAGATTTCCGCTTTCATTTTCTCCTCCCCAGCCTCTCCATTAAACAAATGTCTATAAATCGGAATGCCTGAAATCCTGAGGCTTTTGGTAAAAAAATAATCCCGGAGCCGGTCACCTCTCCCACCAGAACCAGCCAGGTCACTGCTGCCAGCATGGCCAGCCCACCCGGCTGGTACAAATCAGTGCTGTGCCCAGAGAGCATCACCCATGGTGAGCCCTGCAGGGGTCAGGGTTTTGTCAGGGTCATTGTGCATTTATCGCCTCCAGCTCTTCTCCCCAGCGCTGAACTTGCTCCCTACAAGAAATGTGGAGAGTTTTACCAGCACTTCTTGCTCCTGCCGGGAATAGGTGTGAGCCCTCCTGGCATCACCCCCCCACCTTCAGCTCTGCTCCGTGGGAAAGCAGGGGCAGATGTGAGAGGACAAACTGCTGCTTGATGGCAATAGCCCGTTAGCGAAACTCCTGCCTTGTGTCAGATCAAGGGAAGTGGCTTTGGGGTCTTTTTTCCCCACACTTTAGTCTGGAGCCATGAGAGCTCAGGCTACGGCTGAGCATTTATCACTGCAAGCAGGGCAGGTGGAGTTGGGAGGCTCTTTATGTTCTCAGCTGAGGCTGACTTAGGCTTTGATGGCGAGGCTGGGAGGACCACGGGGCCGGTGCTCCAGTGGGGCTGCAGCTTAATTGGGGTTGCTGCAATCAATATATGCATGCGATCGTGCATGGAGGAGCAGCTGGAAGCAGCTGAGGGAAATCCTGCCCCCCTTGGCCGTCTCGGCTGCCGGGGCTGCTGCACGGGAGGGCTGTCAGCTGGGAGCTGCTGCAGAGCACGCATCTGCTTTGATGATGAAAGGTAGGAGGGGAGAAATCTCTGCCATCACAGGAGAGGGAAATCTTTCAAGTCAGGCTGTTTAACTAGCTGCCCACCCCCCAAAAAGCACCGTGTACCCTTTCCCATGTATGCTTCCTGGCCTCCTCCAAATAAGTGTCCGTCCCTCTGTCCATCCGCCTCTCTCACTGGGAACATGGGGCTGGTGAACAGGGCACAGGCTGACACCGAGCAGAGGTGAGATGTCCTCCTCAACAGCCTCAGCCTGAGATTGTCCTGCAGTATTGCTTAGTGGGAAACTGCACCAACGCGGTTATTGCTCTGTGGAAAGACAGAAAAAGAGAGAGATCTGCTTCGGGGTGGTCACGTAACCTTCAGCAAAGGGCAAGATAGCCCTTACTGGGACCGTGAGCACTGCTGAGCATCATTTCCTCCCTCAGAGCTGCATCAAAGGAGCTCAGGGATGCTGTTCTAAACCAGTCTGGGGTATCACACGCGATCACAGCACTGGGTGCTGGTGCTCTGCCCAGAGGGACGCCCAGGTTTCTCCATCCCAGGGTGATGCCCGTGGTCTCGATGGCAGAGCTTTAGCTTGCCCTTCTCCTCCGTGAGCTGTCATCCCCCGGGGAAGGCGCTGGGAAGGTTTCTGCGGCACAGAGGAAGCACCAGCCCCAGGCTGGTGGTTGAAGAATGAGTTTGATGCACGTTGTGTGATTTGGGGAATTGCGGGGGCGGGAGGGGGGTGGGGAGAGAGCGCGATGGAGGAAAAGGCAGCTAGGAATATTGGGGGTAAAATAACATCAGCAATGAAAAGAGAGCAAGCAGGAAATCAGCCAGGGCTGCCCGTCAGCTTGCTGATTTAAGATTCACTTTGAAAACCTATTCCCCTTCAGGGGAAACACGTGCCTGCCCCGCCGGCAGCCGACCCCGGCGCGCTGCTCTGCGAGAGGCTGCGTCGTGCTCCCTGGAGGAGGCGTTTGGGCAGAGAAGTAAGTGATTTCAAGAGCTGTCGGTGTGTTTACAGCAAAGCGGAGTTTTGCAGTGCCGGATCACTCGGGGAGAAGAGCCCGGGCTGGCAATTCCCACTCCCGCAGCCCCATTGCACCTTGACAAATGGAGTGCGGGGCCGTGGGTTGCTGGAGGCTTTGTGCTGGAAGCGTGGCCAGGTCTTTGGCCCAGGGTGGTCACAGAGAAGGTGCCACAGTGAGTCCCAGGGTGAGGACTCACCTGGGTGTGGGAATCCAGGCACATCACCCCGGGAAGAGCTTCAAAGGCTCTCCTTCCCTAAATAACTTTGCTCCTTATTGCCTCTGCTTTGCATTTTCATTTTTTCCAACACCTCATAATCACACTAATTAATACATTCTGGGATAATTCTTCCTGGCTTCCATCAAATTTAAATCAGCATTTATTAGCATATTGCTACGTCTGTGGTGTTTGTTAAAGTCCGGCATAACCTTGTGCTTCATTATGAACCCAGGAACCATTTCAGAAATGAGCTGCAGCCGTGGAGAGCAGTGAGCTGCCATCAGGACGCCTGTCTTTATTTTCCTCCCAGATCATTAAAGCCCTTCTGGGTACCATGGTAGAATCTCGCTAGCACCATGCCCACAGTGAGATTCAGCTGCAGCTGAATTTGTCCATATTTGCCCCCCCAGGCATTTCAGTGCAGCTGAAATTGTGGGGGTGAGGCCAGCAAGGTCTCGTGTGTCTGGTTGACCCCACCAGCTCTCCCTGGGGATGCTCCGTGTTGCTTCTGTAGCAGGAGCAGGTCACAACTCCAGGGCTGGGTCCAAGTTTCTCTTCTCCAGCCACTTCCTTCTCCCTGGAAGGTGACACTGTGAGATAAGTAGAGACTGACTAATGCTGTTTTAAATCCAACCTTGGATCTAAGTCCTGCCAAAAAGAGGTAATTTTGCCCTTTGCCCCTGCTCTCTTCTTGCCTTCCCTTGGGCAGGCAGGAGTGATGGACTGAGCTGGGGATGGGACAGGATGGGATGGGCACTTGGGTGGCTTTTAATGCCCAAGTCGATCTAGCAAAGCTGGGCACAAAGCAGCTCAAACACCCTCTGTCTTTGTGACGGTGGGTGTCTGGAGGGGACCGGGTCATGGCAGGGTCTGTCCTGGGGAAGGCGTCTGGCGTGCGAATCCATGGAACGTGGGATGTGAGGCTGCGTCCCGCTCCCTCCTGCCTGCCATATCTCTCAGGGAGAAAGTGGATGTTTAATCCCTTTGACAGCCAGACTTCTGTAGCCAAGGGAGCAAAAAGGTTTGGAGGCTTTACAGCACAAATCACTCAAGATTTTGGCCTTTTGGTTTGGGGTCAAAAGCCCCATCCATCCCCCCTGTCCCCTCCCTCCTGCCCTCAGCAAGCACAGAGAAGGTGCAACAGGGGTAATTGAAGAGACTTAAGGATCTTTTTGGCACATTTACTCATCTCCCCCAGGGAAATTCCCACTGCAGAGCAAAAACCAGCCCTCCCTCCCTTCCCCGTGCTCTCTCTTTCCTGCTCCCAGCAATAGCAATAGCTGCAGCCGCCGTGATCGATTCTTGGTGTCAGCGCCGGCCCCCAAACGCCGGGGCAGGTCAGGCATCTGCGCCCCCAGCGCTGGCCGGGGTGCGGAGAAAAAGTCAGCCAGATAACCGTCACAGCCATTAATCATAATTAGAGGTGCCAGGGCGGGTCGGAGCAAATATACCCCATCTCATCTCGGCTGTCGAACGGAGGTCCGGCGGGGCTGAGCCCCCTCCGTGCCCCCTGTCGGGCTGCTCCGTGCGGGCTGGGGGGACGTGATGTACCCCCCTGGGAAAGGGCGGAGAGAAGGCATGGAGGCTGAAAATTAACGGGGAGGAGGTGTGTAGAAGTTTGGGGTTTTTTTTAAAGATAACACACATATTCGAGTCACGCCCTTGCTGGGACAGCCACTGTCTCCTTCTCCCTTTCTGTCCCAACGGCAGTAGCTCCAGGACCAGCATCCTTTCACGACCTGGTGCAGAAGCCCCCAAACGGGCCAGAAAACAGCCCAGGTTGCAGCATCACACCGAGATTAACACTATCCCTATTATTTTCCAAGTAACACTTGTTTGCACAGAAAAATCTCAGAGACTTTTGCCTCTGGCTGGCACACTCCTCCTCCATCGCTGCACTTGTCCTGAAAACATTCCCAAAATATTCGTGGGGCTTTTTTCCAGTTGTCTGGCCAGTTAAAAGGGCCAAAAAAAAATGATCAAACTCCACCGTCTGCTCAGTGCACAAGCGCTCTGCTGCTGCTTTAGCTGTATCAGCTTGGAAAATATATCCTTCAATCAGTTTAAGCCCCTAGGCTTGATGTAATTTTACCGCTGCCTTCTCTCCAAGGTACTTTTACGGCTGCTATCTCTGAGTATTTACAGATGGGGAGAGCAGCAAAGTGAGAAGAGACTTTGCTCAGTTTGTCCTCGACATGGGCTGCAGCTTGAGGGTTGGTAAACGGGGCTTTTCCTCTCGTGATTTGGGGGGACACACACTGGGACACATGCTGCTCACTGTCACAGGCAAGGAGCCGTGTCCATAACAGCAAAACCTGCAGCTTTGGCAGGAACGAGGCATGTGCTGCTCCTTAAATCCTCCCAGCCCACATCTTCCTTTGGGTGGGAATCGAATTTGCTGGGGGTGTAACCTCGCACGGATGCTCTCTGATCTCCCCTACCTCTTCTGTCCCTCCAGTCCCCTCTTTAAGGTCCAGCATCAGATTCCTGGAGGGAAAAATCCACCCTGGAGATGAGGGAAACCGCGAACCGTGTGTGATGCTGGAGGAGGAGGCACGTGGGTGCCCACGCTGAGATCACCACATGCTGCTGCCCCATGAAAACCGCGGAGCCAACAGCTTTCTAATGTAAGTTTATAACTGAATTAGACTTTTTGCCTCCGTCTCTGTTCATAAAGATTATTCTTGGACAGGTCTCTGAAGCTTAAACTGTCAGCAGTGCTACATTACGTTTTTTAATAAATCAGGCAATAAATCAAGTGCAGAATAAGGAATAGAGTTAGGCATATGCTTAAACTGGAGTCAGTGAGACAAAAGGACCTGCTTAAAGTTAAGCAGTCACTTAACTGCTCTTTGGGGTGGGCCAAGTTTGCTAAATCCAGCCCTGCAGAGAGCTTTTTGAATCTAGCTAATTGCACATTGTGTGTAATGGGCAAGTTCTCGCCTCCTAAATAACCAGCAATTAATTATTAGGAGCGTTCTTCAGCAGTCGCATAACAGCCAGCAATGGGGCGCCGTGGCAGTGCCCCTTCCAGCGGTATTTGCAGGGTCGATGGCGTTTTGCTCACTATAAATAATAAGCGGTCTGAGAAAGCAGAATGGGGGCTGTGTTTCAGACACCTCATTTAGAGCAGGGCCTGAGCCATCTCCCACCGGGGTGTGTCAGAGTGAGACCCACACAGCAGCCAGAAACCCATGGGGGACTGGTGTGGGGAGGGTAGAACTGATGGGACCCCTCACCATGAGCATCACCAGCCCTGCAGCTCTCCCCCGTTCTCCTGCACCCTGCAAATGAGGTGGTTTCTGCGTCCTTTCTGCCCACCTGCTTCTTCTCCCTGAAGAGGTGAGGGGGCTCCCTGCTGTCCCCACTCTACGTGCACCCCAGCAGAACCATCATGATCCCTCTCCTCCATCACTTCTCATGCAATCCTGAGCTACTCGAGTTGATAACTCCAGCAGTGTCCCATGTCTGAGGACAGTATTGTGTAGTGGCATCTGGGGATGCTCAGGCAGGAGGGATGTAGGAGAGCCAAAGTGTCCCACCTGGGGGCTGCAATGCCAGCCTCAGCCTTGACTTTTGGGACATTCATCCCCACTCGCTTTTAAGCTGAACACCATGAACCAGCTCATTCCAGAGCCAAGGGTCTTGAACTCCATCTATCTTCTCTTTCCTTGGGTGAAACCCATCCCAAACCCACCCTGTGCCCATGCAAGACTCTCTGACTCGAAATGCTTTTTATAACCTACTTTTTATCCCACCCTGCAGTTAATTGAAGTTAATTTACCCACATGGCCCCAGAACTACCACGACCTTCTCCAGAGCCTGCTCTTGGGCTTTGACATGTTGCTCCCAACTCTCCCTCTTCCAGTCATTTTACGATGCTCTGGATTCAGGTGGCAGAGCTAGGCGATGACCACAGAGAACACCAGAAATTTTGTCCTGTGATTTTCTAAGTCACTTTCCATCCCATTCCTGAAAGGCACGAGGGATTCCCACCAAACTGATGTGTGCTCTGCCAGGTGGGAAATTGTTAGGAGCACCATGCAGACAAGAAGTCCATCTCTCCATCCCTCCATCCATCCTTCCAACCATTGCATCTCTATTTAGCCTGACCTGAGGCAGGGCCACTTCTTGCCTTGACCATGCTGTATGGTTGTTAATACAGTAAATGAAATTCATTAATCAGGTGGGAGAGAAGAACCTGAAGGGAAGAGCATTCATTTATCCACTTACTGACCTGTCTAATAGTGCTTTTGTCTGCCTGCATCTTCATTTTAGTCTTGCCTCGCAGACACACACGTGGAAATCTCAGGACTGAGACGAGTTGGAAATTCCAGCAGAAGACAGACAAAAATTCCCCATCACCACTTCCCTTTGCATCCTCCAAACTGGGGAGGTTGCTAAGTGACAGCATTTCTGCTCACACTAACGCACTGCGAGAACCTGAGCGCTTAAAAGCAAGAAAATGGCTATTTAAGACATGATAACTCATGTTCTTCAGTAGCAACCAACAAGGTGTTTGTTCTGAGAGGACTAGGGATATTTTCACCCAGAAATTAAATTTGGAGGGGATGCATATCGGCTTCGGTGGGAACTTGGCCTCATCTACACCTTGTCTCCAAACACCTGCTGGGATGTGGACTGTGCGGAGTGACGCACACACACGTGGGGGAATTTTAGCCCAGTGGCGTCCACGCACCTGTGCCTCAGTTTCCCTGCCCTATGTAAGGAAGGTCGGGACCTTGTTGTAGGGACAGTCGTGTGCTGAGTCCAGGAGCCCAGCACCGTGGATCCTGTCCCAGGCACGATGCTGAAGAGCTGATCCCAATCTTACTTGCAGCCCCCAAGACAAAGGAGGAAGGAGAGCTCGCGTGGACCTTTGATACCTCGCCCTTTGCTTGGCTTTACCCAGGAAAATTTCCAAGCAAGTGGGCTGTATCCTGTCTCCTTTATCCCACACTGGTGGCTCCGGTGCCCGTCACCGGCGGCAGAGCCTCAATACAATCAGCCCGGTTGCTTCGCCTCTCCTCACTGCTGACCAGCTCCATTTATATTTTTTTTTTTTTATTCTGCTGTTGTCGGGATTGCTATTCTGTGATCCCATTTAAAATCATTGATTTACCACAGAGTCCTCAATAAGCAATTTGGAGCAATTGAAGCTGTTATCTTGCTATAGATCACATGGTGCTGGGAGTGGGGGGGAAAGGGGGAAGGAGAGGAAAAATAAGAAAGAAAAATGGCTGGAGCTCCCCACAGCCAGCCTGGATCCATACCGCATTGCGTTACACATCTCTGAGCCCTGTGGAGGTTGGGTGGTTGTTTGTGCATTACGGTCCAGGAGGGGGAAGAGGGTCTTTGATCCCTTTATTTGGATTTAACCCAGATTTACCGCTGTAGAGAGCATGAGCTCAGGCTGGACCCCAGGAGCTTTGCAGGGTGGGCAGGCACGGCACCTACAGAACCCGTGGGACAGGGGAGAACCAAGGTGGGTCCTGAGGGTCAGAAAGAGGGAAGGAGCTGGATTTTTCCACCACTGATTGGCAACAACCACAATCATGGACATGGGCACTTGTGGAAGGTGTAGCACAGCCCCATGCACCAGCAGTGTCATTTCTTTTTTCAACTTGGTTCCAGGGTTTCTCCTCTCTCTGCTGGGAAGGAAGGTTTGTAGCCCAGGATGCCACCTCCCCTCCTGGCTGCCTTCGCCTCCTCTGTCTTCTGCCACGCGCTTTGGAAAAGCACCTTTTTTTTTTTTTAAGCACTGATTTTTGGGGGGGAGGAGGGAAGGAAAAAGAAATCACAACCTGATTACAGGGGAAATTTGCCATCTCTGCATCGGCGAGCTGCGAAACAAAACACTCCCTGACTACGTTTGGCAAACAGCAATTTGCAGGGCCATCGAGGAGGAGGGTTAAGCATCCCAGCACCGTGGGCTGGGGACTGTAGCTTTTAGCAATAGGTTTCCAGAAACTTCATAACCCGCCTGGAAGGGAGCTCGGATCTTCAGCATTAGAGCTGCGCCAGTCCCAAAAGCACAAGGAGGGCAGGATTTAAGATACCTGTATCTTCTCAACCACAGCCATTAGCTGGGAATCAAATAAGAGCCCGGGGAAGCTGCCCCGGAGAGACTTTGCTTCCACGCTAATGGATGAAGAGCTCTCTCCTGATCATAACCCGCAATGCAAAGCCTAAATACAAAATCAGGTAAGAGAGAGAGGACCTGGCAAATGTGTGCACTGCAGTGATTTGAAACATATTGCGAACGTTTTGAGTGCGGAGAGAAAATAAACAGGTTATAAAACAGCTACCTGAGCACCACGGTAAAGATGGCTTTAAAAACACACTAATGAAATGATTCAACTGCTTTCCAGAGGGTTTGGGAGCTGCTGTATGGTGGCAGGCACGTGCAGGAAGGTCCTTGTGCCCTGGTGCATTCGTGATGTGCAGATCCTTCATCTAGGCAACGCCATCAGCCGTGGTGGGACCAGAAACGGTGTTTCTTGGTGAAATGGCACTGAACTTGTTGCTGCCACTCCTGAAAAGCCCTGGCTTGTCTCTCTCACACCTCCAAAGCTTTCCAAGCCCAAAATTTCTGCTTAGCTTAGGTGAAATGGAGATCATCTGCAATGCTTCTCATGTGGGCTCTTACTCACCCAAGCAAAGGCTGCCCAATCCGTGTGGTGACCCCACGCAGTGCTATCCCAGTCAGCTGAGAGGTCTGGGGCCAACCAAAATCCAGCAAAGTACCCAAAGGAAATATCTCAGCAAAAAATATGCTTCCAAGTTGTAAAGATCCCCAAAGGCCCAGTTTTTCTTGGGGGAAGAGGAAGAACTCGATGACGATGTAATTATGTGATGAGCTGGGGCAGGTGGCTTTCCCCATGGCACAGGACCCGCTGCCTCTCCATCCGTCCATCCATCCATCCATCCATCCAAACTAGGCTGAGAGACTGAATTCTGGAAATCTCCCCCAGATGGGATCATTTCCATGCCGGAGGGCTTCATTCCGGCTTCAGGAATGTTCCTCCATCCTCCCTCTGCCAAACACCCCGGGGCCCTGCTCGTGCGCCCCCCCAGCTTTCTTTGGAGGCATTTAGGCATCTCTAGCTGTTGGTAGAGCTGAGCCAAGGCCAACCCCCCCAGAGACCTCCACACTCTCAATATCTCCTTCTCAGCTATGCCAACAGCAGATTTATTTGGGGTTTTTCTTCTTCCCAGTTCTGGAGCGGTTCAGAAAGAAAAATCACTTTCCAGAGACATCATCTGTGCTCCTGCTCTGTTCCAGTCAAAATCAAAAGGCTTGGGTTGATTTCCAGCTTTTTAAGGCAAAAAATAAATAAATGCAATCAAAGGACGTGTCAGGGGGAAAGAAGTTTCAGATCAAAAGATCGAAGCAGCTTATTGCAAGCCAAGAAAACATGTCAAAAGGAAATATTTTTATTTTTGAATGTGGTTTTTCCTGTCCTTTTTCTCCTGGAGTGTCTTGGTGTTTCAGCCACGAGCGATGGGGCGAAGCAGGGACAAATCCAAGGGACTAGGAGCAAACTCCTGGGATGCAGCACGTCCGACGCTCCCGAAACAGCCAAGGCGATGCTTTCCCCAGCAGCATCCCTGCCACCGGCTGGTCCTACCTATTTATCTAACGCTGCAAGATGTGTCTTCTGAAGCTGAAATCACACAGCAGGCTGGGAGTGCTCCTGAAAAGCCTCACTGGAGCAGGTGATTTGGCCAGGGCAGGCTCAGCCTCAAGCCCCTGCGCTCAGCCTGGGACACCCGGGGTGACACCACCATGGTCCCCGTTGGCCCCTGGCCCCTCTCCCCCTCCAGGGAGCGTTCAGTTGGGCAGCTTTCGGCTCCTCACACCCCCAGACCTGTTCATAAGTGCATCACTATTTGGAAGCAGTCACCCTTTGGGGTTTGAATGTCACCGAGACAAGCAGTATCCAGCCATTAATCCGGAGTGAGGAGGAGCCCTTTCCAAGCAGCTGGGAACAAGGACTCTGCTGGGGTAGGCATCTCTCCTACCGTCCCCTCTATCTGCACTTGCATTTTGGCGGTTTTTATTGTTGTGGGGTGTTTTGTTTTGTTTTTTTTTCCCCTGCTTATTTATCTGGCAACGTTTGCTGAGTCTAATTCCAAGAAGCAGGTCCCTGTAGGCATCTGGGCTGGGGAGAGGTAGTTTAGGGGAATCCATTGATTCCCTGTGGAGCTGCCTCTGCTTTTAGATGATTCTGAACCTCCTGGTCAGTGCTCAGAGCAGCTGGGAGGAATTAGTATCGGCAGTACAGGGTGGGAATTGGTGGGCACATGGAGAAGAGGCGCAACCCTTAGTAGCCACTAGAGAATCCACGGTGGGACTCAGACCTGCTCATGGACCTTGCAGAGGTGATGAAGGGTTGCAGGTGAGCTGGGGCCCGCTCTCACCGGGTGCTTGTCTGTGTCTCCTGGCTCATGTGCCCTCTCTTGAGCTCCCCAGAGGACTCCAGCTCCATAAACTGGTGGTTGGATTATTCCAATCTAGAAACAGCTCCACTACAGATACAACTCCAAGAATCCTCCTCATTTGCTAAGTAATCCCAGGACCGTTTGAGAGCAGCTGCTAGCACAACGTGAGCAGCAATTATTCCTCATTTTGTTTAACTGTGTGTGCGGGAGAGCCAGGGAAGGCGGTGCCTCTACGTACCACCCCCCCCAGACCTAAACCTGGGCGATGTTTATTAATCTGCTCAGCGCGGTCCTGCCAGGCGAAATGCATTTCACTGTTGAAACAGAAAGAGCTAGGCTCCCAAGAACAAGCAATATTATTTACATGGCATTGATCGGTGCAGAGCTTTTGCTGGCTCAGCAGTTTGAACCCCTGGTTTTCATCAGCGGAGTGCTTAACCCTTGGCTAATTGGATTTGCCGTCGTCAGTGTGATCTATGTTGCCTCCAATTACTCTTTGCATGGCCCTGGCTGGGCACCCGACGGGGACAGGGAGCCAAAAGACCTGAACCCCTGCAAGGTCGGGGTGGGCAAAAGCATCCTGGTGTGTTGGGACATCAGCTCCCTGGTAAACAACAGGGAGAGAGCTGGAGCTGAAGCTGGAGCTGGAGGGAAGTTTGGGCAGAGGAAGGATTTTCCTTGCTCTAAGGTGAGCTGTAGTTTTATAACTGGCCGAAGCGGCATCTTGCAAAGGAGAGACTTGGACCCTGTAAATCCAGGGAGGGGGACAGAGAGGGTGTGAAAATTGGCTGTGATTAATTACTTAGCAGTGAGTTATGATTTCATTAATCAAGGCAGCATCTGAGACTGCAGCCCTGAGCCTACAGAGTCACGGGCTTCCCAGTGGGGTAAGGACATATTTAGTATTAAGGTAAACTGAGGCACAGATGGGTGAAGCCATTTCCCAGGGCCACCCAGGGGAGCTCTGAGGGACCAGGGCTCGCGTCCCGTCCCCATCATCTGGGATCATCACAGAGATGCTGTTTCCATGCCCAGTCTGGTCTTCCCAATCACATCCCAGTTTACTTCAGGGCTGAGCTGGTTTCTCCCACCACAGAGGTCCCCATGCTGCAGAGCAGTTCCTTCTTTTGACTCCCAATGAAGAAGCAGAGTGAAAACAAACAAACAAACCAAAAAAAGCCATAAAATAGGTAATTTGCAAGAAACAAGGTCTCCACAGCCAAAAGGCTTTGTTTTCCCTGGACCGGCACCAAAACCCACTTGTTTTGGTCCCAGAAGTGTGGAGACCCCAGGTGCTCGGCTGTCCCTCAAAAGCCAAGTATTTGGGAGGTGCTTTCTCCCGCGGCAGACAGCCTGCTCCAGGGAAAATGAAGGGACTCAGCCACATGTGGGCCCTCGCAACCATGGTTTCAGCCATGGCCGAGAGAAACCCTTTAATCGGCCGTAATGCACAGCCCCAACAGACGGGTAATTGGGTGCCGTCGGCTGAGCCGTGTCACGGGAGGTCAGACAAGATGCTCTTTCGTGACCTTTAGATCTACGGACTAATGCAATTGGGGCCTTTCTTTGGCCACACTGCCAGGACCACCAGCAGCACAGAATCACAGAATCCCATGGGGCAGGAAGGGACCTCTGGAGATCATCTAGTCCAACCCCCCCGGCCAGAGCAGGTCCACCCAGAGCAGGTTGCACAGGAACTTGTCCAGGTGGGTTTTTAATGTCTCCAGAGAAGGAGACTCCACCACCTCCCTGGGCAGCCTGTTCCAGGGCTCTGTCACCCTCAAAGTAAAGAAGTTCCTCCTCATGTTTAGACGGAACTTCTTATGTTCAAGTTTGTGCCCATTTCCTCTTGTCTTGTCACTGGGCACCACTGAAAAAAGAATGGCCCCATCTTCTTGACACCCACCCTTTAAGTATTTATAGGTGTTGATCAGATCCTCCCCTCAGTCTTCTCCAGACTAAAAAGACGCAAGTCCTTCAGCTTTTCCTCATAAGAGAGATGCTCCAGGCTCCTGATCATCTTTGTAGCCCTCTGCTGTACCCTCTCCAGCAGTTCCCCGTCCTTCTTGAACAGGGTAGCCCAGAACTGGACACAGTGCTCCAGATGGGGCCTCCCCAGGGCAGAGTAGAGGGGCAGGATAGCCTCTCTTGACCTGCTGGTCCCACTCTTCTTGATGCACCCCAGGATTTGACACTTTGAAGGATGTTCTCGTTGGATACATACATAAAACAAAAGATGGAGTCCATAACATAAAGAGAGCTTCTGCAGTTCTAATTTAATGTGGTAGTTCAAGGCGCTGGCTGTTGGGTGCTGTTAGTGATCAGGGTGGCCAAGGTCACCTGATGACAAGCAACCAAGGAGAGACGCTAAACTCTTCAAAATGAATAAACCAGGGATGTAAATGTGTTGCTGTATCAAATTGTTTTTTCTTTTTCTTCTATAGAAATGAAACAAAAGAAGTTCTTCTCCTGCTGGTGAAAATCAAAGCTCTGGGCATAGTTGAAGACTTCATTGAAGAACACAAACTTGAACACCTTAAATCAATGATTGGGAAATAGAAATTTTTGAAGCAACATTGATATTACCGAAACAAGCCTGATATTCACACAAAACCAGTTTTAATTAGTGGACCCTGCCTACTCAAAGGTGTAGTGGTGATCACTGCCTTATTGTTAAATACTTGAGGGTTTTTTTTCCCCAAATGTATTCTACTGCCACCTACTCCTAGGTTAAGGAATCACTTTAGATTGTCAAAAGTTGTCAAAGTAAAGCAATGGTTGGGGCATTATAAAACATATGATAATGCTTTATTGTTTTACCCTTTTTGGAAGGATTCCTGGCAAGATAGGAAATGCCTGTAAAGTTTATCCCTGCTAGCCAGGAGACAGCTTTACAAGCCATTTCCAGTGTTACGTTGCTAAATATCACTCTGATCTGGCAGTCAGCGAGCTCTTCTAACTTGTGGTCCAAGTGATTTTTTTTTTTTTTGGCAGGGTTATTTTTAACTCATCCCCGGTGAAAAAGAATTCATAACGTTGCAGGGTTTTGACTCTGATACAGAAAGAAGTGAAGGAGTTTGAATGTTTATTGTAAAGGTGCACAGGAGAACACCCGGGGAAGAGGAAATGTAGTGAAGGTGGTGTCTGATGGGTGTACTCTTGAGTGACACTGGAGTTGTCACACATCTTGCTTTGTCACATGTCTAATAAGAGACACCTCGATGATGAGCAGCTCAAGAACAACTTCAGTTACCTTCTCCTCGCTGAAACTCGAGGAAAGTCTTCCTTTTGCTTCCCAGTAAGATCTCCTGAACCCTACTTCATCATACCCTTACTGCATTTCTAATGTTTTATAACTTTGTATATTTGCAATAGGTAGTGTTGTAGAATAATAAGGATGTTTTACTGTAGAAACTGTAGTGCACACCAGACTCTGTGTCAACTTATAACTCAATTTCTCCAAAATCTTCTCAGACTTGAATTTAACTCTCGCAGAGTCTTGCAGACTCAATCCTCTATGATTTCTTTTGTATTTTTTTAAGTTAAAAATGTTATTTTTGTAAAGTATTTTAATTGTAAATAGCTTTGATCCGTGTTACAGACAAAAAGAGGACTTCTAAAAAATTGTTTATTTTGGAAATAAAGTATGAATATTTTACTGTGTTAATGAGACTCCAATTCTATAACACATGACAATGTTATTAAAAATAGGAAAAAAGATTCATACACCATTAGCCCTCATTACTCTTAGAAGTTTTGTTGCAAATCCTGCTTTCTAGTAATTTCCGTTGCTTTTCCTCTCGGAATGCCACCAAAAATGCAGTACCTGATCAGTAATTACCACAAGCTCATGATCTCATTGCTTTTCTCTTGTTCTCTTCTCTAAACCAACCAGCCTAGTGCTACTATAAAAACAGAGATGTTCTGTCACAATTTAGCTCAGTAGATGTGTGTTTTTGGCAGACAGGTAACTCATAAGCAGAGGAAGGCAGTTAATGCTTGTGCTGTGAAATGCCGTTTAATGAAACCAACTGTCCTAGTACATGAGCGTTTCATTGTGGACCTTACACTAATTCTAAATTTTGGTTTAAAAAAACCTGGCTCAGTTCTTCAAAACTGATTTCAGATCATTTGTGTTTGCTTTTCTATCAAATTTTTTTTTAATGGGAAAACTTGACCAGTGTATGGTTTGTTCGGACATGTCTGCTTCCCTTCTACAGCTGCCCACTACCCGCTCTTTCCGTAAAGAAGGAATAGAAAACATAACTTATGTACATGGGTGATACAAACTCCTCTTAACTGTAATTTTAAAAAAAGGAGGCTTCTCATTTCTGGAGAGAGGGGTGAACAGAGTGCACACCATTTATTTCAGGAACAGAAAGTTAGTGTGCAGCCACAAAAGCTTGCACGCTTTGACATTTTCTGGGAAGGTGAACTTTATTGTATTTTGCCTATGTACATACAAAATGTGACAACTGATAATCCATACAGTAAATTCAAAGTTTAATATTAATTTTCCTCAGTAATTCATAGACTGCAAACCCCATTATTAATTTTTAAGCCCTTCACTCACTTCTTTCCAAATTTTGTCCTCTAGTTTCGACGTATCATACTCTCGCATCATATCAAACTCCAGCCAGGGCTGGCTCCACTTCTGTGCTTCTTTCATTTTGTTTTCAGGCAACTCAAACTTTATTCCTTTTATATTGTATTTTGGCCTTTCCCACCGTTTTGACCAGGGTTTAGGTTTCATTCGTACCTTCAGCTGGGGTGAAAGATTAAAAAAAAAGTAAATAATCAGAAGGTATGAAGTAATCAGGATTCTGATTGTGAGCTTAGCAAAAGATGAGACAACTGCTGCTCTAACAGAAGGAAAGGAAGAGAAAACAATGTTCTTTCACTATGGAAATGGCATAAAGACTTATTTTGTATACTTTTGTCACCCTGGTAACTAATGTAGCAAACAGCTGTTTCCAGGACACCAGTCAGATACGAAAGTGACCCAACTGATCCCCCCCTTTCCCCCTGAAACACACGGCTCTTACCTTGTTCACAGGAACTTCTTCATGCTCTAAGCGAGACACAGGTTTCATGTTCACATCAAAAGTACTGTATTCAGGGAGGGCATCGCGCAGGTACATCAGGTTGTCATCCAGCCTCTTCTCCAGCTTCAGAACCTCGATCGCCTGGATTCTAGGATTGTAGAGTTCATAGCATATTTCAACACCTTAGAGAGAGAAAGATGGGTTTAATGAACCAAATTCACTAGGAACACTAACACCAAATTAGCGTTACTTCGGTGTTACACATTCCTGTATGATTCAAGAGCCGGTTTTATTTATACAGAGAACGACAATACACAGCGCTGTGTGCACGTGTGATTGTGCACACGTACATTTGCCTGGGCAAGTGCAGGTTTCTTTTGTAAGTCAAATCTTTGATAACAGATTGGCTTAAAAGACATTGAATGGGCTTGAATTTAAGGAAGACGAGCTTGGGTTTTAAACTTTACTCCCTTCTGTTTACAAAGCCTGTTACTATCTACCTCATTGAATGTGTAGTGTACAGAAAGAGACACCCAACCTTTCATATTTGTTCTCCAAACATCAGTATTTGCATCTCCCCCATTTTTGCATAAAACAGAATATGAACCTATTATAAAACTGTGCTAATCTGTTGCTCGTTAAACAGTTGACGCACACGTCCCCAGTTCATGCAAATACAGTGCTCAAACGGGGCTAGTATTTACATGGCGAGCAGGAGACTGCCTGGGCCCAACTACAAGCACAACATCCACACAGTGGGTCACACTCAGTCTCTTCAGAACACAGGTCTAAAAATCACTAAGTAGAAAGACAAAAAAATTACTAAGTTGTTCCATGGCACCCCGGCATCCCCGTGGACAGAGTTTTGAACAGTATCCCCTAGTGGGTAGACTGAGGATTTCACTTTATTGTCATCCTCTCCACACACTAAATTTCTACACCAGATATCCCTTTCACACACAACTTCACTATTTTTTGCTTACCATTCCTATTTAACACCATAGGGTCACACCAACCCCCTGCAGCGCTACAGGCTTGGGGCAGAGTGGCTGGAGCTGCCTGGCAGACAAGGACCTGGGGGTGTTGGTCAACAGCCGGCTGAACACGAGCCAGCAGCGTGCCCAGGTGGCCAAGGTGGCCAACAGCATCTTGGCCTGTGTCAGGAACAGTGTGGTGAGTAGGACTCGGGAAGCAATCGTCCCCCTGTACTGGTGAGGCCCCACCTTGAGTGCTGTGTCCAGTTTTGGGCCCCTCACCACAAAAAAGACATTGAGGGGCTGGAGCGGGTCCAGAGAAGGGCAACGGAGCTGGT
>JAOXJK010000006.1:9881349-9897589 GCA_025774025.1 Xenus cinereus | reverse complement strand
AAGTGGATGGAAAAACATCACTACCTATTTTAGGATATATGCCACGAAACATACAGAAATATGCTGAGTGACTGAATCTCCCTGCTACCCCTCACCCATCACTACACCATCCCCACTGCAATGTTGGCAGGGGTGAAGTGCCTGGGGTGGGGAGATCCACCACGAGTGGGGGTGGATGGGCATGCATGTTGGGGATGCATGGGCATGAGAGCATCATCAGCCCTTCAAACAGCTCGGACTCCCCCAGTCCATGGGCACTGCCTTCCCAAAGGCTCCAGGGGGACCCAAGCCAGATCCGTCAGCTGAAATGGGAAGTGATGGGCTGGAAAACCACCGCTGATGCTTGGTGTCAGACCTTGGGCCCGGCTATAGCCACCGAGTGCCGGGAGGAGGCGGTGGGCGAGCAGCCAGCACTGCTCGGGGGGGCTGGCAGAAAGCAACCAGAAGAACGAGAGTGAAACTTGGGGGGAGTTCAGCCACGGGGACACCCCACATTGAGCCCAGCCAAGCTACATGATCCCTGACCTGTGCAGGTCTGTGTCCCCTCCTGGCTGCTTTCCACCTTTGCAGCCCCCGAGATGCGCTCATAGACCAGGGGCCGGGCGCTGCCGTGTCTTATTACAATTATAAATTTTTATTATACACTTTTCTTACCTTTCCCCCCTCCTTTTCTTTTTTTTTTTCTCTTTTTTTTCCCCTAACAAATATTCATATATGTTAATTTAACAAGGAGGTTTGGCAGTTCCAAGCAGGGAAATCGGCTGTATTAATTTTACTGCTCAGAGCCGCTATCAGCTCAGCGGCTCGTTCAGCCAGACCTGGGTCCTTTAGATAACGGGGCACAGTAAAACCTAACTGCATCAGCTGCCTGGCCTTTGAGCACATCTCAATTCCCCCATTTATATATGTATATGTATATATGAAATCAGCAGAGCTATCAGGTAAGTTTTAAGGCCACTCGGGGGAGAAATTTTCATAGCCCCAAAATTGATAAATTCTTTAAAGAGGCTTTTGAAACACCGCACACCACCACGGGCTGCTGGTTGCTTGCCAGGGAAACTGAGGCACGGGGGCCACCGAGGATGGGGATGCAGCATCGCCTCATCCCTGCTGAGGAAGGGAGGATTCTGAAGAAAGGAGTCCCAAATCCACAGCTTTGACCTCAAAGTGCTCAGAGCTCAGGTGGGAATCAAAGCCAAGCCACATCCCCAGGACCCCAGTAGTGTGTTGCCCCCGACAGCAGACCCCGCACCCACCAGACCTGACCCCCAATCTGTTGGGAGCACCCACCCTGGGCACTGTGGCAGAGATATGGATACCCATCACAGTGCTGCAATGCCTTTTGGTTTCGGCTTTTTGTTTCATTGTTTTTTTCTTTTCTGGTCTTTTATTTAAGAAAAAGGAGAAAGAAAAAAAAAAAGAAAAAGAAAAAAAAAAAAAAGAGACACAGTGGTGGGTAACTTCCAATCCAGAAATAATCCGCTGCCAGCCTCCACCTCCCCCCTCCATCGCGTGATGCTGGAGGGATCCCCATCCCCACGCGCTCCGTGCCCACAGTGGACCCCCCAGCCCCGGTACCCCCGCAATGTTAACCTGGCCGAGGATGCTCTGCTGGGCTGGAAGATGGGGTGGCCCTGGGCTTGGGGGGGCCTCTTGGGAGAGCCAGAGGGGCTGGGAGCTGCCGCCAGCGCAGGGTGACTGGGGAGTCGCTATGTTACGGCAGACAGAAGGCACCACGGAGGCTGAGCCTGGCTCCCGGCATCCCAGGGGGAACTGGGCTGGCAGTGGGAGACCCTGGCCAGGTCCGGTTGTGGGTGTCCCCATCCAGGTTTGGCCCCCTCCCAGGGTGGTGGGAAGCCCCCCCGCACTACCTCTCAGCCCCCAGAGTCACATCCCAGCACTGAGGGGGCAGAAACCAGGGGCTGGTCTTGGAGGTCCCAGTAGTGTTGGTGGGTGGGGGGCCCAGCACTGGCCCCACAGCTGGGAACAGAGAGAGGCAAGGGCAGGCAAGCTCGCAGGCAGCCTGGCCACCCCCAAACTGCCCATGCCTGGGGGCCACAGCCCTTCCCAGGCAGCAGGAGGGGGCAGAAGCAACTGCCAACGGTCCCCAAGGGATGCTCCTACGGCAAACATTACTGTTCCCATCCCAAAGGGAGCAGAGCGAGCCTGGCACTTGGGGTTGGGACACAGCAGGTGACAGGGACAGTGGTTCCCCACGGGTCTCCAGCCCCCTTGGCAGCCAACCTCCCCTCCAGCCTCACCCAGCATCATCCACAGCACAGGGCAGCAGAGTCTGGGTGGGGGGGACCCCCACCCCCAACAGCCACAGGGCAGCAAACCCCTGAACCAGCACTCACCTCCAAAATTGTGCAACCAAGTGCAGCAAAGGCAAGGGAGGTGCCTTTGGGAAGCCCCCACTCGCCACCTCCCCCCCACTGGGCTCCTGGAGGGGCCCAGGACATCTCCCTTCTTCCATCCCCTGCACAGCAGGACCCGCAGCATCATCCTGTCCCCTTCGTTGTTGGACAGGCACACCGAGGTTTTGACCCCATCCATCTCCTGCCCCCCAACTCACCTCCCTTGCTGCCCCCTTGCTTCGGGCTGGCGCGCTGGGGGGCCACGCGTGTGCTGCTGCCTCCCCTGGGAAAACCAGACCATAAAGGGCAAGAAAAGAAAAAGGCCCCCGGGGGTGCCTTCCAAGGAGGTGAGGAGGACGTGAGATGTGCAGAAGAGGGAACGCGCAAGAGAGCCAAATTTGGGTCTCCAGCCCTGGGGAAGCAGCCGGCGTGGTGTGGCGTGGCGTGGCATGGCGTGGCACGGCGTGGCAGCCCCCCCTCCCTCCCGCCCCGTCCCCTCTGCCCCTGCGTTAAGCAATCTCTTTGATTCTGCGGATGTAGTTGTGAAGCTCTTCGGGGTCTTGCAGCCCCATGTCCTGGCAGACCCACTCCAAGTCCTCCTCATCAGCGATGGGGATGGAGTTGTACGCCAGCTCGTCGGAGGGCAGCGTGGCGAAGGTGGTGAACTTCACCCGCTTCCGTTTGGAGGTGGGCGAGTTGAGCGGGTCCTCACTCTGGTCCCGTGTGGAACCCCCCGAGGAACCGTCCCCGCGACCATGCACCTGGCTCTGCACGCTGGTCTGCGAGCTCCCACTGCTGTGGTGGTCCCCGTGGCAGCAGGTCTGGACATTTTCCAGGGGGTTCCCAGGGCTCTCAGGCTGGGGGGAGAGGTCATTGTGAGCCCGCAAGGGTTGCCCATTGCCCAAGAAGACCCAGTGGTGGGAATGGTCCATGTTGGTCTGGCCTTCAGGCGGGATGCGTTTGTGCCGATATTTCAGCACAAAAACAATGCAGTTGATGAGGAAGACCAAGATGGCCAGACAGAAGACACCCAGGAGGGCGTACATGCCTATCTCGAGGTCTGTCAGCCCCCTGGTCACCTGGACGAAGCCAGTGGGGATTGTGGGGAAGTCCTCAGTGGGGTGAGATGCGCTGGACATCCTACTGTCCTCACTCGGCTCTGCTTTCCTCTCCACCTCTGCCCGCAGGGTGGTGCTTGCCCCTGTCTCCACCAGCCCTGGCTTGCTGGACACATGGTCATAGTCATAGGTCGGGTCCTCCTCAGACCCAAAGTGGACCCGCACGCTGGCCAAGGCTGTGAAGAGCACACTCTTGCGCTTGGTCTTCTGGCAGCTCTCGCAGATGACCAGCTCAGCCCGCAGCAGCTCCCCTGAGCCCTCGCTCTCCGCCACCACCAAGGGGAACGCCCGGTCCTGGGTCACCGAGACCACCTTCTCGTCCAAGCTGCTCACCACCAGGTTGTAGTCCTTGGGGTCATAGAGGGAGAGGGGGGCCGTGGTGCCGTCACTGTAGGAAATCCACAGGCTCAGGAGCGCTTCCTGCGAGACCAACACAGGCACCAGTTGCCCAGCACGATGCCAGTCCCACCTGCACCCATCTGTCCATCCCACCATCCATCCCTCCTCTTTTCCATCCTTCTCTCCACCCAATTCACCCTTTGTCTTTCCATCATCCATCTTGTTCTTTCCAACCATTGCCTAGTTTTTCCCTTTTGTCTGTTCTTCCCTAAGTTTTCCCCATGCTTGCCCAGGCTCACCACAAAGCTTGGCCCCAGAGGTGCCAGATGTGGCTACCAGAGCTGGGCTGGGAACTATAGGATTTCATCCAGACCCCTTTGTCCCCATGCTTGTGTCCTGTCCCCAGGCTGAGCAGCATTGGTTCATGCGTCTGCATGAAGGTTTCTGGGGCATTTTGGGGGTCACCAAGGTGTCTGAAGGACAACAAGCGCTGTGGGGGCTTAGGATGACTGTGGGCAGGATTCGCAAGGAGAGGATGTTGCAGATGGAGCCCTCACCTCACCCCAAGATCCCCACCGGGCCCTCCAAGCTCCAGCGCACCCCCCTGGCCTCACCTGCTTGAAGAAGCTGAGGGTCTGCTGCACGGACGTCCGGGCAATGATGGTGTGGCTATTGCCGGGGCTGGGGTGGAGGGACAGCGAGAGGCTGGACACCACCTGGGCCTTCAGGTCCGTGATGCTGACCTTCTCCTCCGCCACCGTCACCAGCGTCTCGCCTAGCACCGCCTCCATGAGCGGGGACACGACCTGCAGGGGACGAGGGCGCCCGTCACCACCTGCCACCCCCAGCCGAACTGGCCAAGGGGGGGCAAAGGCAGCCGGGGGGGTACCTTGAAGAGTGTGGTGCCCGGCTCCCTCCCGGCCAGCGTGAAGCTGTCCACCATGTGGGCCACCCGCGGGTCGTCCACGCGCATGAAGTCGCTGACCAGGTCGGTGACCTCCACCAGCCAGTCGGGTCCCAGCATGGTGACCACCTGCCCCGTGCCCTCTGCCGCCGTGGTGTGGAACTGGGTGAAGACCTGCAGCGTGGCGTGCTGGTACTGCAGGGCGCAGCCACGGTTCTGCTTCCGCTCCTCTTCATCCTCCTCGTGCTCGCTGTCCCGCACCGACCTGCGGGATGGGGCAGTGGATAGGAAGTGTTGCCAAGCTCCCTCCTGCTGCAGCTCTTCAGCCTCTCCAGGAAAGGAGAGGGCTGGTTGGGCAGGGAGAAATGCAGGTTTCTCCCCAGGCACGGGAGAAACCTGATGGCTCCTGGCCAATAAGATGCCTGTTGCCCATGAGGTCTCCGAGGGCTTTAGCATCACATGGCAAGAGGGTCGCTGGCATCTCTGCCCCCTAACCAGCTGAGAGGACAAGGTATCTTGGGTTGGGATGGACACCTGGAGGTCTCTAGACCTCAAAGCTGGGATAACTTCAGAGCTTGGCTACTCCTGGCCTCATCCAGGGGAATTTTGACCATTTCCAAGGATGGGTGCTTCCCAGCAGTTCCAGCATTTGACCAACCTCATAGTGAAATCTTCCTCCTTTCATACAAACCTGCAACCTGTGTCCATGATCTCTCACCTTTGTACTGGGGACCCCTGAGATGACTCTGGCTCCACCATCTTTAAAACCCCTTCTTTAAGTAGCTGAACAAGGCAACTATACCACTAGCCCCACCTTCACCTTGCCTTCTCCAGGCTGGACAGACCCTAAGTGGGGTGGCTTAGCAGCACCCACCTCCTGTCCGGCAGGATGGGGACTCTCCAGCCCTTCACTTGGCTCAGCCGGGCATCCGAGAGCTCGATGTGCAGCGGCAGTTTGGGCACCCACACCGTCATCTCCAGCGGGGCAGAGAGGTGCTCGTAGGTGAAGGTGACCCGGGCGCTCATGGAGCCCCGCGACTCCTTCCCGCTGACAAAGACGTAGTCGCAGCTGCTGGAGACCTGGGGGAGAAAGGAGGATGAGGGGTTGCAACGCTCCTGCAGACACACCAGAGATCCTGGCAGGAGGCTGCCTGGAGGATGGGAAGTGCTGGAGGAACCAAATTCCACCCAGCACATACACGGTTAACGGTGGCCCAGGCCTCGAGGTCCTCGGGGATGTGGACCCCCCCCCCCCCCACCACCACAGCCATATCAGGTACTTCCCCCAAAACCAGCTCCTCTGCCCGCCCTTGCAGGTACCTTCATTTGGTGCTTCAGCTTCTTTGGCCCTCGCACTGAATTGTACCCCGCTACTGCGCTCGAGCGAGAGGCACCCATGGGTGCTTCACAGAGGCTACAAATCACTCATTCTGGACATTTGCCCCAAAATCTGCTCCACTCACACCCAGAGGGCACAGGCAGTGAGCACGGCCCGGACCAGCTGTGTGCCTGTACCCACCAGTGCCTCGTCCCTGTCCCTTCTGCTAATCCCAGGAAGAGCTTCCCAGAGTCCACCTGAATCCTCATGTTCACCTTCTTTCGCTTTTAATTCCCATTTATGCAAATGCCATTAGTTAAATTTGCTATAAAACAAATACATCCTGCGGGGACCACTTATTATCGACTGAGCCGAGCCAATTAAGGAGCTAAGAGGATGCCACTGCAGCATTGCCCATGTTTCGGCTTAGGCCATCAGAGTCAACAGCACCTTCCCCTTCCCTGCAAGGGTGGGAGGAGACAACCAGGCTGGGGAGGCTCCAACCTCTCATCTACAGTGGCTCCATGGCCCAACCCTGACCCCCTTTCCTCCACCTACACCATCAGGAATTGCATCTGAATTGTTTGCTGCTGGGGAAAAATAAAGCCCGTTTGCTCAGCCAGCAGCGCAGTCACTCTCTCAGATGCAACAAGCACCCCAGCAGCGCAGAAGGGCTTATTTCCAACAAGCTGTTCTCCCACGTGGATTCTCTGATGGCTGATAAGGAGTTGAGTCCACGCTGCACAGTAGCTGACAGAAAAGGTGTTGGCATCACTGCTCTCTCCCCCTCTTATCTGTGGGCACTTGTGGTCATTCAGCTGCAGGAACTTTGTATTTCCAAGCCCACGAGCAGGGCCTGACTTCTACAAGAGCTCCATCTTCCAGCTGTGGGAGCCCACCACGAGGTGCCTGTGGTCCCTGGGGCCAGTGGAGGAGGCAGAGCACGAGACTTGGGCTCCTCGGGAAGTCCCCACTCCCCGGGCACAGGAGGACGTGCAAAACAGTTCCTTGTCTTCCTATCAGAGATACCAGCTCAGCACGTCTGAAAAGACAATCTCATCTCTGGCAGGGCGGCGTCTGAATAAAGATGAGCTCCTGGGCAAATCCTCCAGCAACAAAGTGCTCTGGATATTGTGCCATTTATCACAATAAATATGATGGGCTGCTGCTTGCATTACCTTAGCTAATAAATCCCCCCGGCATCTTCTTCTGGGGACCACTTGCTTAGCAACTGGGGGGGTTGAAACTACAACAACAAAAAATCCCAGCACATCAGGCCTGTCCTGATGATGGAGTGACTGCAGATTAGCTTTTAAATGAAGTGCACGCTTGTTCAGAGAAACTTCCCGGATTTGCAGCAAGGCGTCGGGAAGCGAGAGGCTGAGGTCTGCCCGGGCTCCGAGCCAAGGCACTGCCGGCTCCACTTCTGCAGCCAGGAGCTCCCCCCTTGGCACAGCCTCAAGCACGGGATCAAGGGGGGGACACATCTTCTCCAAGGCCCTCGGGAGTGGGAAGAGCCACCACAGCTGGTGGGACCCCATGTTGGCCGGCCAGGGATCCTGATGGTGGCTGTGGGTGACCAATGTCCCCAAGGCTCAGCCCCGGTGAGCTGACTTGCTCCTGGCGGGTCTTCAAGCAGGTTTGGGTGGTGGCCTCCTAAGAAAGGGTCACATAGCAGGTCAGGTTGAGCATCTCCCATTGAGAGTGGCTGATGGCAGAGGTGGCCCTTCCACTTCCTGCGTGTCCCTCAACACATGCAGTCCCCGAGGCCACAACACAGACAGGGAACAGAACTTATTTGTATGCTGCCATGAGTGATGAGGTCCTCCTCTCCGGGCTGAGCACGGGCAGTCACCCTGTGTGACCACAGAAGGGGATGAGGGTGACAACTCCCGCCCGTGCTCTCTCATCATCCTTCATGGGTGGCTCTGGCACCTTCACAGCCGCGTCCACCAGGTCCAAGACGCTTCCCCTCCATGTTACACACCAGAGCAACCACCACCAAGCCGCAGGCACCGTGGGGAGAAGCATCTCCCCAGTCCTCCTTCATGTTAAATTATTTACAGTAACACATAGCGCATCCCACTATGTAAGATTTGATTTATGTAACAGGTTTATAGCCCTGACACCATAATCATACTCCCCAATCTCAGCAGGTAACTGAGAGCTCCCTCGGAAACGAAGATCCGGCAGAAACACAAAATAACTCAGCAAGAAATTGCACGGGGCTCCGAGCGGCGAGCGGGATGCGAGCAGGAGGCGAGCTGGGGCCGGAGGGCTGCTCCATGCATTATTCATCCCGGCTTGTGTGCATGTGTCTGCTCCCCCCCAGGTCTGGGGACAGCGTGTAAATAGATTTATGAGTAGAAAGGCAGCACATTAAACAGTTTAAGTGTCTTGGAGTCCATCCTGAAGTGTATTATTGCTCTAGTGTTTTATCACGCTGCGGAGGACCGGTCTCCATAAATTAGACCCGATGCTGTAAATCGCACAGATCGGAGTTTTAGTCAAGAACTTGGGTAAACAGTTTGTGACACTGGCTGTCACCCACCCGCGGACCACTGGGGACAGCAAGTCCCAACAGGGCTGCGGCTTTGCCCCTCACCCCCTCGGCTGGGAGGGCAGCCGGTGGCTGCTGGCAAAGAAGGGGAGAAAGAGGAATGTCCCCGAGCCTGGGGACACGGGAGAGCCCAAACCCCCAGCACGGCTCCCTGCCCGAGGCAGCGGGGACATGGAGAGGGTGGGCTGGCTGGGTGCATGCCGGGAGAGGGGTGGGGGGTGTTGGGGAGAACAACGTCTAGGGGTGGAGGGATGGAAATGGTGATAGAATAATAGGGACAGGCGGATAGATGGATACATACAGCAATAGAGAAGTGTATATGGATGAATGGGTCTGGTGATGGAAAAATCATGGATTTGAGGATGGGCTGCTGCCTCGGTGGCTGGGGCGGACACGTGGGCAATCGCTGCTGCTGCAACAGCGAGCCTTTTGCATTCGCCTCATGGGCATCTCTCCCATGCAGCCCATCTCGCTCCTCTCCCTCAGCTCCCCTTTTCCCTCCATCGTCCCCAGCTGCCCGGTTCGTGTCCCCACACGTCACTGGGGCCAGCCCCCAGCCTGAGCTCAGCTCAGCAGTCCCATCCGAACGGGAGATAAATGTCACCAGGAGGCACGAGTGAAGCCACTGATGGAAACGTGCAGCTTACGCTGCGAGGTGACAATATTTCACCTTATCAGCCCTAAGTGCCGTGATAACCCATAGTTATTGCTGCTGCCTGGTGCCAGCCTGCGCAGCGCCGCAACATCCCATGGCCTCTCCGGGGACAGTGACAAAGTGTCTTGTCCTTCTCTCGACAGATCCCAAGGAGAGGCACACGTGGACTGAAGCCACCGAGGGGATGATGCATGGGATGGGGTGGGCTTGTGTGGTGCATCAGCTCAGCCACCAGCCCCAGCTCATCCAGCTCCAGCCCACGCCGCTACTGGGGCCAGCACCCCTGGGGGAAACTCAGCCCCTCACTAGGGTCCCCTCCCTGCACCCACCTTGATGATGTCTTCGTTGTTGGACTTGCACTCAACCATAGCAGAGACGTCCACAATGACGCCACTCAGCTCAATGGCAATGACCTTCACAGGAATGGCCACCGTCCGCCCCGTCAGGATAGCCGTGTTGATGATTTCTGTGTCCTGGGGACAGGGTGCAAAGGAGACCATCGTGTTAGAGGGCAGCCTGTCCCTGATCCCAGCTGACCCCTCTCCTGCTCCAGCCCTGAGGCAGAGAAGGACCCATGTGTGGGTGGGTGAGATGTATGGATGTATAGGTGCTACAGGGCAGGGGAGATCCCTCAGGAGGACCCAACCCATCCCCAATATCAAAGCAGACAAGCTAAGCAGAGGGCAGGAATTCACTCACCATAGCCAGGGGCACGATGGCTCGGATGTCCCTCTGGATGACCGTCAGCTCTGTCACCACTTTCTCCAGGTCGGGTGGGGGGTTGCGGCCCCGGTAGTCGATGTGCCACATGATGCGGCGCGTCACCGACTGGCTGGTGAAGTTCTCCATCTCGAAATCCAGCTGCATGATCTCAGAGGAGGAGTCCCCATCCCTGGGCAGGGGGACAGGAGGGGGACATGGTGAGCTGTGCGCCCTGGGTCCCCCAGACACCCCGGGATCAACATCAGACAGTCCCCTCTGGTGACACAGATCATCCCCAGCAGGTCCCTTCTAGGTGCCACCGTGATGCTTGTTCCCAAACACAGCAGTCCTGATCCCCATCTCTGCCGGGGGCTGCTCCCATGGGAACCTTCAGTATCCAAAGGGAATTGTCCCAGTGGGAGAGAGAAATGTATTTCACTGCCTCTCCCCAGTGGGAGGAAAACGTCAGTGGCTCAAGCGGGTGCTCTCCCAAGGCTGTGGGTGATATATTGTCACAGGGTGAGCGTGTGGCCACAGCCCCGGGGGACGGCGGGTGGCTGCAGGCGATGCCCTCATCTCCCCGGCTCCATCTCCCTGACAGCATGGCTGGATTTACTGCTCCAGGCTGTTCCTGCCAGCACACTCCTGTCCCACAGGTCAAACCCCAAGTGTTCCACACCCAGGAGGGCAGGACGCTCGGGGACGGCAAATACGTTCCTATACAAGAGCCCAGCCCAAGCTGCTGATTTTACAGCACCTTCTGAGGCAACCACGTGGGGAAACTGAGGCACAGGAGAACCACAGACAGCAGACGGGACAACTCTGAGCTAGGACCCGGGGCAGGGCTCTCCCCAGCCTGCACGGGCAGCCATGGGGATGCAAGGGGCAGACGGGCAGGGGATGGGGGAGGTAGACGGCACCGGGAGGGTATAACGGCCCCAAGACCACCTGCTCATCAAAACCCCATGCATTTAATGCTGCTGCTGAGGACGGTGGGACCCAGAGCTAACAGAGAGGGAGAGAACTCCGGGGCATCCCCATGGCAGGACGGGAGGGAGACGCTGTGCGCTGCCAAACCCAGCACAAAGTGCCAGCCTGAGGGGACGGGGGGGACTCAGCAGCTGGTGTCCCTTGTCCTCTGTGTCATGGGTTGGTCACAGTCTGACAGCAGCAGCACAAATCACTCTTAGACCCCATCCCTACAAGCAAACCTCCCTGGATGTGATCCTGCCCTCCTAACTCTGTGTCCAACTTGCAAATCCCCTGGGGGGGACTCAGGGTTCAACCCCCCCACAACGGAGCAACCCCAGAGCCCCCACGAACCGCACAGCCGGCAAAAGCCCCCCCAGAGCAGGAGGAGGGAGAGGGATGAGGAAAGGTGAAATCCCTGTGGAAGGAGAAGCCGGGACCAGCCCTGCTCTCGTCACACCATCGAGAAGGTCCCATCGATCTGTGGATGCAGGATACAGTCAGGTTTCTCTCTGATAAATATCTAATGAGTGTAAGGGAACAGAAAAAGGGGAGAGCAAGAAGCTGGGGCTGCTCCAGACCATGGGAAGTCCCACTCCCTGCTCCCACTGCAGAACCATTGTTTTTTCAGTGGAGCTGCCTTGCAAGGGCTGGTGGGGTCCTGCTGGGACTTTGTGCCCCCAGGACAGCTACGGGGGTGAAGGGGAATCGCCAAAGGCCACCTGGTCTGAAGAGGAGGATTTGGCTGCTTACTGCCTCTTCCAACACACGAAGTATTAACTACAGCTGGGAAGAGCAGGTCCAAGGACAAACCAGAGCTGCAGCTTCATGCCAGAGGCGGTTCAGCGCTGGGACATCTCGCCATGGGGTGCCCCTGGGTGTCCCAGGAGCCCTGCCAGGGGTCAGCCACCATCTTCTGCCCTCCTCGAGCATCGTCTGCTCTCAGCCACGGCAGAGACAAGAGCCAGGCTATCCAGACTGGGGGAATAACATAGGATGCAGCTGCTGGGGTGAAAAACACCCAAAATTGGCCATCATCACCCCAAATCTCAGGGCCCTCTCCCCCTCCCTGCACAGCCGGTGCCACCAAGGGTCCCCAGAGCCCCGGCGAAGCAAACTCCTCCGGCTGCACAGCCCGGAGGGCAACATGGCTTTAAGTCATTCATACTTTCCATTCCGTTAATATTTGATGGAGTTGTTTGTGTAAAAGGTGATTGTAATCACTTTAAATTCATCCTCCGTCTCTAACCTTTCCAGGCTGATTTGACGCGGCGGCGGCAGCCGGGGAGAGGAGGAAGGGGGAGAGGAGAGGATCTCGCTGCCGGCAGGTCTGGCAGCCACGTGCAGGGGCACTGGGGTGGCCCTGCAGAAAACAGGGGGGGCTTGTGGCCCTGGGGACACTCTGATTGTGTATCTGGAAGCAATGGTGTCGGGGTAAAGGAAAATTCACCCTCTGGGTAAGCCCTTTGGAGGGGTTTTCTGCAGAGAGCTTCTGAGCTCACGTTCAAAGCAGTCAGAGCTGAGGATCTCCTTTCTGCAAGTAGCTCATCCCCAGCTTCGCTCTGTGTTGGGGTGTGAGGCAGAGATATGGGGAGATTTCCAACGCAAAGGGCAGGGAAGTCTCCAGCACATCAACTCTAACCCAGTTCCTGGAGACACTTGTCTCCCTTTTCCCAAAGACACGGTGATGGAGATACCACAGCCTGGGAACAATTGCTTTCCAGCACTTTACAGTCTTTCCTGTTGGTGGTTTTGACCCTGTGCCCGTGCCCTGCCCTTTCTTGCCACCTCCTGCCCACGTGGACACAAAGAGCAAAGCTGCCCCTTGCCCTTGCAGCTTCTGTGTGCTCACAGGCCAGTGCCACATCTCCCCTTCTCCAGGCTGAGCAGCCTCTGGGTTTTCAGCTTAGCTTTGTGGGTCCTCTCTCCTTCAGATCATTCTCATTTCTATCCCCTGGTCTCTCTGACCCTTGCCTTTCCTGGATCCCCAGGAACAGGCATCATCCTCGTGTCAGGCAGGGCACAACTGGCTCTGCCCATCTCAGGTGCTGCCTTGGTTTGTGCTCCCCATCCGACGCTCATCCATCACCACCTTGTCTGGAGATTGCTCCCCTTCCTTCCCGGAGGAAACACCAGGATAGTCAGCCACCAAAGAGCTGCCACCTCTCATGGTACTAAAACTTCTTAAAAGAATTTAAATGCTTCCACTCCAAACTGGGGGATCCTCCATGGCCTCACAATTCAGCCCCAAAATCCACCACGTGTGCCCACCAGCATCCGACATGGCCAGGCGATCCCAGCTCAGAGCCAGGGATGCAGCTGCTAAATGGTACCCATGACATCTGAAGGCATTGTTTGAGCCCCAGCTTGGTCTCCAGCACTGACCCAGAGCAGATCCCACCTGAACACACCACCTCACCTGCTTGACCACAAACCTGCCCACCTTGGGCCGCAAAATCCACCTTTACCAGCCCTCCAGCCACCTGCATGCTGCCAGCCAAGGCTAAAAGCCACACACAAAATTAAATCCTTTCCCACGTCGGTGTGGGACCTACCCCAACAGCTGGGACCCCAAAATTGCTCAACCCCCTTGAGTGGCTCTAATTTCACAGTCTAGGCCATGCACTGCTGTGCCTCAGTTTCCCCTGCCAGCACCCATGTGGAACTGCAGCCAACCAGACGCCCAGGGTGGGGGCAAAGGAAGAACCGCACTGGGCCAAACCCCAGCAATTTCCCCGATTTCTGGGGGACAGGGGGAGGTTCTCTTACCTGGGCCCAGCACCGTCCGCCCTGGCCACGTCGACGGTGGCGGTGGAGTGCTTGCCGCCCGTCAGCAGCTCTGAGCTCACCAGCCACTGCCCGCTCCTCGACTTGGTGCTGAGCAGGTTGACGCCTTTCTTGGCCTTCACCCTGTGGAGATCAATGGTCAGGGCTGGACCCTTACCCCTGGGCACCCCTGGACCCCCCCCAGGCACCATGCCGTAGGTGCAGGGGGACTTTTTGCCCCCCAATCCCTCCTGGCTGTCAGAAGCATCATCCGTTGCTGGCAGCAACAGCCACGGGGCTGAGCCCACCCAGTCCCTCTTTTTCATAGGGTTTTGTCCCCCCCATCACCCCTCCAGCAGGAGTTTGGTCCCCCAGGCCCAGTGCTGCCCCCCAGGACAGTAACACCCCTGTGGGCCTGGGTATCCCCAGGGCAAAGGACAGGAGAGCCTGGCATGCCCTGTCCCAGGGGCTCATTGCTGGCCTGATGGCCACAGGGACACTTGTAAATGTCCTTTGAAGAGATGTGGTGGGTGTTCATCCCCCCATCCTTAGGGACATGCAGCAAGGGGGGTCCCCCCACACACCTCCCCATACTGGGGTGCTCAGCACTAGTAGGTGGGTGCAGGGGCAGGAATGGGGGGGGACATGGGGAACTCCTGCTCACCCCACAGTAGCCCTGTGACCATACTGCAACTTGTCCCCAAAGCGGCCACGAACAAACCCACATCTGCTGGTGGTACCCTAATCCCAGTGCAATGGGGAGGGAGAAGACAGCAGACCATAGTGGTGATGCAGAGGTGGAAACTCTGCATGGACAACCTTTCTCTCCCTCCAAGAAGCTCCCACTGCAAAGCCCCAGAACATTGCAAAACCACATGCCAGCTGCTCCTCTAGCTTCCCTCACCTTCCCGAAGCCCTGCCAGACCCGGTCCGACCCCTGGCAGGTCCTATAAATGCACCTCACCCTCCCCATCTCCTCCCTTTCAACCCACATCTGTCTTCACGCAGCCCAGCTGAAACAACCACCCCCTCAAAGGGTGGCTGCTCCCGGGGTGGGGGCAGCCCTGGGACCTTACCTGAGCGTGAAGTGCTCCACCGTGGAGTTGGACATCAGGTAGAGGAGGATGCTCAGCACCTCGCCCGGCTTGAGGGGCTTGTCGGGCAGGCGGATGAAGATGTTGCCGTCCAGCCGGTGCTCCTGCATGGGCTGCCCGGGGGAAGGCTGCAGGAGGCTGACGCTGCCGATGCGCAGCAGCGGGTGCTGAGTGGGACCCTCGGTCCTGGCCCCCCCGACCCCCCGGCGAGGGACCGTCTCCCCAAGGCACTGGCCGGCCCCGTCGGGGGCATGCAGGGTGTAGTAGAGCTCGGCTTGCTGGCTCTCGCCCGGCACCTCCAGGCTCTCGGGGCTCTTCCTCCTGCCCAGCGGCACGGCCGGGGGGCCGAACCAGGCGTGGGGCAGCTCTGCCTGCACCAGGCAGGTGGCCAGGGCGCCCCGCAGGCGACAGGAGCTCTTGATCTCACGGGCGTCGCGGAAAGCGTGGAGCCGCACGCAGGGCAGCCGGTCAGTGACGTCGAAATCATCCCAATCCCGGCCGGCCACGTAGAAGAGCACTTGGACCACGGGCTGGTTGGCCACCAGCCGGGGCTGGATGATGAAGGCGCGCACCTTCCAGTTGACGGTGAGGCGGTCGGGGACCTCCAGGGTGCTGGAGGGCTGCAGCTGCTCCTTGGGCAGCACCAACCCCGTGCTGAAGGGTCCCAGGGTGACATTGAGGACAGGCAGCTCCTTGGTCTGGAAGACGACGAAGGGCTCGGCGCGTTGCAGTGGGGCGCTGCCGTTGCCCACCGGGCCGGCTCCCACCTCCTTGAGGAAGAAGGCCAAGCGGGTGTTGGACAGGCGGTAGCTCACGGGCAGCGTGATGGCACCGGGCGGCTCGGCGGGCTCTGGGCTGGGGGCTGGCCCCTTGGCGTGGGCTGCAAAGAGGGTGGAGAAGGTGGGTCAGTGCGAGGCATCCCCCCCCGAGCATCTCCTGAGCCCCAAAGCAGGGAGAGTAGACCCAGGTGGGAGCGATCCAGCCCCGTGGCAAGGAAGAGCTGGTGCTTCAGCCCCCAGAACCCTCGCAAGGGCAGCAAGAGCCTGGCTGGGTTTCTGTCCTACCAAAAAAAAATATGCAAAAGACCTCCCTGGGACCTTGGGCATTGTTGTGTTTCCTGGTGGGTGGCTCCAGCCTCATCAAACCCACCCTTGGCATGGGATGGGGGGTCCTGCAAGGAAGGATGCTCAGGGGCTGCCCAAGGCTGGGCCAGGGTGCGTTGAAGCCGCATCTCTCCTGGTTTCAGCTGGGACACAGGTAATTTTCTTCCTCATAGCAGCTGTATTTTGGCTTTAGTATGAGAATAATGTTGATAACATATATTATTTTAGTTGTTGCTAAATAATGCTTATATTAATTCAAGGACTTTTTCAGCTCCCCATAGACAGGACAAGCTGGACAAAGGAATATTCCACACCATAGATGTCATGCTCAGTGTAAAAACGGGGGTTGGCCCAG
>JAOXJK010000006.1:9868346-9881249 GCA_025774025.1 Xenus cinereus | reverse complement strand
AATATTCCACACCATAGATGTCATGCTCAGTGTAAAAACGGGGGTTGGCCCAGGGGGACAGGAATCTGCAATCGCTGCTTGGGACAGGGCAAGCAATAGATTGTCAGGTGGTGAGTGACTGCATTGCATCGCTTATTTTGTATATTCTTTTACCATTATTATTATTATTTTCTCCTGCATTACTATTCTATTAAACCGTCTTTACTTCAACACAAGATTTTTTTATTTTTTTTTCCCTTTTCCTCCCTCTTCTCCCTACCCTGCTGGGGGTGAGGGGAGAGTGAGTGAGTGAATGGTTCTAGTTGCTGTCTGGGATTAAACCACGACAGCATCCAACCCCAGTATTGCCGCTGGGGAGCCCGAAGCACTGCTCACACAGCCTGGCACCCACACCAAGGCACTGGCCAAAACAGCAGGGACCCACTCGGAGAAACAGGGCATAACTGGCTGCATCCCTGCTTCCAAATGTGCAGAGAAAAGGATGCTCAGTTTCTCCAGAGGCTCATTACTGAAAATTAGGCAGGTCCAGGTTAACTTTTGGCTGACAGGTCCTGCCAAGTATCTAAGACCAAGGCTTTCCTCCCACTTTAAGCTCCCAGATCGCAGGGGGAAAGTGGCTAAATCGGCTCCTTTGCCCCAGACCAGCTCCACCCCTGCAGGCTGCCTGTAAGGCTGGTGTGAGGGACGGTCTGTCACCCGTCACCCACCCAGGGGTGCCACCCACTGCCCCTGTGCACCAAAGATGGTCCAGCCCCGATTTTTCCAGGTATAGACACAACTCAGTGGAAAAGTGATGATGTTGGTGCCACCTTGTGCAAACCCCAGCAGTGCTCAGGTCTGACAGTCCCCAGGAAATCCTTTTTGTCCTTCATTTTGACCGTTTTGCCTTAAAAAAAAGAATAAGCATCACACAGGGAGAGCAAGCGGCGTGCAGTGCCTGCTGGCCATGCGTTCCCGGGGGCCAGAGCTGCCTGAGCCCCTCGGGGGAGAGCCAGCTACCCTGCTGCCACGGCCGGCCGGCAAGCGGAGAGAAACCCCATGAAAACCTTCCCGCTAAAGCATCTGCTACAAAAGGCGGTGGGTGCGGAGCCGGGCTGATGGCACGGGCTGTGCCGGAGCTGCGGGAGCCTGGAAGACATCTCAAGGTCTTTGCATCCGCCAGCGATTCCCAGGAGGCCTGGGTCCTCCCCCCCTCCCCATTCCCGGCACTGATTGCAACCGCTCCCAAGCGGCTCCTGGGCAGGAGAGCCCAAATTACCCACGTCAAGCGGCAGCGAAAGGTGCGGATGCGACGGCTCAGCTCCCAGGAATGGCTCAGTCCCTTCCCTGGCGGGGGGCTCCGGAGCATGCCAGGACCCGGGGCTTTTCCCAGCCAGGACCATGGCCGTGGTCAGGCTCCCCACGGGGTGAAGGGGACCCCGCAGCCCACCCGGGGAACTCTCTGCTGCAGGGCATGGGGGAGTTAAGCAGCTTAGAGGGCTCATAAAAGGATTAGCAGTCGATACGGAGACGGACAGCATACGCAGCTATGCTGCCTGGGATGAAACTTGTCCGAGAGCCAGCCAGCAAATTCCCCAGGGGTGGGCAGATGCTGGGGACATCACCGGTGAGGCCACCGTGCTGGCACCACCATGGGCACAGCTCCAGCCCCTGCCACGCTAACCCTGCTTACCGCCGGCTGCTGAGCCCGTCCCCGCTCTGTTTTGCCACTTCCTGGAGAGCCAGGAGCTGCAGGAGAGGTGCTGAGCCCCAGGAAGCACCCATGGGTGCCACTCTGCTCAGAAATGACCACCAGCCAGGGGCTTTCTGCTCCCCCGGCTCACAGAGGTTGCTTTCTGCCACAAAACGTGAAGGTTTGCGTCCTCCTCGCATCCCAGTTGACACAGCCACAGCTGCTCCTGCCATCCCCAGCAATTAGAAAAGGGGATTTTTTCCAAGGCATGAGATTATTTGCGGAAAAGGATCCACCAGCTGGAGCGACACGAGCCCGACCGCTTGCGTGAGGTACCGGCAGGACCAAAGGAGGGACAGGCAGCCAGGGAAAGAGGCTGAGTTTGACTGACTCATTGAAATAGCATCCGTTTTTATCCCTTAAAATTCTTCCTTTGTGGAAGGATCAGGTCATTTCACAAAGAAAACCCACCCAAAAAACACACGACTCAATGCCCAGCATGGCCCCAAGCGAAACCCACCCTTGGGACGGGGCAAAACACCTGGTGTCACCTCCCGTCCCTTGGGCAGGGGGACAGGAGAGCCTCTGTGCCCCCCCAGAGAGCACCCAGCCCGTACCCAGCCACCTGCCAGCAAGGGGCACCCGCTGCCACCCACTGCACCGGGAGGGCAAAAATAGCCAGATTTTGTCTGCAATTTGTCACCCGGCCCCAGCTCATGGCAGGGACCCCCAGCAACCATCTTCTTCCTCCTTGCCATGGGGATTCTCTGATGGCAAATAAGGGTTGGGCACGGGGGGGGGGGGGCAAGGAAAGCCTCCTCTGCCTGGCTGCACCGAGGAGAGGGATGTGAGCTGGGGACCCTGGTCAACTCAGATAAGCCACCACAGCAATCGGCAGCTCGGCGTGGCCAAGCCCTGCTGCAGCGGGGACACCCGGGGTGGCCCCAGCGCCGAGCACAGACCTGGACCCTTGCCATGCCGGATGGGGGAAGGAAGCGGGGACGAGCTGGGACGGAGATTAATGCAATGGTCGTGATTAGTTCAGCGCAGGCGGATTGCCGGCACCCGGAGAAGCTATTTCCTTCCACAGACAAAATGCATTTAAATGATGCTATAATCTGTCGCCGGGAGGGGAACAGGACCGGCGCCTCCGTTCCTTGGCCATAAACTAATCCTGCCAGGAGAAGGTCTAAGCCAGCCACATCCAGCCCATAGTGGGTGCCAGGATGGTGGATCACAACCCAGCCCAAGCCTCTGCACCGCAGAGGGACAGAAGGTGGTGAGAGAAGGAGAAGGGAGGAAGGAGATGCATGGCTGTACGGATGCACAGCTGCTGGCTAGAGAGCCAAGAAGAAAGGGTGGATAAGGATGGATGAACCAAGAGAGAATGAAGAATGCATGGATGGATGGATGGAAGGAGATAGGCAGATTGGAAATAGCTGGACAGCAAGGGAATAGCTCTAGGAAGAAGAGGCAATGGACAGAAGGGTGGACGGACAGCACAACAGCTCAAGAGATGGAAGGAAGGAGAAAGGACGGATGGAAGGATGGACAGACAAGCAAAGCATCTTAGGAGACTCCAGTCCCCACACCACTGTCCCCAGTCCCTGCCCTGGTTTCTAGCAGCCCCCAGGAGGGAAGGTGGCTCTTGTGCCACTGCCTCTGGCTGGGTTTGGGGGGACAGAAGGGTTAAGCCCTGGTTGCTGGCTCTGCTCTGTGGCCCGCTGCAGCTAACGGGATTTGCAGCGCCTGACCTGCATTCCCGGGTTTATTAGGCTGGCGCAGAGGGGACCATATGGTCCTTCCACCCTCGCAGCTCAGCACCGCAAGCAAACAAAGTAGATCTCCATGCCTGGCCAGGGTCTGACTGGCCCGAGGACTGCCTGGACCCCCTCAGGCTGAGGAGCCACCCAAGCCCCGCAGCGGGACGGAACGGGACCCCCGTGTGTCCCTTCCTTCCCGCCCCGTGGCGGCCCACGTGGAGCCGGGGTGACCTGTGACCCACGGCGGGGAGATTGGGGAAGAGAGGGAGATGGAAACACACAACTGCCGGTGGCCCCCTCGCCGAGCCCCCACATCTGCCCGGCCAGATGTGCCCGTGCCGGCCGCAGCCATGCAGCCAGATGGGCTGAGCTGTTCCTCCCTCGCCCACGAGTGCACGCGGGGACAGTGACAGCACCCCCAGCCCTGCCTTAAAATCAAAACACACACCCCCAGGCCAAGGGGTCTTGTTGGTGCAAAAAGCAGCACCAACGGCTTCTACATCAAGCCAACAAAGGACTCGTATACGATCAATGACTGTCCTCCATGGACCATCAATGGCACCCCCCTTAACGTGATTGAACCCGGTAGTTCCGAGAAATACTTGGGTCTATATATAGACCCTGGGACAGGAATATCTAAACCAGAACTACTGGAGAAAGTTGACAGATGGCTTGTGAAAGTAGGAAAGGCAGCATTAAAACCTTTTCAGAAGGTTGAAAGGGCACTCGATCCCAAGATTGATATACCTCGCGGATCAAGCAAATTTAAAGCCAACGTATCTGGAATCCCTTGACTTGGCTATACGAACTGGAGTCAAGGAATGGTTACACCTACCATCATGTACCTGGGATTCCATCCTTTATTCGAACACACAGGATGGAGGCCTAGGAATCAGTAGATTGGCTGCACTGATTCCTAGTGTGCAAGTTTGAAGATTGCATAGAATCGCCGAGACTTCGGACGATGTTTTGAGAACTGTAGTCAAACAAGAGGGAATTGAAGGAGAATTTAAAAAATTATGGGTGATGGCTGGTGGTGATAAAGAAAAGATACCATCTATATGGGACCCCAAAACAATTATGACAATATCTGAAACGGGTGGTGACCAATCATGAGGAAGGGCCCCTTCCCGTCCCTCCCTCAGTGAGGGTCCCAATGCAGGGTTTCAGTCACCACCAGCCACCCCCCCTGCTTGGACAGACTGATGGATACGCAGAAAAGGCTGATGGACAGACTGGATGTCGCTATGGCTGGTGGGGGATGTTGGCTCCTTCCCCTTCCCTTCTTGCCCCAAATCCCCAGCAAACAGGGCACAGGGGGAGTGCAGCTCAGCCCCTCCATCCTGCCCCCCCAACAGCCTCACCAGCCTCATGCCTGCTCCCACCCTCCATCCAGAGGCCAAAGAGCCTCCTCCTCTTCCCCTTATCCAGCATCGATAGCCAGTGCCTGGCTCCAGCTTAGCCCCAGCCCCAGCTGTCTGCCATAGGGATCACTTTAGCCACACTCCAGGGGGGATCTTTATCCCGGCTTATCCCATGGGATGCGGCGGGGGGCTCCCGGCACATATATCCCCACTTAGCAGGGGAAGGGCTATAGGAAAAGCACCAGAGAAGAGGGAGGGGAGGTTTGAGGTCACGCCAGTAGGGTTAAAACCTCTCGTGATGTTACCAGGCAGCACTGGGGGCTTGGGTATCGATGGACCAAACGCAGCTCCGAGGGAGATGTCGAAATACCAGTGATGTGAGACACCAGCCCCAGCTGCCTGGTCTCCTGCCCTCCACGGCACACACCGTGGCCATAGCCCACACTAGCCCACTGCAGCTGGGCTTCCATGGTGGTCCCACATGGGAGCAAGCCGGGAAAGTTGTCCATAAAGCAATGACTTGAGCTGACACGATGACAAAATCCTCACTAAATACATAGGAAGGGCTGCAGAGAGGGGTGACAGGGAGCTGTGTTACCATCCCCAGCAGAGGGCTTCACGCCAGCTTCAAGCCTGGCTCAGGACTCCTTTGAAGGGGTTTTGGTGGTCACCGGTCACTGGGATTGAGCCACCAGCCTGGCCGCAGGATACAAACATTCACGGAATTTCATCAGTGGTCCACGACCCCAAACAGGGGCCCCGGTACCCTGCCAACTGCAGCAGCCCCAGGCACGGCTCTCACCTCTGGTTCTCTGCAAACACAAGCAAGGGATGCTGCTTCTCCCGGCCACAGGGCTGCCAGCACCGCCAGGGATGCCGGCATGACCAGTGTTCCCATTCTTCCTGGATCCAGCCCCATATCAGGGTGAGAAGGTGACGACCGTACCCCTGAATCAGGCAGATGAGGACACGACATGCCGCTGCCTCAGTTTCCCCACACAGGTCAGCACTCGGATGAGACAATGAGGTGACAGATCCGCCCAAAACACTGAGAGTCGGGGGACCACGGCAAAATCCCGCAGCACCCGAGGAGGAAGCCCAGCCCGGCTGTTCCTCACCAGGCCACCAGCAAGGATGTCCCCAATGCTGTTTCGTTTCAAGCCAGCTTAAAGCCACCCGGCTCCCCTGAGCATCCCACAGATCCCCGGCTGAGGCTTCAGAGCCCCCAAAATCTGGTGGTCCAGGTTTTGCCTCCACAGCCATCAGGGCCAAGCACAAAGGGGAAACATGGGCAGCAATGGCCCCAGATGGCAGGGATGGCTCACATCTGGATGTCCCAACAGCTGGATGCTGCAGCTAGAGGCACCCCTGGCTCCCAAGGAAGGGCCAGGCTCCCACCCCATCTCTCCATCCATCCCTGGAACGGGCATCACACCCACCCCTTGCCCTTCCCACCCTGTAGCACTGATCCCTGCCATGTTACACTCCACCCAAGTGGGGCCAGCACCTCCAAACACCTTAAAAGACAACAAAAAGGAGAAATGGAGGCCTCCGCGCCTTCACCTCCACCCGAAACTCGGTCGGCCCCAACACGAGCCCCCCTCTGCTCTGCGCTTCAACACAGCCGGGGAAAAAAAACACCCAGCAATAAAACCGAAGCCAAAATTAGAAAACACAAGCAAGCCCCTGGTGGAAACCTCCAAAATGTTTCCCAGCAGCCAGAGCCTTGAAAATTGTTTTCAGCGACATAAAAGACAACAAGCTCTCCCTTCCCTCCGACGCGCCGAGAGCCTCCATCTCCAGTCCCTGCTAATTGGAACTCAATTAAGTGAATAATTGTTACAAATGTAAAACTACCTTCCCCCGGCGCGTGGTGGTGAGACGTCCCAGCTGTGGCTGCAGGGAAGGGAGGGACGTGGGGACTCTCCTGGGCCCCAGCTCTGCCCATGGCCACTGCAGTGATGGGGCTGGGAAGCCCCACGGTACCAAGGACCGCAACGCTCAACCTGGGAGGTTAAACTGGTCCAGGCTTTCCAAAACCAGCCCGGGGTAGGAATTGAGCCGGTGCTGGTCAGGAAAAGTGAATCAAGTCTTCCTGCAAGCAGCAGCGCTGGCTCCAAGTGGATTCTCTAGTGTCTAATCAAGGGTTGTGCTTATGCCTGGTGGGCACTGCAATATTCTCCTTTCTTTTAGGTCCTTGAGACTTCTCCTCCTCCAAAAGGGTCCAGACCGGCTTCATTAGCAGAAACAATAAAATAAGAAATGCTGGTGGGACTCAGAGCCAGGCCAGCACACAGTCTGTATTTCGGGGCCAGCAGCACTAAGCAAAAGGGAACCATCCCAGCCCCATACCAGGCTGTGGTACTGAGCTCTGCATTTCCCCCAGAAAACTATTAAAAGGGAGGGGGAAAAAATAAGCAAGGAACCTAAAGGAATAATTAAATACGGCCTAAATGGGATGTGCCGTGCAGAGGCGCAGCCTGCCATAAATTCCTGGAGCCGGCAAGGCTTTTACGCAGCAGCTACTTTAGAGCAATTTCCACAAATCACGGCAAGGGACAGGCCAGGGGACAGGAGGAGAGGGCCTTTACAGACGAGGAAGAAAAATGAAGAAATGAATTAAAAGGGGGTGGGGAAAGGATAAGGAAGTGTCTGACCATGAATGTCCACAGGGATTCTTGGGGGCTCCAAAAGGCAGAAGGCTGGGGAGCAGTCCTGGGATAAAGCTGGCAGCCCCTGAGCCCTCAGCATGTGCTGTGGTGGGTCTTGGGCTGGGTACCCCCCCTTATACTGGGTTCCCCCCATGCCAGGAGCTGGGAGCAGTCCCCCAGCAGCAGGTGGGACAGATGGTTTCCCCAAATAACCCCCCCAGCGAGCCAGAGGTAGGAGGACAGGCACCAGGGGAGAGGCCTGAAGGGTGGCGTGGGGAAGTGGGGACAGGGACAGCAGCACCCAAGGAAGAAGCCCCCAGCATCACAGGTTTGGTGTGGAGTTGATGTATTGACCCCCCCAAAGCCACATGTCCTGCTCGGATCCCCCCTGTCCCCTCTCTGCCCCCTCCCACCACGTTCGGGAGCAGGAACATCCTCCCAGCACCCTCCAAATCTGAACACCAAATCCATCCCTCGGGCTGTGCCACCCCCCCTGCACCGCCACCGCCAGCCCAGGCTGTGCCAAGTGACACGTTTCAGACTGATTAGACACCGATTAATTTCCCCCCACGGTGACGTGTGTCAGGCTGCATTCAGAGCCGGAGCGGGATTCAGTTCCAGAGGAACCCAAGGAGCCACAGATAAACCCAGTCCAACCTGGCAGCCCCAAAAGCAAATCCAGGGACAGGCACTGGGCTGGGGACTTCACCGGCTCAGGACTTTGCCACCCAGTGAAGTGGCCACAACACCAAACACGCAGGGCTTGATTATAACCCCTTCCTTTTTTAATTTAGCTGGTACCCGGAGATGAGCCCATCCAGCAGCTGCACTGAGCTGGCAGCAGCGGGTATTGCATCTTCAATCTTATTTACCTTCAAGAGGGAAAACACAGCTTTTCCTTAAAAAGAAAAAAAAAATAAAAATGAAATAATTCTCAACTTTTGCCAGCCCTGGAGAAGAAGAATGGGACCAGCTGAGCCCATTGAACTGTGGCAAAACCAGCCCCATTAACTCCTGCAGGGGCCAGGAGGTGACAGAACCTGCAAGAGGGGGCAAAGCCACCCTGGCAGCACCCTCCCGGGCCGTCAGCAGAGCTACTGAGGAATCAAGGACGGCAAATATGTCCAAGTGATGGGAAAACGCTCGCCAGCAGGAGACGGCGGCTCCATCAGATGATTGCAAATTGCCTTGATTGCGGTATCCCCCGGGAGGCCAGACCAGCGAGCGAGGGGCTCTGCACCCAGCCGGCGGTGAGGGGCATGTCCCAGCGGGGAGTGGCAACGGGTCGGGCAACAGCTTAAAAATAAAACAGCTTAAAAAAACAAAAAACAAAAAAAAACTAGAAGAGACCGATTCCCAGGAGAGTCGCATCCCAAGAAGAAGGCTATGCATCCCAAACCTGGGACGTTTCAGGGAGAGGTAATAGCCCATAAATCCCCCAGCCTGGCAAGAGTTACCAACCTTGGGGTTACCTCTCCCAAGGTGGGTAACTCTTGGACACCACCAAATGCAGCTGGAGGATCCTTGTGTCTCCCAATTTTCAGGAAAAGAGTGAGTTCCAATCTCCACTCCCCTTAGCGAGGAGCACCAGGACCTTCCTCGCTTCACACCATTGAACCATTTCTCTTTCTGGCATCGCACGTGGACAAACTCCCCGGAAGGGACTCTGTCCCCAACGGCATCGCTGAGGTCCCTGGCCCGTCACCGCACATCCCACCCCGGGAGCAGCTGCCTCCCTCGCTCCCCGGGGGGGCTGCTCATTAGCAGAGCCCTGTCTTTAATAATAAAAGACTCTGATTAGATTAGCGAGAGTGACCTTTTCCAGATGGATGGGATGCTCGTACGGCGGCAGCGACGGGCGCCACGCGGGAGGGGAACACACCGGCAGCTTGCCGATTCCTCCACACGCCCGTCGCAGGCTATTTCAGCCAGGCAATTGCAGGAGCCAAAAAAAAAATGAGGTTATGCCATGTGAGCACCCCTTCCCTCACCCATCGTCTCCCAGGATGAGGCCAAATCCTGCCGCCCACCTCCCTGTTAGAGTCTGGGGGGATACGGGAGAGGATGGAGCTGGGATGTGCCGGTGCAACATCCAGGATGCTCTGCAGGGACCCGGCTGGGTTGGTTTTTCCTTTCCTCCTCTTTTTAGGATGCAGAGAGGCTGGGCAAGGAGGAACGACCTCAGCAGCCGGCCATGGTGGGGAGAATTAAATAGTAGCACTTAAAAAAAAAAAAAACAAACCCACAAAATAGCCAGGTTTCTAAAAAAATCACTGAGCAAACCCCAGCCAGGAGGTTTGCTGCCACCCAAATACCCTGCCTCAGTTTCCCCCAGCGATACAGCAGGGCTGAGCCCAGGGTGCAACACTGTGCACACACAGACACATGCACACACACAAAGGATGTCTCTAGAGGGTATCGAGGCACCTAATGCATCTTGAAATCCCCAGGGCCAAACCCTGCGACTGATGCTCACCAAAACTTATCACTCAGTGATTTCCATCACGTTGCCAATAGCATCCCTCATCCTTTTCTCTTTCCTCAACAACACCAAGAGAGCAAAAGGAGTAGAAGAAAAGGCAATTTCCTGGTGGGGTGTCCAACGTTGCACCCCCGCGTCCCAGCACAAGCATCCTGCTGGGATTTATAGTATCGGGATTGGGGGGGAGATTGAGTGGGACCTGGGGTCACGCAAGGACACCCCAGAGCCAAAAGCTGCTGGGGTTTCAGCTCCGGGGGGTCCTTTTGTGACCCCCTTTTTTGCGGCACCAAAGGTAGACGTTGTACCAGGTTTAACCCAGCTTAGAGGCCGGATCCTGTCCTCTCACCTGCCTGCCAGGGTGAGGAGAGATCCCGTCGCCTCTTCTCTGCTCCTGGCTCCAGGATGCTCCCCGGCTCCGACCCCACCGGCCAGGCCGGGATGGGGGCTGATAAATGAGCAAAGCTGGGTGTACCTTCCCGGTTCGGGCATTAAATGAGCGAACGCCGGGTGCACATTCCCGGTTCGGTAGCAAGTTATTGCACATCTCCATCTGCTGGTCTGAAAATCCTCGAGCCGGGAGATGCTCTGAGCCGAAATGGGGTTGGGGGGGTCACTGGTGGTCTGGATCCCCCCGCCGGGGTCGGGGTGCGCTGGCTGGAGCCCCCAGCAGGGATGGAGCCCCCACCAGGGATGGAGCCACGGGCCACAGCATCATCCTTCAGCCCCAGCCCCACGTCTCAGACTTGCCCACGGTGGGAATCACTGGTAGGAGACACAGGGAGAGCAGCACGGCCACATCCCCACCAGCTGCAGGATGGAGGTGCTGGGGCCTCAGGATCCTGTGGGGGACCCCAAGCCTGCCCTGCATGTCGGGACAGATGCTGAATAACCCCAGCACCCCTGGATCACTGCCTCTGGGTGAGGGGAAACCGAGGCACGCTGCGGGGACGGGGCTCAGCAGGAAGCAGAGGGAAGACGCAGGAGACCAAGCTCAACCCCACCGACAGCACAAGTTGTTTCAGAAACCAGTGGGTAAATCCACCCCCTTCCCCGCGCCGTGCCGCATCCCAACAGGTCCCTTGCAGGCTGGCAGCACAACTGCACCGAGCACACACCACCGGCATCCTCCATCGCGCTGCGGCCCCCGGGCTCCATCCGTCCCTCCCGAAAGCCCTGGGACCACCCCGGGGCCATCCCAGCCCAGAGGTGCCAAAAAAAAAAAAAAAAAAAAAAAAAAAAAAATCCGTTCTGGAAGCAGCTGATCAAGGGCTGGCAGCCAAGAGGCTCCCGGGGCTCCCGGCACCCAACGGGGGAGCGCAGCAGGAGCAGGGCTGTCACTGAGCGTTGGTCTTAAATAAAAAAAAGAAGGGAAAAGGGAATAAAAAAAGAAGGGAAAAGAGAATAAAAAACCCTGTGCAGGGCGCTGCTTCGCCGCTGGCTGACCCCTGCCACCAGCACAAGCGATTTGTAAGAAAGGCTGGGAGAATTAGGAGTTCTCAGCCTCTTTTTCCGGCTCTTCCGAGACCTTTTTTTGTCCAGGAAAGGCCGAAGCAGCAGGGAGGGCAGCTGCACATCGTGAAACGAGCCTAAAAACTCCTGGCAGAGGCTTCTCTCTCCGCCAGCGCAGGCATCCTCCCGTGGCAGCACGGCGAGCCCCGGCCCCGCATCCGGCACAGGCCACCCCCGCATCGCTGCCACGGGGACCCCCCCACCCATCGCATCCCCCAACCCAGGGGCCAGATCCTGCCCTGGGATAAACCCAAGGCCTGACCCACGGGGCTGTTGGTGTCCCAGCAGCAACGTGGGGGGGAGAGGACGGGGGGGGGCACTTAGAAACCCCCTGGAAGGGATGGGGAGCAGGGGGGGGCCGCATCCAACCCCTGCACCGGGGGCAATTCCTGATGGATGGCTTTTCCACAGGGATATTTCCCATCACCTGCCGGTAAAGCCGACAGCACACCCACCCCGGGGAAGCGCCGAGCCGGGGCGGCTGAATCTCATCCAGGCAAAACGAGGAGCGGAAGGAGATCGCGCTTCCCTGCCGGCTGCCAGACCCCTGCCTGCAAACCCCCCCCGGGACCACCACCTGATGGTCCCAAAGAGAGAGCTCTGCCACCAAACCCTGCCCCGGCAGCGCCCCAGGAAACACCCAGACTCGGGGTACGGGGTGGGAGGGGGAGGATCTGCCACCCCAAAGGATGCTACGTAAAGTTGCGGTCCTCACCAGCCTGGAGCATCTCTGCTCCTCCACTGGGGTCAGAGATTTTAAGGGGGGAAAGCCCCTGCCAGCTCCCTGCAATGCTCCCAGCCTCCCCCCTCCTCCTTATTTCATCACTGCGGGTGAGCAGCTCCCCAACCTCCTCAAAGAGCCTCGGGGGGCTGCAGATGCCCAAGAAAGCCCTGCCTGAGCCCCCAAAGTGCCTCGACCGTGGGCTGCCGGTGCAAAATGGAGCTGGGTACGGCCCAGAGACCCCTCCAGCTTCTAGGGGTTCCTGTTTGAGCAGGACAGCGTAGCCCCCAGCCCCCAGGAGATGCTGAGCCCACGGCCGCAGCCAGGCTGGCAGCAGGGGGGCAGGTGGCTCCCCCCCCAAACTGCAAGGAGTCCCCTGCTTTCTGCTTGGCCAAGGCAGCTGCCAGGGGGAGACGCTTTGGCTGGTGCCTCTGTGGGGGCTTGGTTTTACACAGAAACCACCCGCAATAAACCATCCGTGGAAACCAGCCCCGTGTCCCTCAGGGGACGTGACCCCCCCCCTGCTTCGGCCTCTCTCGCCAACAACGCTCCCAGCAGCAGGTGCTGGCATCCTCAGGGCTGTCACCAGGGCAGGCCGGGATGTCACCGCAGCTCGGCCATGGCACGGCAGTGATTTGGATGCAACTCAGGACAAGTGAGAGCATGATTATATGATTCCACTATAACTCCACACAACTACTAACCCTCGGCCTACTCTCAATAATCCTAGTCATACTACAA
>JAOXJK010000006.1:9844114-9858103 GCA_025774025.1 Xenus cinereus | reverse complement strand
TTTGTAGAGTAGGGTAGATGGTTGGACTCGATGATCCCAAGGGTCTTTTCCAACCTAGATGATTCTATGATTCTATGGTTCAACACCAGCAGACACCTCCCCAGGGGATTTCCCTCCAGTGCTGGAGCAGCTAATTGCGAGCAAGGAGTCATCAAACACAGCCCTAATTCCCCCCTGGAGGTTCCCCAGCAGCTGCTGGGGCTCCGCTTCGAGCAGATGGGGCACCTGCCCACCCCAGCAAGTGGAACCGTCCCCTGCCCACCAGCCTCGGGAAACCAGAGACCGGCTTTTATCCCGGAGTTCAGAGCCCCATCCCCATCCCCAGCGCCTGCCCAACTGGCGTGTCCGGCCGGGATAACGATGGAGCAGCTGTTAATTCATCTGGGTCAGCCCCAGTGCTGCCTAATGGCCACCCCGGTAATGGCCGGGGTGTCCCCGGGGCATGGGGTCCCATCTGGAGCAGAGCCCGGCGAGGTCCTTTCCTTCCTGCCATTAGTAGCTCCCAGCTGGGATTTCCCACTCCTTGCAGGGAGGCGGCGGCAGGGTGGCGGGAGGAACCCCCTGGAAGACCATTTAGGAGCATGAATTTTTCAGGAGCCTCATTTAGCAGCAAACATTTTCCCATCTGTTTTTGCACAAAGTGGATTAACCCCTTCAGCCGCCCCAGGGGGAATGGAGGAGGCAGGTCCGAGTGGGAGTGGGCTGCTGTGATTTGGGGGGGGTGGAGGGTGTGGAAAGGGGTGCAGGGGGAAAAGCAGAGGAAAGAGCAGGGGCTGGGTTTGGCTCCTTGCTTTGCTCTCTGGGTCCAACAGCAACCTGCTGCCTGCACCAGAAGGACCAGTGTCGCAGCCGGTGCCAGCTTGAAGCAGCAGAGATCGAGTCTCACCCAAAACGTGCTTGAAAACAGCAGAAAAAAAATCCTAATTTCACACCTGGGCATTCACGGGATGCTAAAACCTGCTGGGAAACCCATGCGAAGGGTTTTGCCTGCATCCCCTATCACTTGTGCTGAGACTCCGGGAATGCAGGTAATCCCGATTCCGATGGAAAGGAGCTGCCAGCCGGGGCTGGGAGGCATCGGGGAAAAGAGCATTTGAACCACACGCATTGCTGGAGTCTGGAATAATTATAGCACCAGGGTCAAAAGAGCCCTCTTCAACGTCATTTTTCTGCTCAATATGCAGCAGCCATTTAAAGTAAAATAAAGCCCCTGGAAAGTCCAGGCGGGGAAGGGAAGGATGGGGAATGGTCAGGAGAGAGGGAGGATTTCCTGGTGGGATTGCTGCTGGGCTGTCTTGGGGGCAGTCAGGGAAAGGATCACCATTTTGTGGCAAAAGCCAGTGTTTCAGGCTTCTGGCAACAATTTCTATCAGAGCTCAGCATTTTTTTGTACGAAAAGCTCCTGACCTTGACGGTATCTGGCCAAAGATGATTCAGTATTTGGCCACAGGTGGTCACATCTCAATTAAAGCCCCCGACGTCTTCGATGACGTGTCTGATGCATCCTTTACATCAACCCCGCTAATGGGGCTGGATATGGGTTGTTTTCTGACGTCTGCAGCCCTTTTTTGATCTCCTCGAGGGGTCTGATGGAAAATCACGTCTTTTCCTGGCCTCATCTTCCTCTCCCAGAGCCGGCGTGGAGGGTGAGGGTACCCCATTTGCCTGGGAGCCGCCAGGGCACAGGCTGCATTTCCCCAGCCTGGCATTACGCTTTGCAAAGACGGTCTTTGAGGGCTCTGCAAGAGGTGGATGAAAGGCCTGAGCCCCTGCCACTGACTTGCAGGGTGTCCTTTGTCACCTTCCTTCACCTCACCGATTTAATTTTACCATCACAGCATCCTCCTAGCGCAGCTCTCAGCCCTCGGGAGAGCTGTGCTCATCCTCTGAAGGGTGCCCATAGGGTGCAGCGCAGTGGGACCCTGGGATGCCCTGGCACCCCAGCTGCACAAGTCCCTCCCCATATCATCAGGCATTGTCCTGGCACACACAGAACTCCACCCAAAGAACCAGGCAGCGAGAAAAATAAGAATATGCAAAGGGCAGGCAAGGGGAGGCAGCGAGTTTCCGCTCGGCTGCGCAGGGAGGGGTCTGTGGTGCACAAACAGCGTCCGCTCCTGCCTCTTCATACCAGTGACATTGAAGAGAGTTGCAAAAAAAAATCCATTTTCTTCACCCAGAATAGGAAAAAAAAAATATGAAGACATTTGCAGCCTTGAAAGATTTATGTTCCCCCTCCAGAAGCTGACGAGACCGTGCGGGCTCCGTGGAGGTGCTCAGTGCCAGGGCTGGCCCCAAATGGCCCTACCAGGGCCGGGGGGAGGGATGCTCCCCCGCAGGGATGCTCCACAGCGGGGTGATTCCCATGGAAAAAGCCAGGCTGGTGGGGGCTGTGAGCACCTGCCCGGCTCTACTCCATCCATTAGTGATCTTAATTAGTGACCACCTCCTTGCACCACCCCCTCTTAATTATGTGCCTCTGAGACCCCTGGGCAGCAGCAAGGGCTGCAGCTGAGCAGAGGGACCCCAAAATGAGCATTGGGACCCCAACACAAGCAGAGGGACATCAAAACAAGCAGAAAGACAACCAATATTAGCTGAGTGGCCCCAAAAGGAACAGAGGGACCCCAAAATGAGCCTCTTCCCGGTGCAGAGCCACGATTTGAGCACTGGATCCATGCGGATGTGCCAGTTCTCACTAAACCCAGAAAAAAATCCTTCCCACCCCAAAGTGGAGCCCAGCGAGAGCTGAAAGGAACCCGACCAGCCCCACCAGCCCCCATCCTCCTTATGGGCCAAGCTGGGTGAGCAGCCCCCTGGAGGCCCTACGACTCTAATAGCAATTAACGGCAGCCTCTGATCGATGCTGGTCCTGAGACTGAGGTTCATCTCCCCACCGCAGCGAGCCCTGCTCCCCCTGAGGCCACGGGGCTCTCTCTATCCCCTTCTGCCTCCCCAGAGCTCTCCAGAAAAACACGCCGGCGCCGGTGTTATCAGCCCGGCCGCAAGCCAGATCTGCCAGAGCTTTAGTGCCATCCCAGGAGCCCGCCGTCTATTTTTAATCCCACTAAAAAGCAGGCAATTTGTCACTTAAGTCTCCATCCCGACCTCCCACTTACCCCGGCAGGAAGCGAGCGGCGGCTCCGGCAGCATCCCCTGCGCGAGCAGCCCCAAAACCTGGTTACAAGGAGGATGCGCTCAGGGTCTGTGGCAGCAGGGTGGTCCCATTCCTGAGGCTGGGATCAGAGCCTGAGGCTGGGAATGGACCCTGTCCTAGTCCTTATTCCCGACTCCTCATTCCTTATGCCTTATTTCTTGTATCTTATTTGGAGGAATAAGGAAATATTCCATCTCTTCTTTCCATCTATTCCATCTCGTTTCCATCTATCCATAATTAGGAGAGGAGGGAGAAACTGTCCCAAAGCAGATTCCTCTTCTCCTCTTTCTAAAACTGCCAGAAACTGCAAAAAAGCCTCCCGTTTCCCATTGCTCTGCCGCCAGCCCATCTCAGGGGTGCAATGTGCCCCCCACAAAAGCTGCTTCTCTTTGCAACAGCCCTTGAACCCCGGTGTACACACCGGGGCTCTACATTTCATCTGCTGGCAGACAATTTTGCTTTTAATAATACCTCTATATTTAATGTGGGGTGTTTTTAAGGTGTGGGGGGGAGTTTATCCCAGCCCACACCTTTAAGCCCCGCGGTGTCACTTGAGTCTCCCCACCTGCTCCCTCCCCCTGTGGCTCCTTTGCATCCCGGCGGGATCCAACATCTCCGGCACGCTGAACCCAAAATCCTGCAGATTAGAAATCAAACATCTCCCACAAATGGCAAACCCAATGTGATCGCGGCACAGCCCCCCCAGGTGGGTGATGGCAGATAAGGGCCCGCTGCCATCGGAAAGGGAAAGCTCTCCAGGAGGAATATTAAACCTCACAGCGGATGGATTGGAGGTTTATCAGCTTTTGATGGTAATAGATTTTTGTAATAACTCGACTTTATTACTGGAAACAATGTGAAGACGGAAAGTGGCTTTGAGGCTTGTTAAAAACATTTTCCAGCCACTTCAACTCCCTTCTCCCATCGTCGGTGCTTCACCCGGGAGTGCTGAAGGGATGGGGAGGTGAAGAAGTCCTGACCCAGCCCAGTAAAACCACTTGATGCTTTATTAGAACTGAGGGCACATCTCGGAGCACCCGCTGGTCAGCAGAGAGGGACATGCTGGTGAAGACACGTGTCCCCAAGAAGCAGGCAAATGCTTCAGGGCATGCTCTAGTGCCCAAGATTGTTGGTTTGTGTCTGTTTGTGGGTGTGGGGGTTTTGGGTTTTTTTCTTTTTTTTTTTTGGAAGGTCCCTTCCAACCATGAAGATTCTCTGATTCTGTGTTTGGGTGGCACAGGGATGGGATGGGCACATCCCATCACCAGGGCGGCTTCCGGACCCTGCCCTTGCCAGCTGCTGTGAGCAGCGGGGAATATACCCTGACAACAAATGAACTGCCTTTCCCCTCGACCGAATCCCAGGTTATGTGCTGGAGAGGTGATATTTGTACCTCTCTTCATGAGTAAAATGCAGCGCTGGCATTAAATCAGCATCTCGGCTCGGCCAGGGATGCTCCATCCTGCAGCATCCTCAGACCCTCCTCATCCTTGTGACGGAGGCGGGAAGAGGGGGGTCAAGGGCAGCACAGCAGAGGGGGGCAATAGCCAAAATGCTGGAAACCGGGGATGGGGCTAGAAAAAGGGGAAGAAAAATCAGGGAAGGGATGAGATAGTCGTGGAGAGCAGGGAGCGTGGAGCGGCAGGGTCCCCAGCCACAGGCTTCTCCGTGACTGCGGCCGGCTTCTGTCTCTGGGCTTGGGCAACGAGATGCAAGAAAATCCCCCTCTGGGAGCGTGAAGCCGGATGCTTTGAATCACCCGCATGGGGTTGTTTTTCTGGTTTTTTGGCCAAAGCCACTGGAGCTTGACCTTGAACTGGTGTCTCATTTCCCTCTGCCAACCCAAAACTGCCGTTTTTTCAGCAAAATAGAAATAGTAGCTGGATGAGCACGGTTCTTCTCCAGCTCTGGAATCAAAGGCAGCTTTACTGGCAGCCCAAACACCCCGGATCATCTCTACAGCCCCACCACCACCGCAGGGTGACAGCTGGGCTGGGAAGGACAGATTTGCAGGTGCCATTTGGGGACACCCAGCTCCGGCTGGGGAAATCCAGAAGTGGTGGAAGGGGAGCCTGGGGAGGAAAGGGGAGCACTCGGACCCTTCCCATCACCACTGCTTTCCCACATCCATCACTTTAATGCTTCCAACACACAGTGTGGAGTCTAAACAGGCAGGGAGTGGAATCAAGGACCCCCTTTGGTGATTCCTGGGCGATTCTTTGTGCTGCAGGGAGCCGTGATCCATTCCTGGCTCCAACACAGCGGCATGACATAAATAATATTGAATTATTTCCCTACAGTTTCTGGGAATTGCCAGTTAAGGCTTTTATACAGCACACACTCACAGCTTCTAATCTTATTCACCTGCCATTTACCCTGGGAGCAGAGCACAAAGCCGCCAGTCTTTCCGGGGCGCAGAGATATGGGGTCTCACATTGTTAACACGAGGGAATAATTAATATTAATCAGAGATGCTACATACTGCACACCAGGACCCTTCAGGCATGCAGAGTCAGGGTGCAGCAAAAGAAAAATGGGTCTTTCTACCCCAAAATAGCTCATGGGAGGAAAAAGAAGGGGAAAAGCAGAAGCTGAGCTTTGTTGTGCACAGGGGTTAATCTGCTGCCTGACTTATAAACATCATTCCCCAGATACCTATCTAAGCACTAAAATACCTGCCTGGCACCTGGAAGTCTCTGTGTCTCCAGGAGATAACACTGAGTTGAAACGTTCTCTCCATTCCCAGAATTTCTGGGGCTGAAAGACAAATCTGGTGACACCAAAAGTATTTCCAAACTTGACTGAACTTCGCCAAGTTGCTCACAAAAGTAAATAAGAAGGGAGGAAATCTAAAGGCTTGGGTTTTGCATCAGCAGAAGATGGATGCTCTGACTTACAATCACTTCTTCTCTTTGAAGTGGCCTTTAGGGGTGCTGGAAATACCCTGAAATCCAAGCAGCCCTCACCAAAGGGTTGGCTTCAGCCCCCCAAAAGTTCTAATTTAATTAAATCCAAACCAAAATGGTTTGATTAGACCCCAAGACAGAAGCATCTCTTTTTTTAAAACCTTCCTAGTAACAAAACCCCCCGAAGGCTGCAGAGGGTGGGAGTTCCCTCCAGGTTTCAGGGAGAAGAGTGATGAAGCAGCATCAGGGATGGATGATGTGGTACCCAGCCAGGCATCGTCCCCCGGCAGCAGATCGAGGAAGGGTCTGTAAGTGAAATCCTCTTCAACACATTATACATTTGGCTGAATTGCAATTATATTCTGCTTGGAAAGTTTTAAAAAAACCACCCAGACCTTATCATACCCATCGACTACCCCCCTCCAAGGGGGTCAGAGACCCTCTGTGGGCAGAGCCCCGCTCATGTTGCCGGCAAACCGGGGCTGTGTCTCCCTGCTGAAAAAGAGCAGGGAGGGTGCCAACACCTGCTTCGCAACTTCTCCTGACCTCAGCTCCTTTTTTTCCCTATTGATATGATTTTTTTTCTATTTCTTTCCTGGCTCGTTTCAAGCCTGAGTTCCCCAGATGCTCCCTGACATCTGCTAATATCCCTGAAACCGGAGTCCAAAGGGGCTGGGAGGCTTTGAAACCACAAATTATGCTACTTTCAGGCCATGATGGGATCAGGAGGGGTTTTTCCCACTCCGGGCTTGATGCCTCTCAGCGTGATGCTCACAGCAGCCCCAGGGGATCCGAGGCATTGTCCAGGTGAGTTGGGGGATATGGTGTAGGGAAGAACTTTGTAGAGTAGGGTAGATGGTTGGACTCAATGATCCCAAGGGTCTTTTCCAACCTAGACGATTCTATGATTCTATACCAACCCCTGAGGAACACCACTTATCGCTGGCTTCCACAAATACACATTCTCATTCTTTCTTCATGTTTCCTGTTACTTGAAATAGTATATGCAAAGGTTACAGGAAAGGTCAGTATTATAACCATTTAGCTTGAATTAATTGCTATTGTGAACAGTGCTATAGATTTGTGAAGGCAAGAAGATTCCACTAGAAGGTGAACACTCAGCATGGGAGCTACAGGTCACAGCCAACGGACATAATACAGAGTATATAGCTTTTGACCTTTCCTTCTTTGTCATTCTTCAGTGGTTCTGTGATCTTTCTCTGTGAAGTATGCGTAGAAGGAGGACTTCCTCACAGGATGTGAAGAAGCATGTTTTACAATCTTCTAGACCCTTTTCCTTACTCTAACATGTAGTAATGTCTTGCTAGTTTAAAAACAGAAAATGATTAATCTCAGCAGTGCTGGGTAGTTGCTAAGAGAACCCAAGTTTCAAATCCAAAGCCCTTATCTGAGAATAATTAAGCTGTGAATTTGAGTGTCTGTGCTTATAAAGGAATCAGACATAACCTTCTGTTCTTTTGTGAAACCTGTTAAGAAAGAGTGAGAGTTTTAAATCAATCAGTGCAGTTTTACTAGGGCACTTTAACTTAAAATTGGTATAACATTTTATTTTGTATTTGACATTTGTTCATACTGGGTTAACATATGCAATGTCCAGGCGCTATTTTTTTTTCCCTTTTTACTGTTTATGAAAACTTTCCACTTGCTGTTGAGTTATTCTTTCCACAGGTTTGCTTTTTATCTGAAGTCTTCCCACTCACCACTTGCTTGGCTCCTTAAGGTGTTGATAAAGTGTACGCTCTAGCCTTCCTTTGACCTATGTGTATGAAATTCTGCTAATTTCACTGTCAGAATAAGGTAATAGAAGGACCTGGTGCTTTCACAAGTAACGGCTAACCTGACATGTCGTATGCAGATAGAAAAAGAATAGTCTAAGAAATTTGTGTGACTTGAAGACTGAAAATAAAAGAATAATTAAAGTAAAAGGATAGTAATTATGACTACTAATAATAATAATTTGTTTGAAATATATGATGACTCAATTCAACTACATCAGTTTAAGTGTTATACAAAATTCACCTGATAAAAATATTCCTTTATTGGCTTTGTAGAATCGTCATCGAGCATTCTTAAGATGGCATGCCGATGTGTTGGTTTCTTTAGTTCATTTTTTGGTAAAACGGTTGTACTGCTTAAAGTCATCATTCTGTCAGGCTAATCCTGATAGTTATTGGAATATAATTTAGCAACTGTTTACACATTTAAGAAGAAAAATATTTCTGTTATGTTAATTGCCATTGATGTATTAATATGACCCCAATTTTCATCCTTGCTGGTCAAGGATAAAACAAACTCAGCTCTTCAAAGCTGCAATTCAGTGAAACACCCAAGCATGTACTTAATTTAACCATATGTACTGTGCTGGGACTACTTGCTAGAAGTACACAGGTCCTTAAATGTTCTGCTGAACTTAGTAACACTTAACTTTAAGGAAATAAGGAGTGTTTTGCTGACTGAAGACCTCACAGATAAATCATTCACTCACCCGGATTCAAGCATGTGCTGCTGTTGCACACACCACAGCTATCCTGAGAACCCCTAGACAGACAGGGATGAGTCTCTGAACATAAGTGTTAGCCACGTGACTCACGTTGGTGAGAGAAAGTCAAACTGCATGTGCAGTATGAAGAAGCTCTTATCATGACAGGCTGGGTTAGAATAAACTCAAAATCATCGAAATTTCAGCCATTATCTTCTTGTTGGTCATTATTATACAGGCTGTCACATCTAAAGTTAGTGCTGTGAGGAAAGAGTCAGACCTTTGCACCCTGTTCTGTAAAGACCTTAGAATATAATAAATATGTGCTATAAAAATACTTAATGTTATTTTTACAGCTTTAAAATAAAAAAAACCAAAACCATGCTCCTCCTCAAAGTCCTCCAATAACTCCCTTAAACTCTTCTTTTTTAGCTCATGACAATGTGAGTCATACATATGGAGGGATTAAAACTAGAGACTCTACCCTATTAAACTCACTGCCTTTAATTTTGTGCAGGTTATCTGATAATTTATTTAAAAAACCCCAACAATAAGACCACAGTGACCAAGCGGCATGTGCTGCCAACTATCCAAATGGCCTAATTAGTCTCTCTTCTAACATGTATTACTCTTTGAATAGAATCATAGAATCATCTGGGCTGGAAGGGACCTTCAAAGGTCATCTAGTCCGACCCCCCTGCATTCAGTAGGGACACCCCCAACTAGACCAGGTTGCCCAGGGCCTCGTCAAGCCTCACCTTGAACGTCTCCAGGGAAGGGGCCTCAACCACTTCCCTGGGCAACCTGTTCCAGTGCTCCATCACCCTCATAGAAAAGAACTTAATCCTAACGTCTAATCTAAATCTGCTCTTCTCCAGTTTAAAGCCGTTACCCCTTGTTCTGTCATTGCCGGCCTTTGTAAACAGACTCTCCCCAGCCTTCCTGTAGGCCCCCTTCAGGTACTGGGAGGCTGCTGTTAGGTCTCCCCGGAGCCTCCTCTTCTCCAAGCTGAACAACCCCAGCTCCCTCTGGAGGGAGTTAATGCTTCCACTTTCATGTTGATGATTCCCAGCAGTGAGAAATCTCTTCTAATAAGTCAGATTGTTCTAATAAGTCAGATTGTTCAGAATCAGCTTTGCCAAGAGATTAGTTTTAAGGATAAAATAAAAGCTAGAATAGTTAAAAGACAATTCACTTTACATCAGAGTTATTGAGTTATACCTATTTCACTTTAAAATAAAACTTTTCTTTGCGTGTTACCTATTCTTTAACTCTGTTTTACTTTTTTCCCTTCCATGCCACCCCAATCTAGACTGCCCTACTCTGTCTGTGCCTTGCAAAGGAAATTTCCTTCCTCACTTCCTGTGACTGAGTACTTGAAATCAGATGGTACTGGAGAAGCAGGAAAGGCTCCTGCCTTCCTTCTTCCCTTTGTTTCTTTCTTCTTTGCTAATTTATTTGATAATCCCATCAAATGTATACTCTAATTATCAAACATTTTCTTCTGGTTGCTTACATCTTTTCCAGTCTCCTGAAGGCATCTTGGTTAAACTAAACCAAAAATTGTGTGAAATATTAAATGGGTTATCTTCTTCCTAGATTTACAGCAAATATAAAGTCTAAAAAATGACATTACTATGACACTAGTAATCTGATGTATGCCCCTCACCTACAGTACTTTCTTTTTTTTGCATTCACAATTTTAAAGGTCTTGTTCTGTCAAGTCTGTCAAGTACTCTGAAAGAAGAGCGGTTTGTCTAAGGTGCAGGCCATGTTCATGGAAAGAGACTAACTATGCTAACCTTCAAAGCGTGTATTTAAGGTAAAACCAGGACAGATGTGAAAATAAGATAACATCAATCATGTTAATTTCTAGCTCTGTGACAAATAGGATTATTTTTTGTACTATTCTACAAAAAAAAATCTCTTTTCCTAAATGCTTGCAGTTTGCATAAGGAAATCTATGTTCAGAACAAAAGAAAAGGTTATCACCCACACAACTACTGCAAAAAAGAATGGCTGCCCTGCTGATATTGATTCTACCTGGTTTTTGATTTTTGCATATTGTCACTTTTTTATTTATTTTTGAGAGCTGAACCTTTTGAGCATCAGCCAGTCCAGCAAAGGTGGTAAGCATGTGGTGGTAAGCTGAAGCTTTGACCTAAGTGGGAACATTTTTCCTCTTGTTTTACAGAGAGCTAAATGGTGTTCTAAAATATTTGCTGAATTCAGAGCCTGTGCTCATTCCTTTTGTGAATTTACCTTTTAATTTCACTAGGGAGAAAATCGGATACTCTGTCAAAGTCTGACTTTGTTTTAAAAAAGATTAAGCAAAGTTTTCTGTCTTATGCTATTTCAGAGCTTGGCTTACAAAACAAGGCTGGAGATTGAGGTTAGGTGCTACAATATTTTCTGCTGTTTAGTGTGACCTAATAAAAGGGCATTTTCTTATAAACACGGCTTTTCCCTTTTTGCTGCTTTTCCCTGTAGATAACATATTTTGTACGTTTGAGGCTGTTTTTATATGAGGCTGACTCAATTTCTTTTTTTTACATGTGAAATGTTTTGTATCAGATATAGAACAGTCTGTATCCTACCAGAGGAACTGAAAATTAAAACGGTCTTTCATGCTGAGATTGAGGTAGTGTTTCTGTTCTACCTCTTTACCTCAGTCCTGGAGCAGAGCCTGTGGATTCAAATTTTTCCAGTATTATACCGTTCTGTCAAGTAGAGCTAAAAAATAATAATTCTGTCTATTTGAGACAGCGTGTAGTCAGCTGTCACCATATCAACAAGTTTATAGTTTGGTTGCTTATTTTGATTGGATCCCAGTTATGTAGCATTAGAGAGCAGATGTTCCTCGTGTAATCTGATAGTAATTTTTACTCTATTTTCTAATTTCTAGTCAAGGATAGATGATTTGATGAGACCAAGGCCTCCACCCTACTCTACCTCAAGCTGATCCCTTGACCTGAAAGAAAGAACAAACAGTTCTGCAGTAAAATCGTTTCGTTGTGTGCTGTACCTTAGTTGTGTTTAGATGAATACAGAGCACCAATAAGATCATTTTGGATGGTCTTTTTTACCCTTGATAAACTTTGTCTATGGTTGGAAAATAATTTTATAGCACATATATTTTAAGAGAAAATTGTAATAGAGGCTTGTTGGCAGTAAAAAATTATGGTACAGTGAAAATATTTGTAACAAGAATTGAGACGTAGAGGGTAGTAAATGAGGAAGTAGAGTTCTGAAGGAAAAGGTACCAGTAACAAAGTTGGTACTTTACTGGTACTAAATTTCGTAATTTAAGAATCTGTCATGACAAAAAGTTTTTGCATATATGAGTACACATGCAATTGGAATTAGGTACTGATTTATCCCTGAGATGCAATTAATTAATGGTTCTTGCTTTTATTTTATGTTGTTGTTTGTTTCTTAACTGCCCCAGATCATGGTAGATATTCAAAAATGTTCTGTATGTAGGCCTTTTTAATTCTGTCAGCCTCTAACCATTTTGCAGAGTCTATTGGTTAAACATCAACACAGGCACATAGACCAGATGGCATCGTATTTCTCAGACTAAGTGCAAGGAAATCAGGGGACTTGTTCATATTAATCCATTCTCTTTTGTCAATGCTTTAATTGTTCATTATTTTAATTATTCTACAGAAGTTGTATTTTGTGTTTTTAACAGTGCTTTTAAAGAACTTGTGAATAGATGTTAGTTTCACTATCTGTATCAATACTTTTGTCATGGATTATCATGGTAACCCTGCCTTCTTCATGAAATGTTAGATTCTGTACTGGATAGTTAATGAAAAATAAGCGAGTACTATAGGCAGTTTTGTTATGTCTATGTGTAACTGTGTCCTTACCTTCCTTCTGGTTTTGTAGGGCACAATGACTACATGTGTCCTGCTACCAACCAGTGCACCATTGACAAGAACAGAAGAAAGAGTTGCCAGGCTTGCCGACTAAGAAAATGCTATGAAGTGGGAATGATGAAAGGTGGTATGTACACATCAATCAACAAATCTCAGTGTCTGCCTTTCTGTCTTTTAAGTTAATTGGACAGCTGATGTGGTTCCTAAAGGTGGAAAAAACTGATTTTATTGAGCTGAAGTTTATTAAATCAAAGAGCAATTAAATAAAAAATAAAACCTCCCAAATACCATGTTATTATTCTTAGGAATAATAGGAACATTGACTTCAATGGAGTTAGGATTCCTCTGTTAATATTTTTAATTCTTTTTTTTTTTTTGTCTCTCATGATTGACTCCAGATAAAGATGAATGAAACTTAACCTGAGATTTTGTAGAATTTTGCAGGTCAGTGTTGAAAGCACTGGTGATTTCAGATCAGTCCTTATTCATTAAAACAAACTTCTGAATATGTACTATTTGTATTGTAAATTCTGGAAGGGAAAGTAAATTCTTCTATTCCAGTACTGTACACATATTTTGTATGTAAATTAATTTCACCCAACCATATTAAAGGCTCGCGCATTTTATAAAAACAGAGATAAATGGCACTTTCTTGGAACATACTTATGTAATAATGATGTCAGAGAAGAAGAATCAGACACTGAATAGTGAGGCTGAAGGGAAATACCACTAAATTACTTCATTTATATACGCAGTGTTTAACTTTTGGAAGCAAAATTAGAAATATATGACAATACTGAACAATTTCTTCTTAGTGTGTACTTAGATGGAAGAGTTTTTTTTGTAAGATAGTTTTTGATCAATAATGATACCTGCCTTTCTCCTCTGTGTTACAGTACCTTACGTTTGTCAAAAGGAGACAGGAGTTAGCTATTTTTAATCCTCTTGAATAAGCCATGCTCCTAAGAATTAAGAATATTTAAGAACAAGAAATCATAGTTTCACATTTGCTCTAAAGCAGAAAAAAACCTTGTTGTTGCCTACTAAAAATTTCAGATTGCTTTTGTTAGTGAAGAATAATCACTGGCTTTAATGAAGCCTGTATCTGTAGGAAAATTTAGCAAACTAGTAAGTGCTTAGAAGAGTATTCTTCTTTCATGAGACTCCACCTGGAGTACTGTGTCCAGCTCTGGAGTCCTAAGCACAAGAAGAACATGGACCTGTTGGAATGGATCCAGAGGAGGGCCACGAAGATGATCAGAGGGCTGGAGCACCTCTGCTATGAGGATAGACGGAGAGAGTTGGGGTTGTTCAGCCTGGAGAAAAGAAGGCTCCAGTGAGACCTTATAGCAGCCTTCCAATGTCTAAAGGGGGCTACAGGAGAGCACCCCTTGTCAGGAAGTGTAGTGACAGGACAAAGGAAAACAGTTTTAAACTGAAAGAGGGGAGATTTACACCAGATATCAGGAAGAAATTCTTTACTGTGAGGGTGGTGAGACACTGGAACAGGTTGCCCAGGGAAGTTGTGGATGCCCCATCCCT
>JAOXJK010000006.1:9831058-9844014 GCA_025774025.1 Xenus cinereus | reverse complement strand
TTTGTAGAGTAGGGTAGATGGTTGGACTCAATGATCCCAAGGGTCTTTTCCAACCTGAATGATTCTATGATTCTATTTTGTCTGGGGACAGCACAGCTCCATCATGGGCTGTGGCTTGGGGCTGGCAGGAGCCTCTCCAAACCATGACTCATGTATCCGATGAACCTGGACTTGCATTTGCAGGCAGGAGAGAAAGCTTCTGAAAGAGGGGTTGTGGCTGAAACCCAGTAGCAGGGCTGTTCTGTCCCTGAGGGGAGCAGTGGTGGGGTGCTCCATGCCTTGGGAGTCAGAGATGCAGCTGCCGGGGGGAAGCCGAGGCACCGGCAGCCGGCACATCTCGCCGTGCCCAGCCCACAGGCCTGCCACCTTCTCATCCTGCTTGCCTTCCCATCCTGCTAATTTCAATCACGGAAAACTCCATCTGGGCAAAATAGAAAACCAGCATTATTTTTTTTTCCTTTTTTTTTTTTTTGTGCATATAGAGTGTGTACTGGATGTAAACTGCGTTATCTGGATGGCTTGCTGGCTTAGCACAGCCTCCGTTTTACCATACTAATGACTTTTTACACTCCAGGTAAAATCAGAACAAGACAAGAAGGTTTTAGAAAGCTCGTTCTGACAAATTCCTCACTGTAATTACTGGAGCAGAAAGAACTCATCAGCAGTACATGCCGTTGCTCCGGGCGCTAAAAGTCTCGAGTGGTGAATGGCCCAGATATGGAAACTGCAGCCGCCGCCGCCGCATCGCCGGGCGGCACAGGGCCCGGCAGGTCTCCGCGCCGAGGCAGCGAGTGGAGCCCATCGTGGCTTCCCCCGCCGACAGGCTGCTGGCCGGACGAGGAGCAATTTTATACACGAGTGATCCGGCATAATCCCCGTCCTCCCGGGGGCCAGGGACCGCCGCGGAGTGACGGCGCTGCTGCTGAGTGCGGAGTGTCGGGTCCTGTGCCGGCTGGGCTGGGCTTTGTTGGTGATTAAAAGACACACCAGGCTGGGCTTTGGGAGGCTGGTTTTATTCTCAGGATACCCCTCGGGATCTGCCTGGCTGGGGAGGATGGAGGATGGGAGCACCCCCCCCTCCCCGTGCCCGCTCCCAGCCCAGCTGCTCGCTCAGGCTCCAGCTCTGCCCCGACTGCTGCGGTGTGGAGAAGAGGCACCAAGGGCTTTTTGCTTCAAATACACCAAAAACAAGAGGGGAAAATAACCCCCCCTTCCCAGATGGTGGGAAAATGTATGACAAAGTGGTTTGCTGGCTGCACGCTGCCGGCAGCTGCCAGCAGATGTGAAATGCCCCCCCCATTTCACAGCATCCATGGCTCAGGAGATGCTCAAGGACCAGGCTGGCCACAAAACCCCAGCTGGGAGAGTAAAGGCACCGGGATGTCCCCTGGTGCAAGAGGACACAGCACCGTGGCTCATCAGCTGCCTGGCGTGGGCCATAGGGACCAGCGCTGGGATGAAGAGAGGAGATGGAGGAGCACAGGAGGTCCCTAGCACCATCCCTACCCCAGCCTCCAGCCCCACAGCCTCACCTCTGAGACTTGGTCCAGACCAAACACCCGGATCCAGACACCCTCGTGATCTCACCCACAAAATGCTTCACTTGCACAAGCAACAGTTTGGCTAAAAAGGGGCTGGGAAGGGATTCTGAGGAGTTTTGGGGGCTGCAAATGTGCCAGTCCCATATCCCCCAGCTCCTGCCTGCTCCTGGCCCAGCAGGGAAGGAAAATCCATCACAGCTTGGCTTTTACTGCCCTCTCCAGTCCCCTTCCAGCTAAGGCAGCTCCCAAAGAGGGAACTAACCTCAAAATATGGGTTGAGCTGTGGTGGGACCCTCCAGCTCCCCCCCAGCCCCAGGGATGGCCAAGTCGAGCCCTCCCCACCCTCAGCCCTCTCCCAGCACCCACCCTCAAGCTGGGGACCACAGTGGCCCAGGACGAGCCTCCCACCAAGGGTAGGAGCCACGTGGTTGGGCTGGGGCCTGCTGAGATGTCCCCTGACATCAGGGGACATGGTCTAGGAGGGGACCACAGTGGCATACGGGGTGCCCACTGCTGTCACCTAAAAGGATTAGTCATTAGGGATTAACAGTGGATTAGACACTCAGGCACATATGGCTTAGACACGGAGGGTGAAGCATTAGCACGCAGCTGAGCAGTGTGGGCAGCTTGGGGGGCAGCTTGGGGGGCAGGTAGGCACCTTTCCGCCCCACTGGCTGCAGGCAAGAGGCAGAGGGTTTCACAGGTACCAAAGCAGGAGGGGGATTTCAAGCCCGGAGGATGGCAAGTATGGACCAGAAGCTTGATGGACCCAGGGCAGGGGGAGAAGTCACCTCCAGTGTCCCTCCCCTGGGGCCAGCTCCTGTGTCCTGCCCCCCCCCAGAGCATCCCAGGCTGAGCAGCCCGCAGCAGCACTGCGCTCCCTAAAAGTTCCCCCAGCTTGGCTCCGAGCATCCCTTGGGAAAGCTGGGATCCTGACGCACTCTCCGCAGAAGCTCCCCAGCTCTGTTTGCCACCCTCTGCTGCCAATTCATCAGGACATGGGAGGGCCTGTGGTGCTGGAGGGCAAAGATGCTCTTTTTGCAGCATCCTGAATCTCTGAAAATACTTTTTGGCAGATTTTTGTGGGATGGCTGGTTTGGATATGAAGCACCTGGGTCATGCGGGAGTTATCCTTCCCCTCTCCCACCCAGCCCCACAGCTGGGGGGCTGGGAAAGCAGACCCTTTCCTTTCAGGGGGATCTTTCGCTTCCTTTGGGGTCCTTGTGCCCCCATCTTGACACCAAGGCTGGCTGCAGGCAGCACCGTGCCCCTCGCCGCTGCTGCGAGCCCCCGTGCGCCCATAGAGCGGGGCTGGAGCAAATGGGGAGGATGGATCCCTTTGCTCTTAATCTCTCTCTATCTGCTAATTAAATATTGATGGTAGTTAAATATTCATAGAACATTTTGGCTCAGAGTTTTTATCTGTCTTCAGGCGTATGTGAGGTCTTTGATGTGTTATTTTTCTGGTCACCCAAGGTCCCAGAAGCCTCCAGACTTGTCAACACTCTTTTGAGGGTTTCCCCCCCCCACCTCCCCTTTCCACGTGTGGCTGGTAGAGGGTTTCGGTTCTTTCATTCCCAGCTTATTTTCCCTCTGTATGGCCTTTCCTGGTTTTTTTTTTCTCCAGCATGGAGCATCTTATACCTCCCCCCCTCCGAGGGATGCCAGCCTTGACAGAGCTGCTCTCCATCCCCTGCACATCACAGGGAGAGGGAGGACTGTGATGGTAGCCATGGGATGTGGGGATGGGCTTGATTCCCCTCCACCTTCCTCTTCCAGACTCCTGGATTTCTCCCCAGACGATTCCAGTGGGGCTGGGGGTGTCTGAGAGCCTTGTGGTGTCTCCAAAGGAGAAGGACCTGAGGCCCCTGGGCTGGCTGAGACTTGCTGCTCTCAGTGCACCTCCATCAGTCGGGAGAAGCGCTGGTGGGACCCTGCCAGCGGGGGGACCACATCTGGGCCCCCGGGCAGCACCCCAGGCTGAGGACCCCATGGCGATGGAGAAGGAACACTATGACCTGGCCAGGCCATGCGGTGGGACGGTACCGTCAGTTGTTCCTTGGGCAGCACTGACATCTTGTGCCAAACGGAGGAAAAACATCAGCTGAGGCTTGGAGGGATGCAGAAACCCTTCCACTGCTGCCGTGCCCCAGGCAGGCACCCCAAACCCTCTTCCCCCCAGCCCAGCACAGCCAGGGAAGCCATCTGGCAGGACCAAAGGGTTCCCATGGGCCAGCACCGCACCCGGCTGGTGGTCCAACCACTGCTGTGAGCCTCGAAAAAGTCCTGGGGTCACAAAAACGGCAAAGACCAGCAGGACCCAACCCTCACCCCAGCCCCACGCAGCCACTGCTCATCCCCATCGCCGGTGCCACATCCAGCAGCATCTCAGCCATCCACTTCTAATGCTCTCGGTGGGACAGCAGTGAGGAAGATCTTTCCCACGGCCGACGCAGGAAATATTTGCAAAAACATTTTAGAGATATTTCCAAAAGTGACTCACGCCAAGGGGAAGGGTGGCTGTGCCGGGGCTGCTGTGGGGCCACACAGATCCCTGCTGCCCCGGCTCGGAGTGGTGCCGGGGGAAGGATACACAAGGAAAGTACCCCAAGGTTGTCCCAAGGGAAATGAATTAATCTTCCACCAGGTGTCTTTTCCTCCCTGGGCAGGTGGTTTCAGAAAATACGTGTGAAAACTAACAGTCACTAACACCGCAAAAGCAGATTGTAGCTGCTGATAGCTGCAGCGTGGGGAAAAACACGACAGGGACCCAGGGCTGGGCTGCGGGGGCATTCGGGGCGGTACAGCAGAGCCCCCCACAGCCCAGTGGTGCTGATCCCCGATGCCCATCACCACCTCCCATCCCACCGGCGCTGCCCACCCTTGGTTCTTGTGTCTGGAGAAAATCCAGAGAGCCCAGCAATTACCTAGTGCACTTTTTTATTACTATTATTTTTTACCCCAGCTCTTGGGTGCAGAGGACTTTCTGAGCATCCTACTTGCTCTTCTGGGGTTTCTTTTTTTTTTTTTTTTTCCCCACCATTAAACCTTCTTGCCTTTTGTATTGCTGGGAAACGGTGAGGCATGTGCAACCTGCAGAAATCAGGGTGCAGATAAGGAGGCAGATAGTGCCTCAGGTTTATTTTAGTTTTAAAGTCTGGGTTTTCAAAGGCCAACATTGGGGAGCAGGGGAAGAGATCACTCAACTCGAGCAGCCCAGCCCTGATCGTAATCTCAAGCAGAGGAGTTTGGTGTGAAATCAGCTTTTCAGCAAGGGCCGTCCCCGTGCGGAGGCAGCCAGGATGCCGGGGGCCGAAGGACATGGGAAATGAGTCAGGCAGCACACGGCGGGGGACACCAGGAAGGGGGAGAGTTCAGCCTGGGACAGCTGAGAGAGGGTGAACCACTGGGGAACAAGCCATGTGAACGTGTGTACGGCAAGGTCCCTTCCCCCGGGTGATGCAGAGAGGATTCATCATCCCAGGGGAAAGCTTTTAGCTCTGTCACAGACACCCTGAGCCCCCCACCCACCACTTTGGCTTGAAAACCTTTCTCTTTGGGGCTGCTTTCCCTGTTATGGGGCCAGCAGGACATAGGGCGACCCGCATCCCACTGCCCGGCACCAGCAGCCGGGGAACGGGGAGCTGCCTCGGCACGGGTGCCAGCCGGGAGCAGAGCATGGGATCCAAAATCAAGAGAGGGCCCCAAATCCCTGGAGATCTACATCAAACCCACACGATGCCATTCATTTTGCTGGGTTCCCAGTTTAGGCGGGCGAGGGTGAGATGGGCTGGTCTGAGCCTGGCATTGCACCCGCAGCTTCTTCCAGCAACGCCTGCAGCCTGTTCACCACTGGTCCCCTGTGATTAACCTGTCTGAAATCGGGGGTTGGCTGTGAATTTTCTGGTGACATCTCCCCCAGAACAAGATGGCAGCATCTATTCTGTCTTATTTCTATACGTTTGCATCTTCCAACAGCAGGAGATGGGTCCATCCCCGCAGCCTCAGGTTACTGGGTGATGCCCCGGTGGCTGCACAGCCCATTTTCCCTCCCCAGTGAGCCGCTTTGGGGTTAGATGCAGATCCCCTCTGGGTTTTCCAGCCTCGGACACAGAAAAAAAAAACCCTCCACTGCTTTTTGGGGAAGGTGATGGCATCTGGGCAGGAGCCAGCCGGGCTCTGCAGGGGCGTGGGTGGCAGGAGTGGTGGGGACTGTGAGCCACCTCTTCCTGGGGACAGGCGAGGGTGGACCCATCTCAATATAACCCATCTCCCCAAGCAGCTGGGGAAGTCCCGAGTGGCCGGGGCCAGGCAAGGACCTCAAAAAAGGAAACAGCATGCAGGGGCTGTGCATTTAGTGGTTATCTCACCATCAGCCCCAGCAAGGTAACGGAAGACTTGATCCGACCCAGACAAAGAATTAAACAGGAGAAGAACACATCAAACAAATCCTTTCTAGAAAACGGGATCTGACCTGACAAAGCTGCTTTTGATCACGTTGATGACTTTGGCTGCCCCAGCTGCAGCAGTCGTTCTGTCCCATAGGCACTGCACTTAGATCTTCCTCCCCCGGGGTTATCGATCAGCTGAAAGGAGGAGAAGCACCACAGCATCAATAAAGCATCTGCAAACACAGCTGGAAAAGCAGCTCTCACCCAGGGGCGAGTGGCATTTCCAGGGGGGCTGTGCCATCGAGCAGGGCGTCCCGGCGTGCCCGGCAGCTCTCTCTGGCAGCCCCAGCAACGCAGCACCCAGCGAGATGAGGCTGGGGCTGGTTCTGAGGGTGATTAAACACTGACACACTCCCGGGAAAGGCGGTGGTTTCCCCAGGAGCTGCTTGTGCTTTCTGTTCAGGGATGCAGAGAGGCTGTGGGGAGCAATGCCTGAATGGGGCAGCCATGGGGTGGCCGCGGCCGCAGCATCCACCGCTGCCCCCCAGGGCTGGTGGGATCAGGAAATCCTTGTTTCCCCCAGCAGTGGGAGATCTGGAGCCCCTGCAAAGTTTTTGGAGGGGACAATGAGAGCTCAGCAGCCAGTGGGGTCCCAAATGCCTCTTCCAGCCCCCAGATTTGCCACCTTCCCCTGCGCTTCTTGGCAGCAGGAGCAGGATCTGCCCCACATGTTTTGCAGGTGCCAACCTCCCCACCCCCCCTGAGGGGCTCAGCTCTTCTCCCCCCACCCCCACCGAAGCTCCTACCACACCAGGCGTGGTGGGAGGGATGTAGGATGCCGCAGCATTTCCTGGGGTCTGCCACCTGTATCCCCCACGTTTCCTGGAGGGATTTCCCCAGCCATGGGATTTCCCGACAAACAAAGGTGGTAAAAGCCAGAGCTGGCAGAGCCTTGGGACAGTACCCTGCCACCCTGGGAGAGGGAACAGGCAGAGACGGAGGCTTGTGGCCTGTCCCCAGCAGCTCTGCTCCTCACCACGCTCTGGAGCCAAGCCCAGAGCCAGACCTGTGATTGCCAGTGAGGAGACGGCACGAAACAGTGGAATTAAGGGAGGAAAGGGTTTTTCAGCCCAGACCACATGTGGGACTGGGAAACCTGTGGGGCCACCCCAAAGCAAAGACTGGATCCACTCATCACAGCAGTGGATCTGCCCATGTCCCATGCCCTTTTCTGCACCAACCATGGGAGGGCTGATCAACTGGAGTGGGGGGGTGGCAGACCAGTTTCTCCTAAATTCATCAAGAGCCACAGGAGCACCTGGTTTTGCCTCTGGCCCCTCTGAGCCCCCATGGACATCCCCTGCAAAAACCAGCACATCCTGGCTGATGTGGGGAGGGGAAGGGGGGATATTCCTCCTGAGACAAAGGTGGGACCCAGGAGTGCCCAGGGGCCCAACCAGGGCTGAAAATCCCCCATGGTCCAAGATCCCCCAACTGCAGGGTCCACTCCCCCCGTGGGACAGAGGCCAGCGCATCAGGACAGAGGGATGCTGCAGGTGCCAGGAACGTCATCTCTGGAATTTTCCAGGCTGATGTATCCATGCTTTGCATGCCAGTCTTTAAAAAGGGCCTTTCCCAGTCCGAAGAACTCTCTTTTGTTTTCCTTGTTCTTCTGTTTCGTTTTCTTATTGCAGGGACTATTTTCTACCCTTAGGAGGCCACTTTTACCCCAGCTGGGCCAGAACGTCCTCAGTGCGTGGGGGTAAGAAGGGGGATAAAGGGAAAAGGTGGATTCAGGATGGAAAAGCTGAGCCAGGCAGCTGTGCTGGACCAGGACCAGAGGCATCCACTTTCCTCCATTCCCTCAGGAGAGATTAAATGGGAGTTGGGGTGATGACGGGAAGGCGCCCTGCTCCACCAGCCAGGCACAGAAACACAAGCCCCCCCTTGTCCGCGCCCACCAGCCCTGGAGCATCACCCAGCCCCACTCACTGCCCCCTCCTATTATTTATTCCACATGTGCACTTTAAAAAAATTGAGGCTGATTTCTGGGAAATGGTTTTGGAGAAATGCAAATAGAGAGACACACGTGGTCCTACCATGGAGGTAGCCCCTGCTCCCATCAGGGCAGGTCCTTGCCTGGACCAGCACACCACGTTCCCCCCAGCTAGGCCTCTCTCCATGGTGGGGCTGCACCAGGGCGGCCAAAATGCCAGGAGGGTGCCGTCAGTGTCCCCTGCACGGTGGGACGTGGCTGCCCGCACAGCTGGGCTGGCGGGGATGCACGTCTGCATCTCCCCGCTGCTTCCCACCGTCCGCCAGTTGTCGGCAGCTGGGATGCACCCCGGGATTTGCTGAGGCGGGGGGGGAGAGGGGACTTTTTGGACAGCTGCAGCCAGGCAAAATCCACTGGGGAAGCCTCAAACTGGCCCCTGCCTTTCCCAGCACAGCACAGCCAAGAACATGAGCTGCTGCTTCGGCGCCGGGAGGAGGGAAGTGGACCCCCGTGTCCAGCCTTTTCTGGGCCCCAATGGGGACTAAACACCCCCAAAACCAGCGCCAAGCTGAGTATGTGTCTGGCACAATCAAACAAGCCATGTTTCTCCATGGCTTTTGTGAGGAGGTGGGGATTATTTGGCCATTTTTCCCCTGGGGCAGGATGCAAAGCAATAGAATGCAAAACTTTTTGGTGCAGGGGGAGGACATCATTGACCACCAGGAGTGTCTGGGGTCACTGGGGACCCTGCAGGGTGCTGAGTCTGGCCCTGGTCCCATCCGAGGGAGATCCCCAGACCCTCTCACCTGCCGCAGGGCACACAGCCAGCCCAGGGGACGGAGGTGCTAGCCAAACTTTGGGAGCAACCCTGCCACTGGAGGCAGGAGGTCAGGAAAAATCTCAAGCCCATCACAGGGAGGGCAAAAGCACAGCTCAGGAGCAGGTTTTTTTCTCCTTCCCGGAGCTGTGCTGGGAGGGGATGAGTATTGCTCACCCTCTGTGCTCTGGGACATGGCAGGGGACCAGGTCCTCCCCCTGACCACGCAACTGCTGGCCCTGAGGGAAGCCAGCCCCGCTGCTCCCCCATAAAAGCAGCCCGGTGGCCGTGACCCCAGCAGACGGCAGCTCTGCCCGGCGCTACCGAGGAGCCCATCTGCAGTCTGTCATGGCGAAGGCAGCCGGGGTGGTCTGCACCCTCCTCCTCCTCCTCCTCGCTGTGCTGTGCTGCCAGAGCCTGGCTCAGAGTAAGTACTGCCCCCCGCTCTGTTCCCGCGGGTTTGGGGACAGGGACAGCCCCCAGGGCTGCGGGGACGGGTTCGCTTTGTGCATGGCATGCAGGGGGGCTCCCCCCAAAGAGCTGCTGTGCCCACAGTGGGGGGGCTGAGGTGGAAAGTGGGTGTCTCCAGGCTAAGCTGGAGCTCGCGCTGTGTCCCCAGGAGCCCCGGCCATGCCGGACAAGTGCTGCTTCAACTTCCAGATGAGAAGGATCAAGAGAGACAACATCGTTGCCTGCTACCCCACCAGCCCCGAGTGCCCACACCAGGCTGTAATGTGAGTACCCTGAACCCAGTCCTGAGGGGTAAAGCACCTCTAGACCCTGCCAGACCCCACGTCTTGCTTTGATGGGTCCAATCCTGATCCTCTGTACCTCTGAGCCCCTCGGAAACTCAGCGCTGGGTTCCCCACACCATCACCCCGCTAACCCAGTCTTTTCTCTGCCCCAGCTTTAGGGTGAAGAGCGGGAAGGAGATCTGCGCCCAGGAGAGCCGGCCCTGGGTGAAGAGGTACCGGAAGAGCTTCCAAGTCAGCTCCTTCTCCATCCCCAGCTAGAGGGTCAGCCAGAGGCAGTGTGGGGAGTCCCCTCCACAGGGGACAGGATACCACAAAGGTGACCCCTCGGCAGAGGCAGCTGCGGGGACACCACATTTGGATAGAGCAGCTCATCGGTGACATCTTCCCCACCACGCTGTGATGACCCTCACCACCTCCCTGAAGGCAAAGGGCCTTGGCCATCCCCTTGGCATCTCACTGGGATGGGGTGTGCCATGGGGCGCTGGGGTCCAGCCCCACTGCCAGCCCCCCAGGCTCTCAGCCCCGCTCTGCACGCAGGCAGCTGCCTGTACCCTTCGCAGGCAGCAGCAGCGTGTGGGTGAGGCTGCGATCTCCGGACTAGCAGCAACAGAAGGGTTAAGTGGGAGCAGCTCCACGGTTATTTTTTTGTCCAACACACTGAATAGAATTAAACGTAATCTCCTGCATGCAAACATCTGGCTGTGCAAGTGTCTCGGGAGCAGGCAGATCCTGCTGCTGGCTCTCCTACCTGGGTGTTAAACCCCATCTCTGAGTGCTGGGGTTAGTAAAGCAGCTGGGAAGAGCCGAAGCCCCAACCAAGTCCCTGTGAGGGAGTCCAGGGGGTGCATGGGGCTAAACCACGTCCGTGTACATTTTGGGAAAGCTACCAGAGAGAGAGGCAAGAGGCAGGCACAGCCCATGAGGAGGGGGCTTCCCAGGATCCTCATCAGCCAGATCCCTGGCCCAAATTTGATCAGAGCCGCCCCTCGGGGATGCCAGGTCGGGCCTCATTGATAGCCCACACTCTTGGGATGCCATAATGTGATGGGCACTGCTACAGTGACAGACACTGTGATGGGCAGCCAGCAACGGGTCTCAAGGTGGGCTGGGGTGAGCCCAGCCACTGCTGAGCTGCTCACCCCAGTGCAAAATTGCAAGAGAAGCATCGCAGCCAAGCCAATAATAGCATTTTTTGCAAATAAACTTGCTGAGGACTTCAGCAAGGCCAAGCATCATCCTGTGTGGTTTGCTGGTGGCAACAGCCAAACCCAAAATAGACTGCCAGCCCCAGTGCATCACCAGCGACGCAGAGCTGCCGGCTGCTCACCACACTTTCCAGCAGCCCTTGGGTACCACAAGGGCCAGAGGGGCTGGGAGAAGGAATTTCCATTCACTGGTTGCCCTTTAGCAGTATCTCTGGGCGGTTTTTTCCCCGGGGAGAGTCCAGAGCTGTCACGGAAAGCCTGGCTGGCGTGGGTATATCATGATGAGGTGCCAGCAGGAGAAGCAGGTAGTTCTCGGTGGCCCCAAGTCAGCAAGAGCTGCCATCTGCTGTCCTGACCAAGCTCCAGGTAGGACATGAAGGTCTTCTCCTTGGCCCTGATCACTCTGCTGCTGGCGGCAATCTGGACTGGAAGCCAGGGTGTCTCCTGTGAGTATTGACCTTTTCCCATGCCTGCCCCAGCTTCTTCCCCAGCTCCTCCACCGATGGGCTTTGGAGGGGTCAGGGAGGGGGGTGAGAGCTTCAACTCCTGCTTGTGCCATGGGTTTTGGGGGGATGAGGGGCTTTGCCAGCTGCCCAAGCATGGGTCTTGTTCAAAAGGAGCAAAATTAGGCTTGCAGATCGCTTCAGCCCCAGCACCCCAGCTGGGGAGCTCAGCAACAAACCCCCACAGGTAGGGAAATGGGGGGCTCCCACCCTGGGGCAAAGCAGCACTGCTGGGGATGCGAGAGGGGACCCCTCGTAGCAGGAGAGAGCAGAAAAGTGCCCAGGGGAGCACCCACACCCCACGGGGCAGCATCCACACCCCTCACACCAGGCGTGGGGAAGCACCAACCCTTCTCACCTCCTCTCAGTCCGCAGCCCCTACGGCACCTGCTGCTACAAGGAGATGTTCTTCAAGAAGGAAATCCACTCCTCTCTCATCAAGAGCTACCAGAAAACGCCTTCCCACTGCTCCCGCAGAGCTGTGCGGTGAGTACCCCCTGTCCCCCACCCAGCCTTCCTCCCTGCCATCCCGCTCCTCAGCCTCACCCGCTCATCTTCCCTGCCAGTGGTTCTGCCTTTCGGGCTAACCCAAAACAAACCACCCTGAAAGATGCGTGGGTGGGAGTGCCCTGCCCTGGCTCTTTGCATGCACGCACACACACTCACCCCTTGAAGCTTTATCCCAAATAGCCCCCAAATCCCCCATTTCAACTGTCACCCAGAAAAATGGGAAGGAAACCAAGGTTTAAGAGATTGCTAAAAGTCAGCACTTCCAGGGAGTGCAGGGGGGCAGGATGCTGCAGGCATTCCCAGGCTGGCGGGGGAAATCCACGGTACGGATGGATCCTGCATCCCTCCCCCGATAACACAGCCCCTCTCTGCCCCACAGTGTGGAGCTGCTCCGGGGGAAGAAGTTCTGCGTGGACCCAGAGGAGCCCTGGTTCAAGCAGTATCTGCAGCAGAAACAGTCAACCAGCGCCTCCAGCTGAAGCTGCCTTCCATTTCAACTCTATTTATTTGCATCTCATAACCATCTGTACTTTGGGATCTTGTCCCCTCCCCTGCCATTGCCCCCTCCACACTACTGTATGTCCCTCTGCGGGTTTAATAAAAGACTTTGTGCTGACCTGCAGCTGGAGCGAGAGGATGTAAATTTGCTGGGAGAAAGCAGGGCTCACACCAGGGCTGGGCATCCCCGTGGGGGACCCAGGAATAGTCCAGGAGCACCTGGGAGGGCAAAGGGCCAAGGCTGGTGCCCCCACCTCTCCCCCCAAGATGAAGCAGCCCCTTCCTGGGGGTGGGGTTTAAGGATGCCCTAGGCAGATGCCCTGCACGCCGGGTGGGATGTGGATGGAGAGAGGGATAATGGCTGGTGCTGGCAATGGGAGAAAGGTTGGCTTTGGGGGGCTTGGGGGTTGGTTTGGTATCTTCCCAGATGGACCACGGGCTTATCCAGGGATGGCTGCAGAAGGAGAGGTACCCAGAGATTTAGCACTCACTGTCCTTCAGCCTCTGCCAGACCCCAGAGATGGGCAACCTTGGGGATGACCCCACTTGTGCCAGAGAGCTCCAGGTCCCTGGAAATTGCCTCATCTCAAGGAGAAAATCCACACGCAGCACCGGAAGGGGCAGGGTCAGTGTCATGGAAGTTTGGGCTGCGTCCGGTCCCCACCGGGCACGCGAATGGAATCCGAAAGTGGCAGCCGCGTGGCCGCGCTTCCCCTTCTGCGGTTTCCTTGCCTGCTCCA
>JAOXJK010000006.1:9793663-9825835 GCA_025774025.1 Xenus cinereus | reverse complement strand
AGCCATCCCGCCCCGAGCCCCCCCAGCCGTGGGTACTCACATCACCCCCGGCTTGCTGCAGCTGCTGCTGGTGATGTAGACAGAGGAGATGCGGGCTTGTGGGACGGGCAGTTTCTGGTAGCTGAAGCAGCACGCAGTCGGGACACCATCTGTGAGGGCAGAGAGAGACAGAGAGCCCTGGTGAGACCCCAGGACACAGCACGGGCTCTGGCCCCACTGGCACCTGGGGTTCCCCAGGGCTTTGCCATCTCCCATCCCCAGCCTTTTGTCATATTCCCAGGTGGTGGCCCCCAGGGAGACCCCAAGCCCGAGTCCCAGGGTTGGCGGTGTCTCCTGCTGCCAGCCCTCCCCACAGCCCCAGGGTCCCTGATGATGGGGATGGGACTCTCTGGATGCCGCGGTGGCACACCCAGCCCCGGGGGGGAGACAGCGATGCCGGACTCACCAAGATGAGCCTGGGACGGGGAGCAGGTGGCCACGAGGAGGAGAGCGACCAGGGTGGCTGCGAGGACCTTCATGCTGCTGCGGGGGCCTGGGATCCACAAGCGGAGCTGGAGCTGTGGGGGCTGCAGGGCTCTCCTCTGCACGATGCTCGGCCCCTCTGGCCGTGCCCTCCTTTTATCCCCGGCCACTGGGCGGGCGCAGGGTTTCAAGGAAAGAAAATGAGAGCATCATACCAGGGAAATTATGTCAGGATCGCCCAGATTTGCTGAGCTGGAGCAGGCAAGGAAACCGCAGAAGGGGAAGCGCGGCCACGCGGCTGCCACTTTCGGATTCCATTCGCGTGCCCGGCGGGGACCGGACGCAGCCCAAACCCCCACAACAGTGATCCTGCTGCTGCTGGAAGGACCCCACCAGCCATGAGCCAGGCTGGGGTACAAAGCTCCGTGGCCAGAGTGCTGAGGGCAATCCCAAGCTGGCAGCCACGAAGCAACACCAGCAAGAAGCTCCAGGCTGCGATTCCCTTTGCAACAGGAGGGAATCTAGGCAGCGATTCCCTCTGCCCTCCAACCACCCCATTTCAGCCTCTTGACAGTCAGGTTGTTGCAATTACTGCTTGCCCACTTCTTCCCAAGTAGGATAATTTCATCCAATTTAAGTTCTCTCTACTGGCTTAGCCACAAAAAAGCAAACAAATCTATGTCAGGAGACCAGGCATTAAGAGTAGAATCCAGAGGGAGGAGAGGATGCTGCTGGTGCCCACCAAGATCAGCTCATTGCAGCCTTGCAGATGAAGCCCTGAGGAGATCATAGCATGACTGAAAAAGGGCAGCATTTGCAATCCCAGAAGATAATTCCCAAATGTGGTGAACACCCAGAAAGAGCAAGCTGCCAAACTTGTTGCTTTCTCCTTATTTTCTCCTTTTCTGGCCTTGCCATCATGCTGCCCCATGGCACCACAAAGGGTTTGGTGCCCAGCTCCCAGCTGTCACACCAGCCCCTGACCTCTCACCACCAGCCTCCTGACCCTTAGCGTGACTAATTCCCACCGCCCTGATTCAAGGGGAAAGTCTAACTCACCAAAAAGCTGAGCAATGGCTGCATCCATCCTCCCATCCCCACCGCGGGGCAGGGGCGAAGCTCCCCATTCACACACAGAGATAAACCTCTCCTTGGCTGCAACGGCTGTTTGCCCAGAAAATCTCTTCCTGCCAGCAGGTGCCTTGCTTGAAGGATGCATCCTTCCAAGCTAGCACTTGTCTAGGATTGGGAAAAAAGGTTGTGATTGTTTCTTTTAGAAAAGATGGGATGGAGGTGAGAACAGGTGAATGCACGTAAATCATCTCACTGGAGATGCTCAGGAGGAGCCAGGCAGTGCTGGTCTGGCCTCAGGGCGGTGGTATGAACAGAAACAACCTCTCCAGCTCCGTTCTCCAACTGCCTTTATCACAGAGTCATAGAATGGTTAAAGTTGGAAGGGACCTTAAAGATCATTGAGTTCCAACCCTCTGCCCTGGGCAGGGACACCTCCCACCAGACCAGGTTGCTCAAATCCCTGTCCAGCCTGACCTTGAACCCCTCCAGGGATGGGGCAGCCACAACTTCTCTGTGCAACCTGTTCCAGTGTCTTACCACCCTCACAGTAATGAATTTCTTCCAAATCTAATCTAAATCTCCCCTCTTTCAGTTTAAAACTGTTACCCCTCATCCTATCGCTCTACTCCCTGATCAAGAGTCCCTCCCCATCTCACCTGTAGGTCCCTTCAGGTACTGGAAGGCCATTATAAGGTCTCTCCGGAGCCCTCTCTTCTCCAGGCTGAACAACTTCAAACTGTCTCAGCCTGTCTTCATAGGAGAGGTGCTCCAGCCCTCTGATGATCTTTGTGGTCCTCCGCTGGACCCTTTGTTTCTGTTTAAGCCGCTCTGTGCCTGGGGCTAAAAATGAATAAATCCTTTGTAATTAATGGTGACCAGGGTCTTCATCTGGGGCATATGAGGAGGGCTTGGAGGAGAGGTAGTACCTGCTGTAAATGCTCCTGTTTGTCAAATGTCACTGGATACACAAAAGCAGAGGAAAAACTGAGTTCCTCAGAGGACTGAAGATCTGCATGAGCTTTTCTGTTAATGCCATTGCAGTCACTAAGAGGTTTCTATTAACCTCAAAGTGTCCTCTGCATGCAGAGCAATCCCAAGTTCAGGGGTCAGCCAGCAGAAGCCTTTTGTGTTTTTATGAACCTCTCAGCCTCTAAACCCCCATGTCCCCCAGAAAGACCTGCCCCAGACCTCTGTCCTCCAATCACCCCATTCTGGTACCTCTCCTGCCCTCACCAGAGCCAGCTTTGCTTTGTTTAACAAGGAGAAGTGTGAAGGAGGACATAAGCATGCAACAGGCTGCTATAATGAAGACAACCAGCAATTGCTCTCTGCGTTGGCTGTAGGAAGAAGACACTGAGCTCCCCAAATCCCAAGATACTTCTGGAGAGAGCAGCCGCCAGCCAGGGTTGAGTTGGGCTTGGGCAGGAGAACTGAGTCATGGGATGAGCAATGGCAGTGGGCAACGCTGGCGTGGTGGGAGCCCCTTTGCCTGCCCAAGCAGAGAAAAATGGGGTGGGATAGGCAAGAGAGTAGCAATGGGAAGCAACAAATGCCAGGGTGGTGGTAAGGAATATCCCACACCCAGCAAATATTAGAAACTGAGATCATCACAACGACAAGCAGAAGCGTGATGATCTGTGGGCATTGGCCTTAGCAGTTACCAGAGGAAAGCTTGTCATCCGGTAGGAACCACAGAAAATCTCACAATTGCAAAGATAATTTCTGATGGAAATGGTAAAAATATTTCCTCTTTGCTGCACTAGTTGGTCAAGCTTTCAGTTCTCCATTTAGATGAGAGCCGGATGGGACTTCTTACTGGATGCTGATGAAATACTTTCCATTCTGACTGGAACTGAGGATATTTCAATGAATTGCATAAAATTGCAGCTCAGCAAAAGTAGATAGTTTGTGTCTAAGGAATTAAATATAAGGAACTGATGTAAAGGGAGAGTGAAGAAATGACTACGGTTTTATTGCTGCTTCCATGGAAGCCCTCTGTAAGCAGATGACTTTCTAATCCACCTGAGAAACACAAGAGAAATTCAAGGCTAGGGATGGGGGGAGGGAAGAACCTGGCTTTACAAATACAAATTCGAAAAACAAGAAAGTTAAAACCCATTAGTTAGGAAGGACTTGTCTCTGCAAAAACAAAACAAGAGGTTATGGCCAAGATCTCAACAGAATCAAAGTTTAGTGCATACAGGTGAGAAAAGGGAGAATAAATAAGAGAAAAAAGAGAACAAATAAGTAAGGAAGAGGTAGGTAAGGCAGGTATGGTCAAGCAAAAAGGCCCTCCTGATGTCCTCCTGACCCAGGCTGTGTCCATCTCTGTATCACTGGTGATTAGCAGGACAAACTCACGCGGACTGGGAGAGGTACCAGAAAGGCAGTGATGAGCAAACATGATACTAGTCTTGCCTTTGGCACTACCTTGTGTGTCTCTCCTTAAGAAAACAAGGGAATTTGAGTGTAAAAAACACATTACGCCCAGGGGCTGGAAGCACAGTTGAAGAGCAGAGGGACCATCATACTGATCCGAGGGCAGGCACTTGGCAAGGCAGAGGGGGACAAGTCGAGGAACAGAGACATGCAAAGAGCTGCCAGGAACTGCAGGGACAGCGTGCAGTCAGAGCAGCCCCCCAGCTTTGCTCAGTGCTGGGGTGATGGCTGCTGGTGAGAAACTTGTCTCTTAGGGCCTCCCTTTTCAAGAAATAGTGATAGGAGAAGAGCAAGAAAAGAGCAGCGAGTCCCGTGTCCAGACGGGGCAGCCAGCCAATGTCACAGGATTCATTTAGACTAGAACAGAAGATGAGGGATGATCTCTGGCAGAGAGGACAGCATTGCATCTGGTCCACAAGCCTGCTGAGGAAAGCTGAGACGTGACTGCCTCATACCAGACGACTTTGGGAAAGCCTCCCCAGCTTTGCAGGGAGTTTACCCCGAGGACAAACCCCTGCCAGCCCGCAGGAGCAGGCTGGCTGTATTGCTTCCCCTGAGTCGGGGCTGAGGGATGCTCTCTGCACCTCTTCCAGGTGCACGTGGAGGTGGTTTGCAGCACCAAAGGGATCCCGGCTGCCCTTCTGCCTTTACCATGCACCAGCATAAGACAGAAGGAAACCACAGGCAGAAAGAAATCAAAGAAACTGCCAATGCCACGATCTCATGCAAGTGTAGAGAAAACCACAGGGCATTATGAAACATCCGTCTGGGAAGTGACACTCATCATTGATAAAAATTATGCAAAGGGGTCCCGTGGCTAGAGGTTACAAGGAAAACACAGATCAGCTATCAGTCTCACCCTGTGGTGAGCTGTCACTGACCCTTGCGTATATTGTTTTATGAGAATAACTCGGCATTTAAAGTGGAATTCCTAAACCAGACCCCACTGCTATCTTCTTAATTCAAATTCCCAAATGTCCCTTCCTCCACAGAGGACCCTGCGCAAAGACCCACAACCCAGGACAGGAATTTTTCTGTGGTCCTGGATCAAAGACAGACCTCTTCTCCCCCCAGCTTGAGTGACTTCTATGCTAGACTGGAAGGAAAGAGAGTGGTCAGAGCAAAAATAATCTCTCCCCAGGCAGGAGGTTGCAGCACACAAAGTCTGTGCGCATGTTACAGAAAAACACAAGGGGATTAGTGAAGTCTTAACAAAAAGAGGGTCATTTGACCCTCCAGCCACCCAGCACAGCTCTACCAAACCAGAGGGATGCTCTGATCTGGTTACCCTCAGCTCTAAGTCTGAGAGCTTAGAGAACACCCCAGGGGATGGTCTCACCCAGAGATGGCTGCAGCTTCAGCTTCTCTCACCCCCTCCTGGACTCCCCCACGCTGATTCCAAGTCCCCAGCCCCAAGCACCTCTTGCTCTTTGAAGGCAAGCAGATACATTCCTTTAAACAAAACCAGGGAAGAGAAATGCCCTGTGATCAGAGTGAGCGTTTACATGAGAAAGAGGTACCCTGCTTCACCTACAAAGTAAGCGCGTTGCTCTGCAGGTAGCAGGATTCAGAGCACAAGGCACAGTGAAACACCGGGGTTAGCAGCTCCCTCGCCAGCCCGCCGACACCTTCTTGCCACGCTATGAATTCGGCTTTGCCCTGCCCTACCTCCCCAGAACAGCACCCACAGCCTCCCCCTCTGCCCTCCCACCCCAGGCCACCATCCTGCCGTTTGTGCCCTGCACCCTGTCCCCAGCCCTGTGCTCAAGTGGAGGAAAACCCTGGGGCTGATTCTGACCGGGACTAGCTTGGGGTTTGCAAGGACACACGGGCTCTGGTCACCCAGACGTAGGGACCTACAGCTCCTCTGTGCCACTTGGCTCTCAGCTACTGCCCCTGCAGAGATCTGCGCCTGCCCACATGCACACGTCGTTGGGACCTTAAAAAGAAGTTGTCTGTTGGCAACAAGTGATTTCCGTTTTGAATTGGCAGACGCCAACAATCATTACCTCCTGCACCCAGACGGCAGATTGCATAAGCCCCATTTCCATAAAAACAAGCTAAAAATAATAATAAAAAGTAATCTAAACTTACACAGCTGGGGTTATCTCATAGCACTCTCTTCTTTCTTCTCCACTTTTTGCCCTTGATGAGACCTCCTGGCAGAGAGTTTCACACGTTAATTATGCCTTGTGTCAAAATATTTCTCTCTAGTACAAGGTTTCTTTCTTTAAATGGTTTTAACCACGTAGATGTCCCTTTCTTCTTCTGCATGAAAGGGTAAATAATCAATATTGAATGTTTATTTTTAAGCTCCCTTCATCTATTTACCCCACTCTTTTCAATCTTTCATCTCCAAGTCGCTAAACGCTTTCATCATCTGGCTTAAAGTCTTCTGTGTCGGCTCTATCCATCTCAGAGTCAAAATGATCAGAGCTGAATGTGGCATGTGGAGATCAGCCTGCTGGATTCTACAATGACATTATGGCATTTGGAGAATTAGTTTCTGTCCCATCCTTCAGGCACTCCCACATTCTGCCTAATCCTTGGACTTGCAGCACCAAAGATCAACTCTAGAAAATAAGTTTCATTTTCTAAAGAAAATGGCATTTAAGGGAACCTGAATGTCATTGAAGAGGAATGGAACAGAGACTTCTAAGTCACACAGGCCAAATACTCAGGACACAAATACCTTTAAAATCTGTCCATAAACTCAAAAAAATTACCACAGTCCTTTTTCTTCCCCAAGTAGCTGTAGTTCATTTGACCTTAAAACCAGAAATTAGTATTTCAAATGACTCCTGGGTGAATGTCGCCAGCTAGCAGGTTGCTCCATCAACTAACTCTGTTAAACCCCAGTCTCCTCCAACCCTGATTAATGTAAATAATCTTGTATTTTTGCAGACATATGCCTCCTACTGAAATCCCCTCTCCAGATCCTCGGGCATCGCACAAGATACAAGATATTGGCAGTACATCAGGCAGTCTTGGTCCTGACGCGCACCAACACTAACCTAATAGCTGCCTTTTATAAGCTCAACAGATACCTGTGACGAAGGAGATGCGGTAGATCTCACTCGTCTGGGCTTTAGTGAGACATTTGAAATGGTGCCACACAGTAAATTATTAGCTAAGCCGGAGAAGATGTGACGGGCATATGAAATGTAAAGTGGGCAAAGGGCCTCCTGAAAGGGGCATGGTAATTGCTTCAGCTGAAAGGGGATGTGTCAGACCGAAGGGGGTTCACCCGTGCAGTTTCTTGGGTTTCTGCCTCAAAAATTATTCTGCTTAACATTTGCATTAATGATCTTTGGCACAAGAAGCAGGAGAATGCAAAGGAAATTTGCTGATGAGGCAAAACGAAGTGCTATCATCAATCTAGAAGAGTCCAGGATATTACACAGAAAGATTACAGTGACCTTGAGGAGGGGAGTAATGGAGAAGGGATTTGATTCAGCAGCGCAGACTGTGATCCTGCTGCTGGGGACAAGGGATAACAGTAGCAGCCCTTCCAGTTTGGGAAGCTGTCAGCTGGGATTGTCTGGGGCAGGGAAAGACCCATGCTACAAGTCACAAGACTGTGACAAGCCCCTGGTGTTATACAGGACATGAAAAGAGTCAAAGGGGAAGAGCTTGGGTGGAGGGGTTAGGAAAATGAGGGACTGAACTGTGTGAAAACATGGGAGTCAGCACCAGGGGCAGAAAAAAGGTGTAGTGGACACTGCTGGGGTGAGGACGTACGGGTAGAAACCGGCTGGGAATACAAAGAGATGGGAAATTAGATTTCCACATGAAAGGAGTTTCTCATGCAGGTTTCTGACCCAAGCAGGGCAGATAAAAAACAACCACCACTCACATGGATGTTGGTCCTACTGGGCAACCAGCACGCTGGAGAAGCCAGCCAGATTAGAGGTGTGACCTTCCTTCGGAATTTGAACTGGTTTGTCTTTACATGCCTATTTGTGGAGGCATTTGAGAGCCTGCTTTCTTATTCTCTCATTCCCAGGACAAACACCCGATTCACTTGTTCCCCTCAGGGACCAGCAGTGGTTTCAGTGGTTGTGGGTTTTTGGTATGTGATTAACTGCTTCACTCTGAAACCCCTCTGGCCTGCTCAGCTCAACCACTCGGTCTGGAATCACTGAATAATAGCACTTACATATTTCCTCCAGATTATCCTTTTTTGGAGACTCCCATCTTACCAGCTTGTCCACAAGGAGCAGGGCCGAGGCAGGGTTTCTCTAGTGCAGACACCCCCCTCTCCTAAGCTGACTACTCGCTGCTTCTGCTCCCCAGGAGTCAACTTAATTTTGTGGTTGCAACCTCTTTGCATTCCCTGTATTTACCCATCCCAGCTCGCTGTCTTTGCTGCTGCATCCCCAGGAATGCGGTCACCTTCACTGCGGCACCCAAGCACATCAATTCTCCTCTGGGATCATCAGGGGTTTCTATTTCTCTCTTTTCGGTTTCCTCTGAATACTTGGCCCTGTGAGTTCCTCAGAGCTTCCTGGGCTCCTTCTCTTGCCAAGTGAGTAAATTTTTTTATAACACTATTTTAAATTTTCAGGCTTTTTCTGTTGGCTTCCTCTTTCTCTGGAATCTCCCTTTCGAATTTACTGGCACAAGACTATTTCTGGGGTCAGCTTGTATCCTTTTCCCCTTCCTCTTTTCAACCGCAGGACATGGGACTGTATCACACTGTAGGCAGCATCATTTAATTGTCCCTCCAGGTCTCTTCACTTCCATCCCCCCCCAGTCTGTGAACCCCAGCACCCACAGGATGCCCCAACTCCCATGGCCCAGCCACAACGCTGTCTCTTTGGACAGTCTCTTCCACTTTTTAGCTGAAAGGGACTGATTTTCCCTTCCGTTAATTCCCCAGTGAGAGCAGAGAGGCTTACGGCCCAGCAGGTAACAAGCTGTCACATGTTGGCTTTGATTTTAGGACCAAGCCTGGAGTAATGGCAACCATTAGCCCTTTACTGTCCTTTTAAGAGACGGCTCCTTCCTGCAGACTCCACTGCTGGGTGTAATTCAGCAGGACAAAGCCTTCTCCTCCCAGCAGAGGTATCACTCTGGATTCAGAATGCTCTTTGGTGTGAAAACTACTTTCTACCCCAGCCTAAATGCCTCAGTGCAGTCCTAGGGGTGGGATCCCCTGTGTGCCCACAGTCCCTCCAAAAAGCTGACCTTGCTACCCCTGACAATGCCTCGCAGGAAGATGGAATGGAGGCCAAAGCATGCAGAGAGTCAGAAATAACACCACAGAGCTCAGTCTTGCATCTGAGCCTGGCTTTTGCCCATAGAGCTGCATGAAAAAGAGTTTGACCTGTGATTTGACCTTGCCACCAAGGACTCTTCACACATGCCGGGACTGTGTCCCCACCACCCTCATCACCAAGAGCAGTAGGCTTGGAGCACATGTGGCAATGGCAAATGAAAGGTGGTAGCCTAGTACCCACACACACACCCTGAGGTTTGAGCAGAAGAGCCAGGGGTGCTCTGGGAAGGACACACGAGGTTGGCAGCTGAGTCCCTCAGAGCTTCCCAGGCTGCCTCTCTTGCCGAGTCAATAGTCCTGCATCAGCAGCCTGTGAAGGCAGGATGTGAACTCATCGTGCTGCTGGTGACTGGACTCCTTAACAGCACCAGCGCGGAGTGGAAAAGGCCAAGAGCAGCTGACTCAGGGGTCAGCCACAGGCACCACATTCCAGAACCCCGGATCCAGGCTAGGTGGGTGTGAACTGGCTGGTCTTTAACAGACAGGTCCCTGGAGAGGACACGCTGCCTCTAAGGACTCAACGGCATTTGTTCGCTCCCACGGCTCAGACCAGGAGCACCCTGCTGAGCAAGAACAGGCAGTGTCCCATCTAAGGTTTTTATGAGGGCAGGGAGAGCCCCTTGGGGTTGGAGCAAGTGGCTTTTCAGAGAAACACAGAAGGACAGGGCTGGGGAGAGACATCAACTTCCACAGATTAACACTCACCATGTCACTCTAGGCACAGACTTCCTTGCTCTCCAGGTGACCTACTAGCATTTCCTTACTGCTGCAATGCTTTTTTTTTTTTTTCTCCACATTTTGCTGTAGTTTGAGACCAGGATGTTGTATCTTATCCAGCATGAAAACAAAGGATGAATTTGTTCTTTGCTCCTTGCAGTGACCCTCGCAGACTGTTCTCAGGCCTCTCTCACCCTCGTTAGACTCGCACCACAATTCTTCCACGCTCTGCAAATTTAACAAGCCTATGCTTGTTTCAAATAGCATTAATAAAAATATCACATAGCACCGGACCTGTGGGGTCCCACATGCTTCTGGCAGTTATGGATGAAATCCACTCAATAAGGCCATTTTCACAGTCTGATGATGACAATGATGTGTCAGAACTATGACAGGATTTTTTTGGTAATAGGGGGAGCTAACTCATGCCCATGGGACTAAGCTGTTTGGGCAGCAATCAATTCTCAGAGTATAGCGCTTGCACATTTTGAATCCCCACCAAGAATTATGTCAGGTTAAACTCCAGGAAGAGAATATGAGCAAGTTCAGGCTAGTGTGGGAACAGAGAAATTGGCAGCGATTCCCAAGGAGCAACACAGGGTTTCTGAGCTGCTGTAGAGCACATCTCAGCTGTGTGGCAGAGCGGCATTGCAGCACCATCTGCTGCCTGCTGCCTGCAGGTCCACGGGTCTTCATCGTAGCTGTATGTCAGGCCTCAAATGTTCAAAGATGCTGACAGCATTATCAGGCAAATACCTCGCTTCTTATGGTGACAAATCTTGCCATTACTGATTGGAACAAGATTCCTGTGTTGTCTTCCCTACTTTGGGAAAACCAGGGCTCACGCTTCTCATACTTTCTCCAACTGAAAGACAATCATCTCACATCCTCCTCAACGTATCTGTAACTGCCTGTTTTAAAAAGTGGTCAATACTGCAAGTACGAGCCTCAGCAGTACTAACATACAAAATTTAATTGCTGTAAATATGTATTTAGGTTTTAAGCAAACTAACGCCCGGGTGGCACTTCTCTTTGCAATGCCTGCCCAGCAACAGCCCAGTACATCTGACTTCATCCCTGGTTGTGCCAGCATTTCTCCAGCAGCTCCCAGCTCCTCTTGTCCCACCTCATCTTTCAAACGCCCATACAAGTACGCAGGAACATGGTGCTGCACGTGAGCAATGCACAGCAAGAATACCTGCAAGCCCACAGGCTGAGAAGAGGCTTACACAAACAGGCAGCAGCGTGACCCTCTTCTTTTCCACACTGTTATATACAGGAACTAGTCCAAAGAAATCAATCATGCATATGGAACAGTTGTCTTCCTATATGCCCTATACCATGATGCAGGTCAGATACCACAGCGAGAAGCAGCCTTGGCACATGTGGCAGAATGAGGGCACAAGGTTAGTTACCTGTGGCACAAAAGGTACACACACAAAAAAAGAGGAAATAGAAAAAGAAGAACCAGGGAAATGCCAGCACTCCTCCCCACCCCCGAAGTCAAGAATGCCACGTCCAGAGTTATTCCATACTGCTTTCCTCTAGGACAATTTCCTGTCTCACTGCTGTCCAAGTCCTGGCCAGTGCCACCTACCCAGCCTTGGGACCTTGACAGCATCTGCCTCTTCAGTCTGACACCTCTGACAGCTTCTCCATCTCGCACGAGGGGCTTCTCCCAGACAGATCAGAAACTATTGGCTATTGCATGCATAGTTTGCAAACATCTCACATCAGGCAGAGCTGTGAAAAGAATTAACACCCTCCCCTCTCTCTGCACACCAGAAGCAGCAACTACTCTCACAGCTGGGAGAACAACGACACCAGGACACCACTGCAGATCGCTGTTACGTGCAGCTCCATGCAACTGTCATGACTGGTAAGAGTCTGAGAGCAGAGCTGGCTGTGGGTGCTGTCCCCCACGGTGCTCTCACCCTGTTGCAGATGTGTACAGAGATTTGTGTGCTTGTTCTTACAACTTGCCTTGTTAATGTTGCTGTAATATTGACACAACTTTCAGTTCACAGCTGTTACTAGCAAGTGGAAATTGAAGCTCTTTATTGAAAATTTTTTTTTTAATCTTAGCTTTTAGAACAAGGTATTTAACAACATTAACATTCATTTTTACATGACATGTGACATGCTCAACTGTGCTACTACTTTAGCTACAGCTGCATATTGTCTGCTTCCCCAGAAGTCCTCAGACTGAAGATTTATGGTGAAACAGACACTTAAACACACACAACACCAGAAAACACAAGTAGGTTTTACTAATGAGGCAGACATTTCACTGCATGCGCCCCTCCATCAGAAACAAGTCCAACTGTAGCAGACACCAATAGCATCTTTTGTCTTTGTCTAATTTGGAAGCTGTTTTACACAGAACTGGGGAACAAGTTAATGTATGCAAAGTTTGCTGGAGCGGCAAAAGCAACAGAAAGTGTTTGATCTACTGAGAAACTGTAAAGAGAACAGAAGCTTTGCATTCCAAACAAAGGATTCCCCCAGGAATGAGAGGTATTTGAAGATGTCCACTTCTACATCTGGAATTAAAAGCTGAGATTTCTCACAGAGAAATGCAAATCAATTAAGCGAACCAAGAAATGTTTAGGGAGAACAGGGAAAATATTTGGCAGGTAAACACCAAGATGTCGAGCAGCTCTGTAGAAGTCATGTCCCATGGACTGAACCAAAAAACATAATTAGTCTATTGTGTACGTAAACACCAAGCTCATGTTTTCTTTTCTTCTTTTTTTTTTCTCATCCCAAACATCTCCTGAACACTTGCTGCCTAACATCCTTTCTACAAAAGTAGAATACCATCCTGATAAGTCAGTGTGTAAAAACACACCTGGGGGAGGAAGGTTTAGTGAAGTATAAAGTGTTTCTTCAAAAGTGCTTAAGTAGTAAACAACAATCCTCTGGGTTTGTATGTTTACTGTTGTACCCAAAGGCGCTTGCCGTTCTACACGGGCAGTTTTAGTGCTCCCAGCTTATGTTACCTGCTTGGAAGCTGAATGGCTCCGCTCTAACTATGGTACTACGGCTCTCATCCCCGTGTCTGTCAGCAGACACCGCTGCGCAAGCGTCCTCATGTAGGTGCATTTTGCAGCAGCCAAAAAAAGGCCACTGGGTTCTGTCAGTCTGGTAAGGGAACGAGGCTTCAAATGTAGATCACATCCGAGTCGTGCTGCTGAACCTAAAGGCAAGTCAAACAGGAAAAATTAATTTTGCCCTGAACGCCTACTTAAAGCAAAGTAACTCTCTTTGGTCCAGTTCTCCCTTTACCTCTGACTCCATAGCCTTTTGCAAGATGCTCTGCTATAGTTTTTTCTTCCTTCTTAAGCGTATTTGCCTCAGCCCTCCTATTCAGATTAGGTTAGTTTTAAAAGTTGCTTCTGTTACTTGCACTAGAAAGAGCTGCTTCCTCATCTGTTGCTACACTCAGTTGCATTCCTTCTAGCTCTAAGCATACAATCCTGAACATGCAGGTCTGGACTGTTATATTAGAGCCTCCAACTGATCCTAAACCCTCTCAGTTTTGTTCGTATAGATCAGCAGCAAATACATCAAGCTTTCTTTATTCTTAATTCCTTGCACAATTAGCATTGCCTAGAGAAAGCTGATTTCCTTCCCTGTTGAAGGCCACATGCCTTTACAGTTCTCCTTGAACGCATACTAGATTCTCCAGTCCAACGAAATTTAAAAGCAGGTTGTTTTTCATAAGACCTGACTCATGAGCTCTTCACGACCCTTTGACAGGGAACACATTACAAGAGAAATGAACTGTTTGCAGTCCAGGCATTTATTGATATATTATTCCCTGCCCCTTCAAACCAGAAGACAGGCACAGTATGTTTTAAAGCTCTCTATACCTGGGAGGACGTTCTTATTTCCAAATCCTGCTGATACAAATAAAATTTAACACAGATCCTCCTCCTGTATACGGGCGTCTCTGTTTCATTTACCACAGCTTACAGCTTTGCATTCCAGCTCAGATCATAAGTGAGAAAAAACAAGTGGCATCAAGCTATAAACAGTCCCAAATTGTGCACCAATGCAGGGTCTCCAAACCCTGCATTCATCATTTGAGAGGCTGTGACAGAGCTGGATAAAACAGATCTCTAAAGCCAGATGTTCTTTACCTCTCTGAGCTCTAAACTTTTAGTCAACGTTTGTGAATTTACTTACAAATCTGTTTACCTTTATAATCTGTTTTCTGGTTCCTGTGCCCACACTGTTGGCAACCAAGGAATTTGCTTGAAAAGATGACTTTTCCACTGGCACTGTGTGTTGAATTTTGTTGGTACAAGGCCAGCTGCCTGTAGTATTTAACAAGTAAGCAGGGAAAGGTCTTTGAAGATTCGTATCTAATGAATCTCTAGTTTCAAAGGTTTTCATCCACGATGGGGTCTTTAAAAGAAAAGAACACATGGAAATTTAATGCCCTCTTTATATCAACACTTAATAAGCCAAAAAGAACATCAGATGCATAGTCAGAAAATAAAGGCCATCTTCCCTCATAATTTTTCCAAGCCTCCCTCCTCTCTCTAAAACTGTTGACTCAGAGCCATTTTTGCTACATGTGGAACAGCCTGGAAAGACAAAACCAGCCCTATTCTTGCACTGGCTCAGGAAGAGGCTGGAGTATTCATATAAGTAACAAGAAATTTATGACAAAAATCTGGGTTTAGTTTCTCGCTGCCTTAAAAAAAATACACCAAGGCTTTTATGACTTTTAGCAACCACAAAGCATGTGAATGAGGATGTGATGCAAACTTTGAGGAACCACATTTAAATGTGTTATTAAGTTACAACAATTTAGTTTGTTCCAAGACCTTAAACCCTTACCGTGATTTCATAATCTGTAAAATAAGATTATTATTTTTTGCTTATGGTACTGGTATCCTGCCCAGGAAAAACTTCTTAGATTTTGTTTTGACATGCATTTTCCTTGTCTGCGTTCAGGCTTTTAATATTTTACTATCAAGGGTACTAAACCATGTGCCTTGAACTGGAATACAGCAACTACCTTTGGCACACCCACACGATTCTCTTTTACGGTTTATGCTGAAAAAAAGTAGCAGGTCTTTAGGGTACATACATTTCCTAAGGAGCGATCCAAGGATCCCAGTACTTCATTCCAATGAGAGTAAAGTCCAGACTGTTTTTCTTCCAGTTTCAAAGCGTGAATTTCAGACTTCAGTTCTTTCAGTCGATCTTCAAATTTTCTGCTCTTTTCTAAGTAGTCCAGCCTGTAGTCCACACATTGGAAACAAAAAGCTTATTGTCATGACATGGCTCAAGAAGAGGTGTGCATGGAAGCAGGAGAGAGCAAGTTCTTTGTTTACTTTAGCTATCAAAAAACCAAAATAAAAATCCTGCACATGTCAGCCCAACTCCCCTGACCCAGTCAGAAGGGGGCTCACTTCTACCCTTCAGCATTCATACACTTACTAACTTTTTACCAAGCATTTCCTTTCAGAAGAAGAGAGAAAAAAACCTCTCGATGTATTATACCAAAGCAATACCATACTTTAACACTAGAGGGAAACTTCTGTCCTCTAACACGATGTTACTCCAGCAAAGTACTTCACCCCTGACAAAATGCTCTCCAAGACAGAAGGGTTCTGGACTTGTCATGGCTTGATACCACCACAACACTCTTCCTCTGTGTGAATAACTAGTCTTAGACATAATCTACACTTCCAGCCGTATGTACAAGGAGGAGGCTATCCCGAGTTGTTAAATGGATGAACTATGATTCCCAGAGATTTTTTTCCTTTTTGTACTTTCCATGATTAATATTCTCATTTATTTACACCATAATCATACTGATACCTCTCTCTCTCTATCTCAAAGGATAGTCTCTTGAGGTCAATGTCCTTCAAATCCAGCTTTATGGATCCTTTGTCAAAGTTGGCATCTCTGGTGTCAGTTGGTGAATATTGCGGGTACTTGACCATGTGCTGAAAGAAACAACACAAGCACTGTCTGTAAGATCTGATTGTGTGATTTTGGGTTTATCTCCTCAGCTTCTGCAAGAATGCCATGCTGAGCTGCATGATCTCTAAGGTCCCTTCCAACTAAACCATTCTGTGATTTCCTAAATTACCCATGGATTCTGAAACACACAGATGCTCCTGCAGCCCTTCCCCCCTGCCTGAACGGCATCAGACGAAATGCTGAAGTTCACAATCCACGGATCCAAGTATCCTGGTTGCAATGTTAATTTCTATTTCAGCAAAAATCCATTCTCAGCAAGACTGGAGCAGAAGAGGGAGTTGTGGCACACAGCCTTAGCGCTGCCTTCCTGATGGCGAGAGCTTCATCAGCTTTGCCTAAAGACACTCATGGGCAACTCAGATGCCAGGATCAAAGAGCTGGCTCCATACAACCACCTCAACAAAGCATTGCCTGACATTGCCTGGCAGAGTCAGCATTAGGCATGAACACAGGGAAGACAATCTGCTCCCTAGGTCCCAGCACTAGTCCTGTTTTTCACTTTTCTATCACCTTTCTTACCATCCTGACTCACTGCCCTGATCAAATACAGCTTCCACCCCAGCTTCCCTGCAGACATGCCACTACTCAGCTTGATGGGGCTATAAAAACGCAATCAACATCTGACTGTCTCTGAAGATGAAGGGGTGCCCAGTAGAGCAGAAACTTACAGGATAATTAAGCCTGGTTATGTCTAAGAGTTTCTGCTTCGCTTTCCGTTCAGACTCTCTGGCTTCATGCAGATCTTGTTTCAGATGCTCTGCTTCCTTGGCTCTGTAAGACAAATATCCTGACGTGAACGGCTGATGATTTCCAGTATAGAGCAACACATGGATTTCAGGGCTATGCACCTCACTAGCTTCCAGAGAACAAGATCCATTACTGTGATTACTGATTCCTTTACCCAAAGACCCTTGTGGAAGGATGTCTGCATGGAGAACTAATTGGTCACAGCATGACACATGCTTTCAAAGACAATCCTGCACAAACTGGCTGAATTAACATGTTTTTTCTGCTCCTAATTTCCATGGGCTCAGTTATGACCTGCTGATACAGATTCTCCAGGCTGTTAGAGATCCTCCCTGAGGTGGGGAGAGGTACAACATATCTGCTCTTTATTTTGGCAAGCTTTTTGGCAGTATCCTAAAACAAGCAGAAGGCCCTTAATAACAAGGTTAAACATCCTCTGTCAACACTGGCTTGCTCTGCATCTTCAAGCAGCACAGTGCTATGGAACACGCACAGAGGGATTTATATTCAACACGAGTTTACCCGGCTTACACTTCCCAAAGATCTAGAAAGGATACAAAGGACCATCACTTGGTACTAATGAATTAAAACAGTTTCATAACTTGCAGGGTATAGAGATTGGTACGTTTAGATAGCTAGGTAGCCAGTGCTCTGCTGATAACACAAAATAGAAAATGCTTCTGCATTCTGGATGTTTAATACTGAACAACTCTAAAGCCTTGCATCTATCCCCTGTAAACTTCTTGATCTGCATCACAACCACTGGTACCAGGTGGAACAAACAAGATGCCAAAAGGCTAATCCCTAAGTGTTGCTTAGGGAACAATCCCTCCCTCCTGGGTTTAGCTCTGAGAAAAGCCACACTCCCTCCAAGCAGGTATCCCAGTAGAGACCACACAACCCCAGTCAAGCAAATCTAACCTCCGGTCAGACTCCTTCACCAGCTTCACTGCTATCAGCTCTGCCTCCCGCATCTTTTGCTCCATCAGGCGTTTCTCCTCCTTGGTTTTCAGAGCTGTGATCTCCAGCCTCTGTCGCTCTTGCTCAGCTTCTGCAGCATTCTGGGCCAGCAGTTTTGCCTCTTCTTCTGCAATCTGAGCTTTCTCAGCCAGTAACTCTGCTGTTTCCTGGGATCGGAGCTAAGAAGAAACATGTTTCTTAGTTACCCTGTTAGCATCTACAAAATCACCCCTGCAGACAGTCGGGAAGATGACATCTTTTCCCAAAAGATCCAAGTGATAAAAATATTACATGTTAAAATAAAAAGTATAAGAAACAATTGCAGGGCCTGGTGTTCCTCCTCTGCTCCAGAATTTCCCAACTTACTTCCTTTCACTTCTATAAAGCAAGGAGACACATTTGGACAAAGACATCAACTAAAACCTGAAGCTGGCCCCTTCAGCTGCCAATATACCATGCCCCTTTCTCCCAATATCAGCTCCAATGTTGCTTCATTTCTTGCCTCTTAGCATGAAGAAAGCACTGCGAACCAAACGCAGGGAGCAAATGGCTCACAGCAAAGAAAGATTATGGCAGATCAGAGTTTTCCTCGGTATCCCAGCATGCCCTCTCCACCAGTGGTCAGAAACAGTCCAGCCTTGTCTAAGCCATAATTCCTGGTGTCTCACAGGAGTCATAAGAAAAAAAACAAAGCTTCCAAACCAAAAAAGCCCATCAAGCACAAGAATATTCAGACTAATGTGCTACTCACCAGGGCCTCGTTGGCCTGCCTGGCTTCATCTTCCAGCTGGAAAAGACGCCTTTCCAGCTCTTCTTTGGCTCGCTCGGCTTCTTCTCGGAGCTGCTTCTCCCTGGCCAGCCTTTGATTCTCCATCTGGAAACAGAACGAGCAATACCACGTTTGTGGGTTTGCAGAAACATCTCCTCTGGGCCCGAGGCAGCACAGCATATGAATCCAATGAAGAAAGGAACCGCTCTCTAGCTGGTGGACTGATACTCACCAGAGATGCAATGCTGAAGCTGCTTGCACTTTGCAGCACTGAAGTCCTCTAACAGGTAATACTGGTTATTTCAGACTGCTGGAAGAGCACTTGAATGGATCTGTTATGTACCCCAAAATCTTTGACATCACCCATTCAGTTTCACAAACATCCCTTACATCCTCAGATGCTGCAAACACACTAGAGCTGTTCCCACATTCAATCCTGCTGCACTTTCTCACCTCCCACACACATATCAATGCAGTGCATGGACAGCAAGGGCACCAGCTGGAATAATAATCAGTGTTTTCAACAATATAGGAGCAGAAAGAATCTACCTTTTTTCTAGCTTTTTCTTCCCTGGCTTGTGCTTTCATTTGCTGGATCTCTATTGAGTCCACTTTTCTTCTCCTCATAAATAGGTCATGGTTTCCAATGCACAATTGCAAAATCTGGATAGGAAAAGCAAAGCAAATGTGGTTTTGATATACTTATGCCCTAGCCAGAGGGACAACCACCCCACAATGGCCTTGCAGGGCAGAAGCTGACAATTCTGACCCCAGCACAAGTGCTGGCAGTTGCTGTCCCTCCAAGAAAACCAGCACCTAGGGCAAGCTCATACCCAGGTACATAATAGTTTAGAAAAGTTCATAACAGGATGAGGGGTCCCTTCTGTCCTTCATCCCACTCTTGTTCCATTTTCCCAAATAAGAACAGGCAATAGATCTCAGCCAAGAGTACACAAGATGCAGCTGTGGGAATGGTCACCTGTGATGGCCCCTCCACAAGCTCATTGAGAAGTGATCTAGCCTTACACCTCAGGTGGTGTTAGGAAGCCATCAGTGATGATAATTAGCCAGTTGATTAGGTCCCTTCCTTGTTGCTCCTCTCCCAGAAAAGGAGAGGCAGTAGCTGATTAAGAACCCACAGCAGGCAGACAGGCAGATGCTGCAGTGGCTTTGCACCTTTCCACATGCTACATCCTCCCCTTCCAGCATCTGGATTTCCTTTTGTGATTTGGACCTTCTTTCACATCTCACTTTCCACCCATCATCTCCCCTTCCCAGAGAGGACAAACATATGCACCCTGACTTCCCAGACAGAGCAATCCTCAGGAAAACACATGACGACACTCAATGCTCCCTGGCCTCTCCATAGGCTTTACAAACAGTATTTCTCACTCGTGTATCAGTCAGAATTATTAGCCTCAGTTTTAAAGAAGGAAAGCAGGACACTTACCAATTTGTTCACTTTGAGTTGAGAGGAAAAGAACTTGAAGACTTCTGCCTTTTTGTCAAGAGGTTTAATAGTTAACTATACAGGCAAAAGAAAAAGGAAACACAGTGAGGAGGAGGAAAAACAAAGCTGAAGCTATTAATACTAATGCAAACTTTAGCCCATCTCCATTTCTCTCCAGGGAAGCAGTGATTTATGCTACAAGTGTGATGAAAGTAATGCATAATTGTTCTGCTCAAAAGAATCAGAACCAGGGCTGCTGTTACACAGGTTGCTCATCTGCTGCAGTAGCAGGCTGGTAGAAGACAGAACCTCCACAGACCCACGCTGGTGCCAGTTTGGATGGTGGTTTTCATAACTATACAATCTGTGCATTGCGAACTATACTAAGAGCTCTGGAACGAGCACTGGTTAACAGGAAAACAGAATACATTACTAATCCCCAGAAGCAGTGATATTCTTAAAGTCAGGGAGATGTCAAACACCCCTCTGAATACCAATCACTGCAGGTGTAAACAAAGTGTATCAAGGGCCCGAAGGACTTGTTCTTCTGACCATCAGATGAAAGTCCTGGAGCTCCTGCTTTGTCACGTTTTCAGTCCTATCTCCCAAGCTGTTTCCAGAGGACAGGAAGGGCTTTCATGCTGCCAGGTCAGTACACACTGTTTTGCTTCATATGTTGTGCTCAGTTTAGCTGCATAACAAAATATGGCTCCATTCTTTAAGATCCTGCTTTCTGTGACTCATGGCTTAGCTAGCACTCTATTCCTACAACTCATTTGCAATGCAATGTATAATTTCAGGCCATCTGAGTCACCAAGCTCATAATGTCCTACAGCTTGTTTCACCCTGTAGGTAACAACTGGTTGAATGTGTTGCCTTGCGAGGAGCAGGGCTGTGAATTGTGTCACTGAATACAGCAGAGCTTTAATACAGGGCTGCTCAATTTCCCAACAATAGGGAGTTAAAGCAGTTTATTCACTGAGCAGAGAAGTTTCATGTCACGTAAAGATCAAAAACTTTTTGGAGGCAGAACTCCTGTAGACTGCCCTGCCTGATTTAGAGTCTGGACAGCAAATCTCATCCTCGGCGTTTTTCAAAAGGCCCACAGAAAACGGAACAGGCTGTGCTGTCCTTTGGCTGACAAACTCCAGGTATTCCACCACCAGTGTAGCTTCTCTTGTTTTGTTTTTCTGATTACAGGCTTCCATGTAAGCACGTGATTTGTAACAAGACTAAATTTCACCCACTCCCCACCATACTTCCTATAAGTAAAAGATGGGCTTTGAAACCCCAGTGAAATTGCAGTGGAAGGGCTGTGCTGGACTGAAATCCCGCCCTGACAAATTGGCAGAATTCAGGCAGAAAAACATGTACATCTCCCTGCACATCCCCTTGCCAGGCGTGCTTCAAACCTCTTCTACGAGGACAGCTTCTGCATACGAAAATGGCATTAAGCCTTTACAGATCATCTAATTCCTGCTAAGATAACTGAAGCAGCTAGTCACGGTGGCATTCTTAATATCTTTTTCAGAGATCAACACGCTTGTTTTGCAAAGGACAAGCAGCAGGGAAGGAACCAGAACAGTGGGCTCCACAAGTCTGGAGAGCTCAGAGCAGCCTCTGGCTCCTCGGGGAACCGAGGTTATGCAGCACATCTGAAAGGCAGGTCTGTTATTTTTAGTTTTGTAACAAAGCTCCCTAGGATTTTCCCCTTCTCCCCCAAATTATTTAAACAGAGATAGCTTTCAGCCTGTTCCAAGAATCCCAGTCCACACCCATGCACATATAAAAAGAATAATATATCAAAGCCATCATACCTCTTTCTCACTATAGGAAATGTTTCTGATAGCACTCCACTCAAACGACTTATTTGGAGAGAACCTGTTGTTAATGCTGTAGATATGAATACCTTTGGCATCAACTCCAAGTAGGAGATCTGTATGGTTTTTATTTTGCTAAAAAACAATAGATAGCAGTAAAAGCCATTTATGGTGATATTAAAAAACCAGACAAGAACCACACTTATTCTAACACATTGATATTTATCTGTATTTTTCAGAAATTGGTATTTCCACAAAATATTATGAATGTTGTCACTGCTAGCTAAAAAACCTGGCCCTCTAGGTTGACTATAGCAACTCAAACTTTTAGATTTTCTCTCCTCCTTCCTGTTACATACCCAGAGCTACTCCAGACTTTTGTCAGATTGTAAAACATTAATCTTAAATGTTTTATTCACCTCCTCATTTAGCAGGCAAGTCAACCAAGTAAGGACAATGAGTACACATCCCCCCATCAGCAAAGAATAGCAGAAATCAGGAGGCCTAGTTCCAGACTCCCTAGAGGATTTTAAAAGGACAGTACCATCATCTACAGCAATTGAAAATTGCTAAAATAAAGCACTTACAGCAATTGGAAAATAATTGACACCATACATTTCCAAGTCTTGGGCAATTTTCAGGTAGTTCATTTCAGCTTCATCCCTAGGGAATAAGGCCATGATTATACTTGGAGATTCCTTTCCAACCTTTCTGTCCTTTCTACTTTCCCACTCAGAAACGAACAGGCAGTCCAGTTCCTTGTACTTTCTTTAATTTTACCTTCTTACAACAGTAGAAAAAGGATAATGAAAACAGCACCTCTACAGAATAAAGACAGGAAAGGTGTACCAATTTTGAATCATGTACAGTGCAATCTTTATTAAAATTCAAGTCCAGACTTATCCTTGTGTTAGTGTTGCCACTCCATCATTATTACATCTTGGAGACATACCCTACTATTGTTTTCTATGACATGAGGCTATTTCCTTCAGGAAATAGAGTTCATGGTGAAAGGAGTCCTAAAAAAATTCTAAAGAGAGCTTTGGGCAGAGGCCAAAGAAGGGTGAGAATCGCTCCACCACCGTTCTTCTCCCTTCAAGGTGAAGCATCAGTAAGTCCTGAGGAAAATATGCAGTAAAAATAGTGCTACTAAGCATCTAGAACAGCCAAAGAGAAACTGAACTGAAATATTAGGAAAGGCTCCCTCTGGGTGCCAACAGCTCCTACTTCTTGTTTAATTGAATTTCCAGACGTGGAACGTGTTAGAAGTAGCTGAATGCCCACATGGACTAGCATCAAAACTAACTCATGGAATTACGATGCCATGTCTTCACCATTTTGGTTCCTTGCTGAGTATGGTGACACTCTTTTTCACAAGGTATAAAATATATCAGACTCTTTCTTTTATTCTAGAGGTCGACTGGCATGATATGGCTCCTGAAAGGCAGCTGCCACATATGGCAGACACAGCAGCAGCTCCAGGCTGACAGCCTAAAATGATTAATCTCACAGGGCAAACTGCAAGTTCAACACAGCTCAAACTTTTTGCAGGAACTTCTCTCTGCTGGCATACATGGACTCTGATGAGATTTTAGATATGTTAAGTCATGAAACTGCAAGAGCCCTCTGTTCACTTAAAAGCAAGTCCAGTTTACAAGCACTGGAAGCCCTTACACAAGACACTTTCTACCCCAGATGAGTGGGTCTTTTTATCCTTAGTTATATATTAACCTATTAACATCACAGCTTGGAAAACAGTTTTTTCTTTGCTCACTCTACAAAAACCAAATTTCACTGAAGACAGCAAATAACCAGTTACTGAAATGTACGGGATTTCCAAAGAATGAAACGCTTTCCATACCTAGCGATGCCCCTGTGCTCAGCATACCAAGCAGTAATCTTCTCTTCCCACATCTCTGCTGTCAGCTGATACTGCCTGAGGACCTACAGACAAAGAAAGGAGTTTGGTTTCCTTTGAAGATACAAATACATGTGCTGTCTCTCCCAAGCAACACGAATGCAGCAATGCAGTTCACAGCTCGGTCATTTTGCCAAGTTCAGGGCAAACGCAAACAGTTTCTAATGCTCTGGTTAATCCCACAGCAATATCTGTGCTGGGAAGAGTAGATTCAAAGATTTGGTTTGATACAGAATAAAGACTTACCCTTTTGGGTAAAAGTTCATCATGGGCTAGAAAGCCTGGCTCATGAAAATTTGGGTCGTAGTCACCATACTGTCCCAAGAAAAGAAAAGAAACTTCAGTTTGATGTGATTGCTCGAGACAGAGTTTATTTTGGTTCTCCTATACATAGGGCAACACATAATAAACAGGCTCCCCTTGTCTATTGTCCATGGAAGCTACTTCCAGCCTTTGTGCTATGCACGTGGCTCCAATACCACCACTAAGGTGTCCTATAACCCCAGACTTCAGCCCCAGCAGCTCTCGGTAACTGCAGATATGAAGGAATCTCCAGTGACTTCACATCCTTCTCTGAACTACAGGCTACATTTAGGAGTATAAACTCCTCTACTCCTATAGTCTCCTGCATATAGGCTGGGCTGCTGCAGAGCCAGCCCTGCTAAGAATGTGTTCACCTCCTGCTATTGTAGATGTGGGGCTCTTGGTAGCACAAAGTGAACTATATTCTGAGAGATACCAGAAAACATCATGTCCTTCCATTGGGAGCTCTGGTATCAGCACTTCTTGTATCCACAGACATTTTTTAAATGAACAGGAAAGAATTCTAGATGGGATTACATTAAAATGTTAGGGCCAAAGAAATCCCTTAAGTTGTGAAAGCATAGTATATAATATCAAAATCCTTGTAGTGGCATCTCATGCTTATTTTTCTAGCTGTGCCTGAACCTCAAAAGATGACCTACTTCTTTAATAGCAAATTTTAACACTGCTGTGTTTTACATAATACTATGTGTATGTATTGAAAAAGAAAAATCAATTAAAAAAAAGGACATTATGCACAAACCTTGGCCTGAACAGCATAAGAAGCCAGTAGCACTGTTGCTTCTGGAGAACAATAGATTTCCTCATCCAGTATTTGTTTCTTAACCTAAATCAAGAGAAAAAGGGGGCAAGTTAAAGAAGCTCAAATTCAGGACTTATGTCAGGCTTGAAATGAAACTAGACATGCCCGGACTTTGACTTGGCACCAAATAACACTGAGTTAATAACAGCAACAATAAAAAGGCATTCAGAAACACAGGAAGCCTTTACTTGGCATTACATTTAATGAAAAAAACCCCCAACTTTTGAAAGTTAAAGTATCTTAATTCTAAGTTCATAGAAATGCCAGTTGACTATCCCCACACATTTATATAAGGAGTCCGGAAAAGGAATGTGTTATAAAACATGAATTTTATTGTCTGCACGTCATTCCTTTTAACAATTCTTCTTTTTCTTCTTGCTTTTGAAGAATTAGCTTTACAATATGTAAAACATCACATTTTAGATTGCAAGGGCCCTCTATGTTCTCAAGCTTTCCACAATGAGAGAATAAAGGAGACCCCACAAAGGGAAGCCGACTAATAGAGCACTTTATTCAATTAGAGTGGTCTAAGCACAACAAAAACATAGGGGGTTAAAAATAAAAGCCTAGTATAAATGGTATAGAGTCTTTTAAAATACTTTCCATTTTAATAATCTATGGTGCTACCAAGATCAGAGGTGTAAGAGTTGTAAGATGTTGCTTGATTTTAAATCAGTTGGGTAATTTCTACTTGGAAACCTGAAGAGGGAAGGGGAAATTATTCTTCACAAATTCTCCTCTCAGGTGTAATGTATTTAACCTACTAACAAGCACAAGACAAGAAAATTTTGCATAATGCACAGTCTTAAACATTTCCATAAAGAAAAATTACTTGAGATAGCACTGAGCTATCTTTACAAATACACTTTGGCACTGTAGGTACTGTGAACTGAAATGAACCATAAAGAAAGTTTTTCTTTTAAATTTAGTCTCTGCTGAGCACAATATATGAACCTGAGTTACAGTACAGGGAAAATTCTTTCTAGGCTGTTAAAATGGAAAGAATGAAAAGACTGAAAAGACTTTTCTTCCAAATTGGAAAGCTCCAGCTTTCATACTCCATTGTGCAAATCATACATTTCAGAATTTAGTACAACTTAAGATAAATCCCCCATAAGTGGGGTTTTTTTCGGATCAGGTCTTACAGGGACATTTCGTTATACGTCTATGAAGGAGCAAATTACCTAATCTTTAAACAGACAACATTTAGCTTTAATCATTTACATTTATTCACACATTTTGCAAAAAGCTGTTATGCCACATTAATTTGTAAAGGTCTAAGTAAGTCAGTAGAGCTGAAATCTGTAGGCATCCAGATGTCTGTACATGTTTTTCCTATTAGCATCCAGGTGTGATCTTAAGTTCTTATAGTCAGGAAACTTTGCAAGTTCAAATTTGTTTCAGTCTTGTTTTTCTACTTTGGAATGAGAAGAATTTGCTAATTGCATATCTGCTAGTCAAGGCAGGTTCAAGGAGAAAAGAAAAAAGTGAAAAAAAATCAGGATTAAAAGACTAGGAAAAGAGTTCTCCCCTCTCATTCCTTTCCAAAATTAGCTTAAGAAACAAGTTGCCAAGTGGTTAAGGGTTCTGGATGAAGTTCTAGTTAGTATATTAACCCTCAGACAACAGCATTTTCTCATTACTTCATTAACACATCCTCCTCAGGGAACAAGTGTATTTACTGTGTTTATTTACAGATGCAGAATGAATGTATTCCATGCACCCAATCTACATGCACAGACACATACTGCCGAAAACTACCAGAATAAAGCAACACACCAGAAAGCTGTGATTTGCAGAGGACTCCACAGCAATTCAGCAGAGAAGGTGGATGTCATAGACATTGGAACAAACAGCTGACCAACACGTGACTACCCAAAACTCAATGCTCATATACCTATTGCTACAGCTACATAGCCACAGCATGGCTTTGCTTGGTCAATGCACCTCTATTTTTATAACGAAGCATTGTGCTCCAAGAATTTGCTCCATCTATTTTTTAATGGAGCTAAAAGAACTCTTAGTTTCTTGGACAAAAGAAAACAAAGCAGCAAATAAGAAAGCTGCCTCTGCAAAGCTATAAGCATCAATGCATGTGTGGGGTTAACTTTATTACTTTTACTGGTTTCCATCTCATGGAAATCTGTAAATTTGTATGAACCACCACAGTATATGGACCAAGCTGTGTTCACAGAGCTAACAACTCTGCTCTTGAGCACAGTACTGCTGTCCTGCAGCTTCTCAGTAGCTGCTGCTGTGGCAGAGCTGAAACGGGTTCTGTTATCTGTAATGAAGATTTGTCAGGGCTGGGGGTTTATTCTGCTAGCACAAGTAGAAGACAACTCAAACTGGGTAATTTGACTGGCAGAAGTCAGTGTGTGCAAGTCTAGACTTTTCAGAAGAACACCAACACTATATCAAGGGAACAGCACCTCACATGCATGGGCTATCAGACAGTATGATGCCTCCAGACTTTGTCTTTAAAAGGATCACACATTGTGGTGAACCTCCTGTTTGAGTCATGGCTGTGTATGCTGCTCCACTCCTTCCAAGACTTGCTAGATCAACAAACCTTTGTTTCAGAATGGCTATCAAATTCTATGATTTTTTTTCCCTATAATCCCAAATGAACATTTAAGGAGGACAGGTTAGGGAGTTCTTGTTTTCTAGTGATTGTGCCTTCTATACTCATACCCAACGAGATCTCCCAGTAACCACCTAGTCTATTTTTAGGAACTTGCAAGTTTTAGTTTCAGGGATAGGCTGTGATCGCAGGTCTTGTTCTCTCTGCAGCTGATATGGGTGAAAAAGCTTATTGTCCCCAACTGCTTATCACCATTCCTTCGCTCTTCTCCACCTTCACAACTGCCACCGTAATTGCTTGTGTAGTCACTCCCCCACGCAGTGTGTACATCTAATAACAGGTCTCTTCTAATTCTGCTCATTTTGAAAGAACTAGGTTAGGGAATGGTTACACAAGAAGTTAAACCAGCAGCTCTAAGACAACAATGACAAGGAGCTGTTGAGACTCTCTTCATCCAATTTAGCTGCAGCCGGAGCAGACCAGATGCCAGAGTCCTCAACGTAACTTCTGAAACTGATAAAAACGATGGCTTCACTTTAAGCTTCTCAGTACTGACCGGTTTAGGCAAAAACCTCCCAGTTCTTCAAGCAATGTCAGCCTTGCAGGGATATTTTCTTTTTTTAACACATACTATAGGAGCAAAGCAAGTCTGGAATATCAAGATGTGGAATTATCACCCAAACAGCTAGGTGTAAAAGTCATTTTACATGAAACTACAGGTTCCAGCAATTTAATTCCCATTCCTAACACAAACAGTAAGAGAAGCCATCAAGAGAACAAAAACCTGCAGAAGGCAAACAACATTCAGCTTTACCAGTACACAAAACCACAGCAGTCAGAAAAGATGTTTGTATTTCATAAAAAAGAGATCTTTAGAGACACTGAATGCAACTGCCAGCAGAATCATTCTGAGACTAACAGCTGCCAGCAAGATCAAAGACAAATCTAAAGGACTGGGGTAAATACAGAAGGAATTCACGGTTAAAAACTGTTCCTGACCTGAAGGAAGAATAAATGCTGGGTAATTTCCTGTAATAGTTCCTCTTCCACCTTCTCTGGGTAGAATTTAGCCAAAAAGTGAAAGCTAATGGGATCTTCTTTGGGGATTTCTTGATCTAAAACCTGTTTAAAGATAAAATAAAGTCAGCAGCAAAAATAGTACGTGCCTCAAAATAGTATTGCAGAGGATAATCAGAAAGCAGACAATAATCCACTTAAAGCAGCCTTTCCATATTTTAGAAGGACGGGCAATGCTGAGCTTTAATCTAACAGCAATCAGTGCACATACTGGTGATCGGTGTGTGATACTTCAGGCCAAATGTGATAGAAGCAATCAGACCAAATAACACACAAAATTTAGTCTTAAAAAAACCCGATACCATCTAAAATTGAGTTTTCACATAACACATTCCTTAAGCTCCTATGCTAAAAAAAGTAAATCTTCAAGTAGAAAATTGCCATGCTGTTATTTTTTGTTTCCTATACCTTTTTGTCCATCTTTAACCAGGTGCACATTCCTTTTATTGTGTACTGCAAGCCAAAAAACCAAGTCTCCCTTAAACCAAGCGCTCGGCACACCAGATCAAACAAGTCCTTTCCCTTCCACTTCATCTAAAAGAAAAAGAAAATTAAGAAAAACAGGTATGTCTTGAATTAATTTCCTACATTTTTAGTCAAGCAAACCAAGCTACCATTTGCCTTTCTCCTATGAACTCTTATTTCAGCTTTAGCTTTTCAATTAAATAAGCTTATTGCTGTCTACAGCAAAGGTGCAATAGTTAAAATGCTCAAACTCCTTTTCCTCTCCTCCAGAGAAGCACTCGCAGAGCAACTGTGGTCATTTATCCACACCATCACGCACTTTATGAGCACAGGGAATGAGGATTGTACCATTGATTTCCTAGGACACGACAAGGCTTTATTAATATTTGTAAAAATCTTATTCACTAGTTTATACAAATTGGAGAGACTGAGAGAAGGTCAGGGGAAATCAAAGAAGTGTCAGGGCACAGTGCAGAAATGGCAATCAAAGCAATTCCATCTTCCATACACCTCAGTTATTTCAGTGGTGCCAAGTCTTTATGTTACTCTGATTTAAATGAACAGGAGTCTGTTTTCTTAGGTAATTTCCTAGACTGGCTCCAGAGAGAACAGAAACTTTGATTCAAGGCCTTGAAATTCACACACATATGACATTTCATTTTCACTGAAGAGGCAGCACATCTGTTTCTTTTCTCTGGCTACATGTTAAAAAGACTATTTTGTCTAATTGCACGGGTCAGCCACTAAAAACTTAATGGCAAATAAAAGAACTTTTAGGCAATATTTGGATGGAAAGCAGGAAATCACCCCAGCAAAAAAGCAGTATCTGGGGAGAAGGAAGGAATACATCAAGCTGTATTTGATAACAAGGACTCTGAATCAAATTTTCAAATCCTCTATTTTCACAACTCTGCCTGCAAGTATTCTAGATCATTGTGACTGCTTGTGACTAATCTATTCTGCCTCTGAGGGGCCTAGTAAATGAAATACTAAATGCCCCACAAGACAGTCCAGTCTTTCATCAGGAACACCAGGCCCATCAGACCTCAGGTTTCTAACTCCTCAAAATAACTGTATGCCTGTCTTCGCTTTTGCTGGATGATTAGGAATTAATCAGTCACAGTTCTGTCTCTTCAACTGTGCAGCCCAATTCATTCAGCAATTGATCACTTGCTATATTTGTTTTCTTCCATATTTTTTTGCAGTCACGATTTCTCTAGCCAATTTACAAAATAGCGCTAGCTAATAGGAGAAAAGCTAGCTTTTTCATTTGATCATTTTTCTCTTCTGCCCAGAGATGTAAACCAGCCATAATAGCCAATGAAATAAACTGGAGTTTACAAATGGCAAATCACATTTGAAAAGAACATCCCAGATCAACTGAGCACAGAAGTACCATCTTATAAATTATTTTATAAGCAACATCTTAAGAACAGCTCTGACCAGATTTCTTTATCCAAGCCAGCAGTGTCTTAGAGCCATGTCACTTACAAAAGAAAGAATTTTGTGAAGAAGTAGGCATACTTACAAACAGGCCCTGCATCATGTGCTGGTATGCTTATGAAGAAATAAGACCTGCTGCTAATTTAGCTGTGTCATAGTCATGGAAACAGCTTTAAATTCTGAATAGTCAGAGTTGTTTAACAGAAGAATGCATCTGAGCCTAATTAAGTCATTGTTTATAAAAGTAATAGGTCAGTTTTAAGACCATCCATGAACTGATAATTTGAACTTTTCAAATTTATGCCTTGCTAATACATAAATCAATCTCCATCTTTCTAGAATTCTGCTGAGGACTCTTACCTCGCAACTGAATTCCATTTCAGCATCCACTGTTATAATTTTGACTTTAAAAGTCTTTGGTTGTTTCTTCTTCAGGCCTCGGATGGACATATTTTTTAGTTTATGAGGATAGCCACACCTGAAATCAAACACGCGTTACATTTAGGGCTGGAAATTCAGTAACATTTTCTTGGTAAGATTCCAAAGTAGGATCAGTCCAAACTTGCAGAATAAAGTCACCTTCAAATACACATTTTTGTGTCCAAGACTATAAGAACGAATGTTGAAACAAAACATTTAGTTTACTCCTTAAAAAAAAAAAATAAATCAACTGTCTTTCTTCTCTGACTTTGGCAAACACTAGAGAGAACATCATTCAGAGCTCATGTTGCAGGATCCTGCCCCTCACTGCGACTGAGGGCATCTAGGAAACCTCCAATCCAGCCCTCATGCTCTGTATAATCACACGCATCCATGCAATCCAGCAGCCTTCTTGCAACAAAACGCTGCAACGGATGAACATTTACAGTTTCATAAAGGTAATGCCTGGCTTTTGAATAATGCCAACAGAAGTACGACATTCCTAATCCCTTTTACTATATCCAAGCAAAAGTCCCTTTTGCAGTAAAGGTCTCTGCAGTTTGTACCAACACCAAAGGCATCAGTGGAGGCTCCAGTTGTAAAACCCAGCAGAGAGCTACATCACACAGCAAAACCTTCTGATATCAAATCCAACTCACTTCTCCATCAGTTATGGCTCCCTGAGCAACTAACCTATTGAGTTTTTTTACAAAATTACATCTTGATTCCCTGAAATTATACAAATGCCAAGACCACATGCAGTGAAATTAAGCTGGACTTACCCTGTTCTTTTGGGCATACTAACTCACAATGATGAAAGCTATTTAGAACACAGGTTTTTTTCTAGTGGAGTTCTTGAAGTGAAATGAATTTAATTTTGCAGAAGCCTACAGAAAATTCCTTCACAAATCTTCTATTCTAAATGCAATTGACTGCATGCCATCAAGGAAATTGATGAGACGTGCTATTTCCACAGCCATGAGGGTTCTGTGGATACTGTTCAAACCAAAAGCTGGAAGTTGGGGTTAAATGATAGTGTGAATCTGCACTATGCAGTTCTCATGTTTATTTCTGAGCCCAGGAAATCAGCCTGTAAAGTTTTATTCTTGTTTTTACTTCATAAAATTAACAGCTTAGACTTGCACAACCTAGTTAGTATCTGTGAACTATATAGGTAAAGAAGAGACTGAGGCATTCTCAGTTTCCTACAATATAAGACTATTACAGTGTGGCAGACTTCCAATCTCTCCTTAAGGAATTCCAAAATAAAGTTCTAGCTCATACTGAAAAGTTCCACTTGTCTGTACCGTCCAGGATTTTATAAAATACCTTGTCCCCTTCTGTGCTTCTAGTGAGCTCTAAATTGGCTTGCAAACATAGTCATTATTTTCCACTTACTTTGTATATGTCCCTC
>JAOXJK010000006.1:9747683-9782373 GCA_025774025.1 Xenus cinereus | reverse complement strand
CCCTCCCCCCCCCCCCTTCCCCTTTCCTGACTGGAAAGGGCGGGCAGCTGACGGGCCGGGCCCGCGGCCCTCCCGTGGGGCGGGCAGAGCGACCCGCTCGGGGTGTCCTTCAAGGTCATGGGCCCCAAGGCCAGCCCTTTCCCCTCCCTCCCCCGAGTCCGCCCCTGGGTGGGGATGATGGCCGCACCGCTGGGCCGCCGCGCCGCAGCCATGCCCTGTCCCGCCGGGGACGGGGTGCCCGCCGCCCCCTGCCGCCTGTCCCCATGGGCTCGGGCTGCAGGGACACCCCAACCCTGCAGGCAGCTTGGTGCAGAGGTACCCCCCGACCACCCTGCACATGTGTATTACTGGTTCTGGGGTATATGGATGCCCCCGCACCCAGGTATCCCTCCAGGACGGGGGTGTACAGCTGGTCCCCATCCCGACTCCGCCAGGCAACAGGGAGCATGGCCACCCTGCATCTCACGTCCTCTGGTGTTGGGGTGCACGGCTGCACACACAACACCACCCCTTGGTGTCAGGACACAACAACCGCTCTACCCTCACGATGTTAGGTTGCACCTCTACCCAACATCCATGTTTCTCCCCAGCGTCAGGGTGCATGGCTACGCACACCAGCGTCTTCCTGCCTTCACGATGGACCCCAGCATGTGTGTGCACCCCTTGGGTGTCAGGGCACCTGTAACCATACTTCTCTTAGGAGCTGGGATGTGTGTGCACATGCATACAGCTCCTGGGTGTCAGGGCAGATGCACAGACACATCCAGCGAGTTTTGGGGTGCAGAGATTTACACACCCACGTGTCTGATGTGTGAAGGGTCCAACACGCACACACATACCTCCTGGGCACACAACACAGCTGTCGGGGCACAGGTGTGCACACAGGTTCTGGGGTATAGGAAGCAGACACACATGCTCCCTGGGTGTTGGAGACACAGAAACAGCCAAACTGGGATGGGTCTACACACATTTTTTTTCTAACCTTTCTTTGAAATAGGGAAAGCTGCTGTCTCAAGCCTCAGAAGGGGCAGCAGCCCCTGCGCAAGACTAAAGGCCTCACTGCAAGCACCTGTTTAAAACAGAAATGGGGAGAGTTGTGGAGAGTATATGTATTGAGATTCTATGTGCATGTTTTGTATTTTTTTTTTAGTTTCAAATAAATTTTGCTTAATCCACAGATCAAAACCTCTCAATTACGGACAAGTTGTTATTATTTCTCTTCCAGGCAGACATGGGTTACTACAAAATCTAATTATTTGACCTGGTATCTCCCACCCGGTTTATATGTTGTGCTAAAGCAGAAGCAAAGTGGGATAAAAGTGTTTTCACCGTAATTTTTAATATAAGCAAGCTATTCAGTGTTAGCCTTTTGTGTTCACAGCCCAATCTTTGTAGCAAGAAAGCTAAGCCCATAGGCAACATTTGTAGGATAAGAACTTGCTAGCAGAGTTAAGTAGTGCTTTAAATGATTGCATGAAAACTGCGTGAAAAAACAAGTATTGTTCTCAGAAAATAAAAAAATTGTGAAGTGTGGTGTTAATTCCATATACATTAATTCTATGTCTATATTCATATTTTCATTAGTGGTATTTGGCTTTTGGAACAATTTGGATCTGATACCTGTTTTACTTGGAATAAGTATTATAATATTGTCAGGCATAATATTAAGAAGTTAGTTAAAAGTAGATCTTTTGCATGATGGATTAGTTTTGAACTAATCTGTGGTTGATGCTCACAGCTGGAAGTCCAAGGACATGAATTTAGTCCCTACTCTTTCAGAGCTAATCTTGGATACCCACACGCGTGATGCCCACACAAGTGAACCAGAAATTGGTTCAGGGCTTCTTGATTTGTGGGTGTCTAGAATGACACCTGTAGTGTAGGGCTTCCCTAAGGATATGGATTAAAAATAAGGCCCTAACATCTCAGGTTGGATGCACTGAATATTGGTTTTAATGAACTTAAGCTGTTACCATTCTTTATAATAAAGAAAAGCTTATATTTAGATGGATAGTCGTGATTTGTTAGTCATTGTTTATGAGGAGCTTTACAGTTGCTGGGTAAAAGATTTTATATAGATGTAAACTATTACTCATTTCACTGTATTGAAAATTAAATATACCTCCAGTTTTAGGTGCAGTTTAAGATTCAAGTCGTGAGATTCTCCTAATAGCCAAGGAATTTTTTTTTCAGTATTATCCCCATAACTCCAGCTTACTCTTGCTGCTGATAAAGCTGGTTCACAAAAGAAGGATCATGATTATTTGTGTCTCTCATCTCGAGTTTGCTGCAAACAATAATCCTCATAGAAGAGCATTCTAAGGATTAGTTTGCTAACTCTATTTAATACAGGGGAGGAAATGGTGATAGTTTACGGATCTGAGTTGCAAAAGTGAGCACTGCAGGACTGGAATTGAGTGCTGTCTTCTAGAGCCCTGTTTGCTGTCCAGTGAGCATTAGCGCTTACTTTAAGGGAGCTTTTTAAAACAACTTGGATTTATTAGGTGGTGTTTACCCCCTGTCATCTGGGACAGCTTGTGTTCCTGTGACACTTGATGTCGATGTGACAACACTGATGTAGATGTGTCACCTGTGCCTCGCCTCCTCCAGCTGAGAGCAGAGATAGGTCAACTCCAGGCAGCTGCATTCACTCTATTCTGGCAAGAGCCTTATCATGGAATGCCCTTTTAAATACTTGTACTCAGGAATAGCCTCTTGCCTTTCAACACAGTAACATGTTTGTGTGTTTGCCCTAGGGCCAAAGGAGGCACCGTTTTCAATAAGTACACCAATAAGGTATTTACCAATTACTTCTTAACATTGAAGGTCATCTCAGCTGCAGTTGTTCTTCTGGTTGTTACTATTTTTCTGCTATGAAATACTTTTCCTTTCCTCCATCCTGCTTCCATGGGGTGAACCAGTTCATTATGTTATTTTCAGACATTGGGACTAAAAGGTTGATTATTGAAAAACGCTGCTGGGTGAACTATTTTTGTGTAATACAGACAGGCATGTTCATGAAGATACTATTCCCAAAAGAAGCTGAGATTTTCTTTCCCTGTTTTTTTTATTTTTTCCTTGGATGATTGTCACAAATTTTTGATACCTGGAATATAACTTTATAGTTGAAGATTGATAGCTATCTTTTGGATCTCCTAGTCAGTAAATAAGGGTGAAAAGTTGACTTCTGAGCCAGGAAAAGGTTTAAATTTCCATTTGCAGTACCACATTTTTAGTATATCAGAGAAATACTGTAGTTTTTCAGCTGAAATCCCACATCGAGAGGCAAATTGAAGGAAGTGTTTCTTATGAGAAAGGAGAAGAAACATTTGAGCTTGGGGCCCCCTATTATACATTGTAGAGGATTAGTTAAATACATCACCTTTCTTGCCCTTCTGTACCATTTTTGGTGATTGAGAGGTCTTCTGTCAGCTGGAAAAGAGAACAATAATTCCTTTAACACATCATTTTTAAAAAGCACAGTTATCAATTGTAATGTTTTGTGTAGCCTGTGATGTAAAGGGAAGTGGTGGTATTTTGGAAGACTGCTTGCAGAAACTGCATAAAGATTAGATAAACAAGGACAGTGAAATTCTTCTGTTTCAAAGAAAGGGAAATTGTGAATGTTGTACCATAAATGTGGATCTGTACCCCTACATAGTACAGTTGCCAGAATTTGGAATTGACATATTTGTAGATTGCTTGTTTCCTGCCTCTTGTGATTTTTCCCAAATTAGACTTTCGTTATATTTTTTCTCTTGAAAGATGCACTATTTAACTTTTCCTTCTTCAGAGCTACATTTAAGCAACATAGGAACATATGGCAGTTACATTCCTATTTACACTGTACAATTTTTCCCGTATGCACACTGTCTTATCACTCTTTTTCTCTCTTGTCTGGGCACATCAGGACAGACCCAGCCTTCTTCAGCAAAGACACTTGATTAAAAAGAAGATAAATAGACAGGAAAAGCAGCCATCCACCCGTTCCCTGCCATGTGCACAAAGAATAAAAGTGGATAGTGTACGATTAACGCAACAGCTCTGTGAGAGGGTAAATCTCAGTGGGGAAAGAACTACCTTGTTAGGAAGTGGCTCAGTGGGAAGTTATATTAACAGATGTACATGTAACTGTGTGTTATGATACTGTTTGCATTAAACTTGATTGTGCCTATCTTCCCTGTGTTGTGGGCATTTTCAAGACGCGCTCAGTGACAGTAAAATGTACTTGTTAATATGTAGGGGGCTGGCATCTTCAGCTAGCAGACCTCGTGAAGACAGTTGGTTAAAATCGCTATTTGTTCGCAAAGTCGATCCAAGGAAAGATGCTCACTCCAACCTTCTAGCCAAAAGAGAGACCAGCAGTCTGTATAAACTACAGAGTGAGTGATATTTTTATATTTAACATTACTATTTCTATATTCTATTCCTGCATTTCTCACGTAATGTTGTTGTTTCAGTTCACAATGTAAAACCAGAATGTCTAGACGCCTACAACAAGCTTTGGTAAGTTTACGTGTTATGTTTTCACATTTTAGACATGTTGACTTGATCACAAGCTGTTCTGAAAATTGCCAAATATTATAATTATTTAGAGGGGAGGTGGAAAAATTCTGCTTTTACTTGCAGGGTATGGTGTTAAGTAGTTTATATTATTCTTAGAGATGGCAAAAAGATACTTTACTCAGTTCAGCCCCTGCCCTTCGCTCTTGGAGGTGTCATTTTCCTTTAGGATGACGCCTTTTGTGAGAACATCAGTGATGTTTGTTGGAACAGCTCTCCCCCTTCCCTTAGTTGTCCTGTGCTTGCTGGTGCATGCGGGTAGGTGCGGGCACGCCAGCATGTCCCACTCCAGTGGCCGTGTAGGAATGTAGTGAGTGTAGTTATTGTCTGCTTACAGGAAGGAAAGGGAGAGATCACCAGTAAGTAAAACTACACGCCAGTATTAAATTGAAGTATAAATTCCAGGAGGTTTTAAAAACCTGGGGATTGACTTTCTCTTAGCTTATCTGTATCCTTCTACAGAAGTAATGTTGCTGAGATCTACTCTTAAAGAGCTGTGCAAATCCTTGGTAGGATCTTTGCATTGGCGTGGTATCCTCCAAAGGGAGTGGTACGATTACGGGTCTTCCTAAAAGTTACAGCTTCATAATATGTATGAATTGGTAACATTTTGAATTTAGTACTTTTAGGGACAAAATTGCAGAAATATTAGTCCTGTTCTGCCTATATAATCACTCCTCTGGAGCCAGAACAGTTGTCTTTTCAAGAACTATATGTTTAAATTTGGAAATGTAGTGAGCCTCACACGTTGGGGAAGAGCAGTGCTTTCTCACTGCCAGGGATCATCTTGTCAGTTAAAGCATTCTCAGCATAACGATACCTTACTGCAACCAATTTTTTAAGTATTGGTGTATTGGTGAGAACACCCACTGGGCTGGAGGGAGGGGAAGAAGTCCAGAACTCCCAGTTTTATGTCCTTGACTCTGTTACTGGTTGGCTGTACAGCCATGAGTAGGTCGTCTAACGGCTCTGTGCCTTCATGTGTTCAGCTTTGAAATGGGGCTAGATAACCCAGAACTGTTTTGCTTGCTGTACAAACATAGAAATCCACTAGAATAACATTGAATCATAAGGTATTTTTAGCTTTTTTGTTTTAAAAAAATAAATACACATAGAAGCACAGTTAGCATTCAGCCAGCTTTCTGTTTAAAAGCTTAATATAAACATGTCCAATTATACAAAACAGGGAACAACTTCTCCGTGATATCTCATGAGCTCCCTAAATGTTGAGTGAAAGCAGAGGCTTTTCTTTTCAAGAAAAGAGACAACAGCAAAGAAAGAAGCTGCTGACAGCAATCAGATGAAGTATGTGTGGTTAGATTTACTTTCCAAACCAAAGCAAATTTAAGTATTCCAGGGAAGGAGAAAATTTAAGAATGGAATAATAAAAAAATCCAAGTCTTACTGAACTTCCCTCCTTCCTCTCCCTAAATTGAGGATGAACAGGTTAATTCCTTATTCTGTATCAAATCAGAGTAAGGATTAGTCATCATGTATCAATAAAGAAATAATGTAATGAAGACAATTTGAGAGTACTTCATGAATCACTGTGGTTAAGGACCCCTTCTGAAGAATTAGGAACACTTGTTTTTAAAAAGGAAAAAGATGGTGTTCATAAGGTATTCTGTGGGCATTTTTTTCTATACTTTGCAACAAAATATATTTCAGGGTTATTGTAATAATTTCGCATTCCTGTTTAAAGCTGCCATTCTGGAATCTCATTATGCTTTGCAAAAACAAACTGATGGTGAAACATCCTTGAAAACACCCTTGGAGAGTCATTCTATCATATTATTTACACTATGTAGTGAGAAATCTTGAGGTGCACATTGGTAATGAGATTTGCTCAAGGGTGCCTGAAAAGTCAGTGGCAGAATCAAGAGGAAAACTCACATCTAATGACTCTCAGCCCAAGACCAACCTACTTCCTATTATTTGATATCGTGCAGAGACTCATTGCCTGAGCCAAACTGAGTAGGAGGGGTAGTTATTCAGGGAAAAATATTAAAAGGCAAAGTTCAACCAGAATAATTGACTTATTCATCAAAGTACAGCGCAATGAAAGCTGTCTTAACCGAGTCAGCAATTGGTAAAACTTAATTTCCTAATGCTAATGTAGGCCACTTTTAAAGTTTGAAAAAATGTTAGAAGTACTGGAAGTAGTCAAATGGAAGTTTTGTGTTGGAGGTATTTTTAAGGCAGTTTCACTCTATGCTTTAATGGGTAAGTTGCCTCAAACCAAAACCACTTTCTGAAATGGTAGAAAGCAATGAGGCTGCATACAATGAAGCACGGTCATCATTTGATCTGTCAAAATACTTGGTTTTATTCATTAGCTCAACAGAATTAATAGCATTGTAGCTGGTACAGAAGACTGTCCTTTCCTGTTTTTGTGTATTCTACCTCCTTTCCTAAAGAAAAGCTTTTCCTAAAGCAAATCACCCATGGAGTTAGGCTGCATTTTCTGCCAGTGAGACATCCTGATATTTATTTTCCTAATGTGTTGGGTAGCCTTGTATGGGATAGACATAGTTTACTGCATTAACAGAATTCTACCCTGCTGTTTATTTGTCATGCAGTCTAAGAAATGGTAACACTTACCTTAATTTTTCATGGTGTTGTAGCTATCTTTCCCCTGCATAGCAGATTTTTGTGCGTCAGCTTTCTCTTCTGAAAAGTAGAGCTTGTGAATTTTCATACCATAATGATAAACGTGTGGTAATTTGTTATACATATCAACTGTAGCCTCCCTGGAGGAAATGCAACATAGTGTCTGTATTCCTTGTTTTCAAGTCAAGAGGTGCTGCCAAAGATTCATGAAGAAAAACACTACCCATGTGCACTGGTGGGGACTTGGAACACGTGGTACGGAGAGCAAGATCAGGCTGGTAGGAGATAGAAGTACAACAGAATGTAAAACCATACAAGTGAACCGTGTGCTTGGCAGGTTTCTTCTCTTTAAATCATCTCTGTTGACAGTAAACCTTTAGCAATGTATACAGTTGAGGGTGTGTGTGCATCTATTATCAATAGTCATATTAACATTTGCAGTGCTTGCTTATTGTCGTGTTGAGTTTGATGGTAAAGCATTAATTCCTAAAATTTGTCCTATTGTTAATACATTTTCATGTTTTCCAGGTGGTAGATTAACCGTTTTGGGAAATGCTTGTAAGATGTGGTCCTGTAATATTTTGCAGGCACAAATCATGTTCTTGAATATTTGGGGTAAAGGCAAAGGCTTACAAAGACAGAGTTTATCTTGCATTGGCCAGTATAAAAGCTTTATTCAGACTTTCATACTGTAATTGCTGTATGATAATGAAATGCAAATCATTCCCGCCATCTGAAAAAAATGATTGCGTTGTAAACTCAACAGTAAGCTAGGCCTTTACTGGAGGAAAGTAAAAACACTTTTGTTCATGTTCACATAAGGATACTGCCTAGCTGTGCAGATTGAAAATATATTGGAACTGGAAATTACTGGAGAACTGCTGCAGAGGTAACTACAGAGTCTAGTGTAGAGAGAAAACCTGAAAAATTTCCTGGGCTTTGGGAAGTTGAAGGAATGTGAAGCCACAAATACAGAGTGGTGTACTGATACTTGTTACGGAGTTTGTTATGTAGCTCCATTGCTAGAGCTGTGCTACTATCGATGTTACTGCTTTGTTATTGAAAAATATACTCATGTACAAGTTAATTTTTCCTCCATTCACAGCATATTGCAGTTGACACTGAACAAAGGCGAAGAACTAACAGTAGATAAAGCAAACAATATCTGAGAATCAGTTCTAAAAGTTGGAGGGAAATTGTGGAGTGAAGACAAGTGAAATGAGAATATTTTAGCCAAATCTCATTCATTGCTTTTGTAATGTATTAACACAGACTGTACCTGTAATTGCATCCAAAGCCTGCCTTGAAAACGTGATTGCAACAGTTCTAGCAGTGTGATAAAGCAGATTATGGGGGTTTGACTTGTTCAGTGCTTGTGCCCAGGCTGTGTTAATGTTTGGTGGATATCTCAAATTTGCCCTGGGGATAAGAGAGCAGAAGCAGGCGCACTGGATGAAGTGCCGTATCTTAGTCTCCAGTACGCTCTCCTGGAAAAGGCACAGCTCTTAGAGGAGAGAAGATAGCTTTTGTGATTCTTTGAGGTGAAATATTGTTGCCTTGCTATATTAAGTGCTTGTAAATAAATCTTTTTATGATTTATTGAAGGGATTTATTATGATTTATTAAAGAGAGAATGCTGTGAAAAAACTCAAATGTACATACCTGTTCTGAAATTGCTTTTTATGGGGAAAATCCTAGCAAATGTAACAATTCTAGCATGTTCAGATAACATCCGCTTTTTTTTTTTTTAATGTAATGCTTACCTCAAAAATAACATTTGCATCATTTTTCATGTCCTACCGAAAGTGTGTTGCTATTTGTGCTTAATTTACTGAACTAAAAAGTCTACCCCTCTATTTCTCTTAAGTGAAATTGGTATAAAACACATTTTTGGAGTTAAGTCATCCTCTTAAATTGAATCTCAATTTCAACTACAGTCATATAAAGTCATCGCATCTCACTAGCATGGCAACAAAATGTCCTTTCAGAAATTTACCTGTTATCTTCAGAGTAGATTGCAAAGTTTTCTGAGAACCCTTTTCAAAAAAGCCGATTATTCCATTACTCTTAGAATGTTCAAATGTGCAGCGCTTTCTTTATGAAAATCTATTTTTAAACCTGTTACCTGATTTCTATTTTTGTATAATTCTGTAATGTGAAGGGCACTTTATACTGTGATATTCCGTAAGATTTAGCAGTGGTCTGTGACAGCCTGAAAAAACTTCCTTTTTTTCTGTTTCAGTTCATTTGTGGAGATATGAGGGAGGTTATCCAGCTCTCAATGAGGTCATGAGTAAACTCCGTCAAAATAAGGTAAACACTGATTTTGTTAGAATTGGTTATTTTACTCAGAAGAGAACAAAGAATAGTCAGAATGAAAACCTACCCATTTGGATACCCGCTTTTACTTCAGTGTCTCTTCACTTCCTGTACAAACTTAGAAACCTCTTTGGAAAAGGTTTTACACGGAAATACTGAATTTTAATACCTGAATACTTTATGAAACACTGACACTTATGCTGTGTAAACATACCACTTGAAATTTCCAAATATGCCAGGGGAATTAAGATGCCTTTACAATTTAAAGGATTTCAATATCCCAAAACCCCAAGACAGCATTAAAAAAAAACGATATCTAAGCCACCGTATTGCGTACTGCTTTTTGTTGTTGAAATGTAAGACACAATTTGACAGTGATCATGTTGTTTTTTAGGAATTTACAGAGTTTCGCAAAGAAAGAGGTAACATGCTTCTCTCGCGCAAGAACCAGTTATTGTTGGAGTTTAGTTTCTGGAATGAACCCGTTCCCAGAGAGGGGCCTAATATTTATGAACTGAGATCCTATCAACTTAGAGTAAGTTGAAATTTTTCTTTTTATTTTTTAAGCTCTACGTTGTCATAAGATGTTCAAAGCATGTTTATACGGTGTAGATGGAAAACAGACCTCATCTTAAAAATCTGGTTCTTATCAAAGCTGACGTGTGAGTCATCGTTGCTCTCAAAGTGTGGGGTCCCAAACGAAGGCAGGTTCCAACAAGGTACTAATGTCTTCAGGGCTGAAAACCCTGTGTTTTCATTTGAAGCAAACTTCAGGCGAATGACTTAAAAAGTAATACAGTTAGTAAACAGAGTAATTAGAGATTATTATAATAATGTTTATCACGTGAAGGAAGTGTCTTTGTTAATCCATAGTGTTTTCCATATGTAAATGTTGTGAAAAATGTCCAAATATTCTAACTTTCTTTCATCTACAGTTTTAACAGTCTGTTTTGTTTTTGTAGCCCGGAACAATGATTGAGTGGGGAAATTACTGGTAAGTGTTGCTTTAGTGCTTGCGTTCTGCTCTTTAAGAGAAGTGTGTTTAAAAATCATGAAGGGGAGGTGTCAGAATGCTACCAAAGCATTTCAGTCACCCAGTTAATGGCCTGCCTCTCTACTTAGGCAACTTGTGAGATAGTTCTTTAACCCTTAATTTATCCTTCGAGGAAAGAAAGAGGAATTCTGTGTGCAAACAACATTGTGGGCTCTGTGGTTTGGCTTTCCTTCACATAACCCTTTTAGTTTGATGTAATTTAGCAGAAATCATTTATTTTCAGCAGAAAGCATTGCTCAGTGAAGGGTGGTGGTGAACTCCTTGAGATTATGTTGATCTTTCACACCACCACTAGAAGGTGACTTGCTCTTAGTTTAAATGGCCTAAGTCTTGGCTCTTTTAATCTTTAACTGTCAAGTTGCTTTTTGAAAACCTATTGAGAAGCACATTTTTATTTTAATATTTAGGTTAAAAGCATTTGAGACAGTCTTCACTTGAATATGTCCTTATGATTTTGTCTTATTTAAAACCAGCGTGTGTTTCTTTCACTTTACATTCACTAAATCCGTGCAGCTCTAACAGTTGATAGTTAAATAATTTGGAGTATTTTCAGTTATTGTGACAAAGGTGAGGACTTGGGTTGTTAGACGTGTCTTTGTCACCAATATAATTTATTTAATTAAAGAAATTTGAAAAATGTAAATTGAATTTATAAAGTAGGAATATCTATAGTGGTAGCCAGACTGTTTTAGAAGATGCAACAGATTTATAGTTAAGAGAGACGTTGATCTTATTTACACAACAAATCACAGAGTGTTGCATAGGAAGACTGCATTGCAAAGGTCCCTGTGAATTAAAAAGCTGTGTTCCATTACCACAAAATCCATGGTGAGTGAGTGTGGCAAAGACGATATGACTGAAACGCAAGGATTTAATTTTAGAAGAACCTGCTATATAAATGTTCTGCCAATTTACACCGTCCCAGCAATTATTATTAGCTTGGATCTAATGTTGAAGACAAAGAATGATTAATGCACGGTCTAGTGGAATTGTAAGCCTCCAATTTTAACTCATCTATAGGTATGTTTTAATTAATTAGTACTTAAAATCAGTGTATTGTGGATTTTTTTCTCATTTTTAATTACTGAAATGTACTGCAAATGCTGTTGAACATTTGGGCTTCCTTTCAATTATCACTTATTTCCTACCCAGAGCTGCTGTTTCTAATGGCTGCTTTGCTCTTCTGTAGGGCTCGTGCAATTCGTTTCCGACAGGATAATAATGAAGCAGTTGGAGGATTTTTCTCACAAATTGGACAGCTTTATATGGTTCATCACCTCTGGGGTAAACTTGTTTGTGTTCTTTGCTTTTTTCTCACTGAATCAGCCCAGAACAGACTGTTGACTTTGCCCAAGGGACAAGGCTTTTACAAAAGGCAAAGGAATGACTTAAGAGGCTTTTTTTTGTTTTACACCAACAATGTTGATTTTCTTAATTTTTGTGTAGCTACCTTTATTTCTCAAAGAAGCAAGCAAAAGTGAACATTTTGTGTTTTGTTCTGTTTCCATCAACAGTTTCTCATGGCCCTTTCTTATCAGGGACTGTTTGTTTTCTTTCAACAACATAAGCAAGACAAGCCACGTGCTGCCGTCTCTCTTCTCCATCCCCATTCACGCTGAAGTCAGGATTTTACAGTTTAGTTTCAAGCATCACATACACCACACTTACAAAAAGGAAAGACAAGCATTTCTTTACGTTATTACATTGTGGTGTTTTGGCTTTCTCTGTGCATTAGTCTCCTCAAATGGGTAGCTGTTTTTCACATGTTAGGATTGTTTCAACTTGAAGAAACTCATTGTCTACTATTTATTTTAGAAAATATGCAGTATTATCTTAATATCTCAACAACTCAGAGTATTATATTCCAGCATTAGAAATCTGACACCACTCACGTAGAACTGTTCTCCGTTGTATTATCTGTCTTACCTCTGTCTGAGACATTCTCTCTCTTCCCCAGTTCCTTCTGTTTGTGTTGGTTTGGGAGCTTTTCCTTTTTGTGGAGAACTTCTTGATTTTTTTCCTTCCCAGTGTTTGCAGCCTCCTAATCGCCCACTAGAACACTTTTAAGGGAGCTATTGACGTGCAGAAGGAAAAGGAGTTTCTTCTAAGCTTTGTGCTTGTTCTTTTCCCTCGCCAGCTTACAAAGATCTCCAAACCAGAGAAGATATAAGGAACGCTGCGTGGAATAAACCTGGCTGGGATGAACTAGTCTATTACACAGGTAACCTATTAACTTCCCTGGAATGTTGGAGGTAGACTTTTGTCTGTGCCATCATTTTTGTTCTTCGGTGCATTGCACAACGATAAAAAGTTTTGCATCTCTGGGGTGTGTGTATGTCTGTGTGTCAGTTTTTCTACTGTAAGGGAAAGGAGGGACATTTCAGTAAGCTGTGAAGTGAATTTTGCAATTGATAATACACATTTGGAAAAGTTGCCTAATTGCTAACAAATTGTTACATTAGTAGTAAGTTTTTATACAACCACCTCTCCTGTAGAACAGATTTGTGTAAATGCTTAAGTTTGTGTCCAAAAAATTAGGAAGCCAATAGTGAAATTTATATTAAATTATTACTTCTAATATTTCATGAAACATGGGAGCCTTGATAAATGTGTTCCTTTGAAAAGGGAGTTTAAACTTTGGAACTAGAAGCCAGGAGATCTTTGGTCTCAAAGATAATCTTTCATAACAAAACTCACAAAAGTGTGCTAAGCACGTCAGATTTTGGTTCCACAGGGTATGTTTCAAAGGAAGTATACCAGAAAAATGTGTGATAACTTTCATTAAGGTGAAGAGGAATAAGAATATGTCTTCAAAGGAGCAGACAGATTATGTTAAAAAATCACTTGTTCTCAAACTACTGTGCTTCAGTTAGAGGAATGTTGATGGTTACTGATGACTTGGCATGCATTAGCAGGGAGAGTGATTTGAAGACGATAATACCTGTTTAAACTGAGTGTGCAGAATGGCTAATGATCTCTGTTAGTGAAATTAAAACCTGTCTCAATTTTTTTCAGTGCCCCTTATTCAGGAAATGGAGTCCAGAATCATGATACCATTGAAGATTTCTCCTCTTCAGTAAAGTCACTGATTTACTTGTGCCTACATAGATAAAGTGACAAGTATTTGTCTTAAATTAATTTATGGTATACATTGTATATCATAGTCTGAAATATAAAAGTACTGTATTGAGCTTATAAAGAAGACCTCTTTTCTTCAGAATCTAATGACCTTTTGCTCTTAGGATTGCACCAGGGAAAAAAAAGAAATACAGGACTGTAATTAAAAGGTTGGTTAATTGAAAACAAGTGCAAAGACATATATGAGTTCCTCTGTGAGACAGCTTCTCAGGTTAAGTATGGCATACAGTGTTTTAATATCTTCTGCCAGCGTTCAGTGACAGCAGCAGAACGGAGCGTTACAGTTGCTGTGGCCTTTGGATAACATTATAATGGCTGCAGATTTTAAAAACAAACATGGGAGTTCTGAAATTAGAAGCTCTGAAGCCCTCAGGCAGCTCTGAAATAACACCTGGCTGTTCTGGCAGGCCTGAAATCAGTAAGTAGCTCTAAATTTACAAATAAGCAATCGTTAATTAAGGGTAATACTGTTTGTCAGGTGATAGCTTATGGACAGAGAATAGGGCATTCTGTTTTGCAAGGACTCTGAAGGCTGTTGAAATCGCACATTTGTGTAGGTATCTACACCTGAATTTAATTTTGTGCAGTATGACCTGCGGTTTTCAAAGAGGTACTGCCAAGACGTGATTGCCTGAACATTCTGCAGAGAATCAAGTTCAGTTAAATACATTTCTCTCTACAAATAACTTGGGAGTCTAGGAAAAGGGGTTTAATTTAATAAGCAATCATGACTTCAGACATATGCTTGGTCGGGTGTTTCACTAACTGTACAGTAGGTACTTCTGAATTGATGTGTGAAACTGCCGCATGTTGACTCGATGGGATTGGCATAAAACCGTGTACCATTATGTCCAGTTCTATTTTGGTTTCACTTTTAGACTAGAATATATCCACACTTTTGGTGTCTGCAATGATGTGAACATCCTGTAAGTGAAAATAATATTCTCTCTTTTAAAGTGGCTACAAAATTCAGTGTAACATACAGAATGTACAAATCAGTTACTGAATGTCCAGTTTGTACATTTCAATGAGTTTTCAGGACGAACATATCAGTCAATAAAATCCTTTTAATTTTCACATTTTACTGGCACTTTATATGTATTGCACCACTTGCGTTGTTCTCTCATCTTGGCAGTGTTTATTATGGAAAACTTGAATAATTGCATAGAATATTTCAGCTTGCTTAGCCAATATCACTTCTCTGTGTCGGGGGACAACATTTTCCAATATTCTGCTCTTCTCTTCCAAAATGAATTTACAGTATCTCCATTACATCCCATTTTGCTAAGTGTTCTAGAGGCATAAGTGCTGTCATATGAACAGAAAATATTTTTCCTTTTGATTTTTCTCCACAAATTGTGCTTAATATTTTAGGTCTGATTTCTTCTTCCCATGTGAAATACACCACACTCTTGCCTTCACTTGAATTCCGTCTTGAACAAAGTCAATATGTGATTGGATTCTTGGCTGTTTTCATATTTTCCTCCCGTTGTCAACTGATTATGGGATGTTAGCGAGTAAAATTCTGTACTCTATTAGCTGAACGTTCTCAGCTTGGCTTTCTCAGTGGGCCAACTACATCATTTCAGCTGTTCCTTCTTGTGCGACCTGCGCTATCACTTCAGGCTGTCATTTTTCCAAATTTGTGGGATTACTGTTAAGCTGCAAAAGGAGAAAAAGGATGACAGTATCAGCTTGCAGTCCTTGTTATTTCTCCCAGTATCCTCCCATATTTCTTGTTCCTAGAGAATTTTCCTGGTGACTTACCCCTCATAACCAGCAATCTCAGTCGAAGACAAAAGGTGAAAAACATTTTTGGGCTTACAGGATTTTGTGGGTTGTGATGCAATCCATGTTTCTTACCTTCACCCCCGAGCACTAGGAATTAAATTCAATCAGGAATTTAATTACTTAAGGACCATGAAGTTTCACATGAATATGAAATTGAAGGAATAATTGGATGTTCTGTGGGGTGACACTACATTGTACAAGTCTCTTCAGTCTTCATGCGCTACCCAAGATCTGAATTCCCACCGGTGGTGTTGTGATGGATTATGCATGTGCCTCCTGTCATTCTGAGCTTCAGACTCCTGCTCTGACTGTCATCAGAGAGAGATTAGTTCCTGTTATTTTAGTTACAGATAACTATGTAAACTCACATAACACAGTAGATAAATAAGTAATGCCAATCTTTCTTTGCTTCCCTTTGCCTGAGCCCTTTCTGAGGTTGGTTTTTCCCTGTTGAGAACACTGTTGTGATTTTCCCTCTTAATTTCCTGGACAAGCCTGCCTTCTTCCTTCAACTAGCAATACTTCAGCATTTCTTAGAGCAGAATTCATAGAGTTCAGAGCTGAAATCACTCTCCAGTGGTTGGAAAGTGGGGAACAATGCCTGGAAGGGTCTCCGGTAATTATCAATTCTCGTTCCACTGTAATGAAGACACAGTGAAGTTTAGCTGTCCTGTAGTCTTCCTAGAAAAGGCTGCGAACTGTTCTTCTAAGAAGTCCCCTCATGCAAATTGAATATATAACTTAAAGCAGTTCTGCCTCACTGAATGATCACATTGCAATAAAAGGCTCTATATGAAGCGGTGCCTCCCCGTGCTCTCATCAGGAGACCCACCTGAAGACCAGCTGTTGCTGACATTTGCTGCTCTCCAGGCTTTGCTGTGCTGGGGTACGTTCAGGTAAATCGGTAGCTTGGTTGTAACGTTGAAACGTCCCTCACTTTGCTTCATTCTCTCCTATTTTTTTCCAGTATTTTACAGGCAAAAGAGCTTAGTTCCTCACAACACTAAGTAATCCTTTTGGTACCTCCTGGACCAGAGGTCAAGCTTGATATTTGCCCAGTGGAAGGGGGGTGGTATTTTATTATTTATTTTTTTTCAAACCAGTCAGACCTAAAGGGCTCTTGTGAAATGGTTGGCACGAGGCCACGTTTCCATGGCGCTCAGACTGGCAGAAGATCCTGCTGTGAATGTTAACATCTCTGTGGCACGGAGCCTCCTGCGCGGTCCTCCGGCCGTAGCATTAGTGAAATTACATAGATTTGAAGCGAAGCGTGTCGCGGTGTTTGCAGGGCCAGGGCCTGTAGCCGTAGCTGGTTTAGCTGGATGTTGGATTGTTTTTTAGTGGCCTTTTAATTCAAAAGGAAACTGCAGCAAACAGAAACACTTCTCTTCTGCTTCATGACTGTAGAATTGCAGGGGAACACACTGAATGAGAGCAGAAAGAGTTTATACTTGTTCTACTCATGCAGTCTTGCCTAAACAAAAGCATGATTGTACATGAGCTGCCCTTGGAGCTGGCTGGGCTTTTTCTCAGGAAGAATTTAAAAGAGATCATGTTTAATACTCCCAGAAGGGTTCTGGTGAGCAGCCTGCCAGCTATTGTCTGTCTGGGCTTTTGTGAAGGTTTCTAAAACTCTGTATAGGGATATTCAGTGTAGCTCTTTATATGTCTGCCTTTCTCTAAAAAGCCATCAGAGGTTTGTTTCTGGGTTTGTTTTAACCATTCTACTTCGCTAGTATTTAAAGGCTGTTGTAACTTCAAGCAATTATTGCCTCAGGTTTTTGCCAAAAACATTAGATGGCATCACCAAGAGCTGCCAGTCATCACTCTGGGGCTTTGTTGGTGCCTCTTTCCCGTACATCCTTTCTGATGATGATGCAAAATGGACAGAATCAGTATTTGTTTTAATTGTTGGTGATGGTTAAACAGTCAGACAGGAGCCCTCATATGGCATCTGACAATCTTATTAAATTAAGGAAATGTAGTGCAAGTTGTGAAAACCTGTGATTATCTCGTGGAGAGAGCCTAAGGTTTTGGAAGGTGAGTGCATCACTTGTTTCTCTTCCCATCTATGAAATACGCAGTGGAATAGAAGAGAATTGGCACATTTTGTCTAATCTTCAGCTTCCAGAAAAATACTGGCTCTATTTCTCAGCACCCAGGAGATAAGAGCCTGCATAGACTTTTTTTACCAGGGCAAATCGCGTCACGTCAACCCATCTTTCTCCTGTGACGGTATTACGTGGACGGGAGGAAGCGGAAGATGTGACATATCATTTGATATTAGTAAAGTTTTTCACATTACCAGAGATGAGATTCTTGTGAGTCAGGGAAATAAAAGTACCATGGTGTGTCAGCAAAGCTGGTTAAAAAGACGTACTCGGAAGTGTTGTCAGGAACTTGATGACAAAAAGGCAGCATTTACCAAGTGTGTTCTGTATAAGAACCCTCTTGGATCAGCCACTGTGGCCATAAAAGACAAATCCTTCAGAAAGTAGGATTTGTTGGGTGACGCTCAGAGAAGTACTTACTTAGAAGAGGTTAGACTTACTTCCAGCATGAACACTTTAAGGGTGGTTGGTCCACACTTGAGGCAAAGACTAGAGAAGTTTCACAGTAGTTTCTTAATCAGTAGACTTTTTTTTTTTTTTAAAGGTTGATGAATTACCTTCCGTCAAGTTATATCTTGATGGGGGTGGATTGTTAAATAAATAAAACAGTTAACAGTCTGACCATTTTACAAAATTGCCAGTTTGGAGTTTAGTTTAAAGTATTTTAATGAAGTCTGGGAACCACTATGTCACTCGCCTTAAAATATGCTTCTTGGACACTGATGAATATTGCACATATCTCAGATTTGTATCTCGTGTCTTTCAGACACAGGTTGGGTAAGAGTGATGTTGAGTAACAGGTGACATCTCAGGTCCTCCTCTAGCCATATTTTAATGAAATCAGAGATACTTGGTAATGTTTCCTACCTATCTGTTCACTTTTAAACCTAGTTCTGGGATTCTTTGGAATGGAAAATACTTACTATACTGTTTACCTTTTAGGTTATATTATTTATTATTATTATCATTGATTAGACAAACTTCTTGTTTGTGGCCCCCTTCTCTTGCCACACAACATAAGCAGAGGCATTGGCCCCAATAATTCTGAAACAATAGATATGCAATACTGAACAGGGCAAATCCATTAAGGTATTTTTAACTTACTGATAATTTTCTACCTTTGGTCTTCACTCATGAGTGAATAATCAACTGACTTCTTCCATATGGAAAATATGTTTAAAAAATCTTACCATTTTCATTATAAAATATTTGAGTAGAATGCAACACAAGTTGAAACTTGCAACACAAGTTTCAAGCCAGAGATAAAGGTACCCAACACCCAGAATAGTTTAAAAAATCCAGAACACAACTTTGCAAACAAATATATGTTTAATGGCATTGTATAATGGATTTATAGTTGTTAAATATATTATTTTACTGTACAGTTTATCGTTCTTCCAGTTCCTTTAGCAGTTCATCAAAGTGAGTAATGTACCATTTAGCTTTCTCCTTTACTTGCTTTCTGATTACATTTCCTCCAAATCCAATGAAGCAGTCCTGGCAAAACGGAAAGAATAGGTACATAGATTATTGCAGTCCCATGCAAGGAATGGAGCTTCTCAGCAATTAACTTTGTTTATAAGACAGGATTTTAAAATTATGGTGTTCTTCCCTGCCTCTTCCACTGTTTCACTTTGCTCGTTCATTTTTCAAATTTATTAACAAAACTTTATTAACATTTAATTTTGCACCACTTAGGTTATTAGAGTTTTTTTCCAATAGGAAAGTTGTGTCTTGGTGCCTCGTGACCTCGTGATTGTTCAGATCTGAGATTTTACTGAAAATCTCATGTAAATGTGATGCAACATAAAGCCTTCATACACAGGAATGAGTTAACATTTGAACATGCGTGCAGCATCTCACAGTTATTTCTATACTGTTTATCTTAGCTCTGTTTACCTCATTTGATAGATACCAAAAGGAAACATTAACCATGTCTTCAATCATTAACCAGGAACAATCATCATTTCTACATCTCAGAAAACCATCTGCAGTGAAAGTGCAGTGTTTAAAATTTCCACTGCTGCTTTTTTTTGCGTTTAGGTAGGAAGCATTGATCAAATACAAAGCTGCTTTGGTCATGCCCGTATTTAGCAGTGAGGGACCAACTGTCCTCACACCAGCAGAGGCTGTTCCTGTGCATTTCCATGCACCGGGACATCTGTCCCTCAGCACTGGTGAAGAACAGGTACTGGGGTACTCGTATGTAGGGAAAGGCACTGAAGGGAAGATGGAATTAAGATATCTCCTCTGTAAAATGGCTGTTTATAAAAGCTGTCTTTATATTCATTTTTTTATTATATCACCCTCTCAGGGCTGCTGTCTTCAAACGTATCATCACTGTGCAGTGAGATGAACCCTCTTGGTAGGCCAGTATCCGGTAAATGTGCACCAGATCTGTGCCAGACCTTCATGGTAAGCACCATTCATCAGCGTTGAGGACCAGGATCTTGGTAGGGGGAGGCCTCTGCACAGAAGCAAGCACTTACTGTGGGGACACAGAAGGGAAAGGCAGACGTGATAATACCAGCTTGATTTGAGACAGGTCACTAGACTGGTACACAGTCCTGCTGGACCCTGATGTGGCCTTTCTAGAGGAAAACTACCTCTCACAGATCTTTTAAGTTGTGGGAAGTGACAAAGATCTTCCCCCGGAGTCCTATAAAGAATTCAAACTCCATTTTTTTTCCCCCAAATGATTTGCTCAAAAGGAATTTAGAATTCCAGTTATTCAATACTTACACCAGGGGGACAGGCTTCCATGTCTGTAGCTCCGTCACCAATCATAACTACTTTCTTGAAGTGGAACTGTTCCTTCAGATGAGTAATAACCTTTCCTTTCCCCCCTGATTCAGCTGTTGGTTGTGTTTCATCAAATCCTGCATATTCGCCTAGAACACAGTGGAAGGATAAGTTAGACACGTAGCGTATTTTCTTGTAAATGAAGAAAGATACATGCTTATGGTCTTTACTGCAGAAAACAGCTAATTACATGCAGTCCTGCAAGCCTCATAATATCAGCATCCCAAAAAAGTAATTCAAAGGTAAGCGTAAAAATTGGGATTTTTCCCAAGTTTCAGTGGGGATATTTTCAAAGAGCTGAAATGCTAAGACAAAAGTAGAAACCCCGTATGGGTAGTGTTAGGTCACTCTGGTCTGGTGATACTGGTGTAAACATTTCAAAAGTATGATGTATAGACAGTGTGTGAAACAGAGAGTAAGAAACAACCTCACTAACTCCAGTTCTGCTTGGTTACACTAGCTTAAAGTCCAGAGCAGCTCTGCTAAAGTACATCCATCTCCGTACATACCTCAAAGTCCCTAAGAGTGAAGTTTGCCTCTGAAAGCAGGTAAGTGGGTTAAACTCTTTTAACTTGAGGGAGCAAGAGAAAATGAAATTCTGCTGTCAGCAACTGTAACGTGTTTTACCTTTGGCACAGCTTGCACTTAAAAAGTAACTACAGTAACTTTCATATATCTGGAAAATTACCCGAACTCATGGTGTTGGTAAGCTCTTGCAATTTTCCTACTTGGAGGTAGCTGCACTGGTAACAAGGTCATGTAGGCTGGACAGTATCTGTGGCCCAATAGTTGACCATTTGGACCAAAAAAGTGCCATTAATTACCAGAGAAAAGAGACCTGAAGGGAATCTCACCATTAAAGTAAAATTTCAGCCTGTTGGCAAAGACGTTTGCTGTTGGAATGTTCAGCTGCAAGGCCACGTGCTCCACGATGCTCTGAAACCCCCCAGAGACCAAGAAGACCTGGACCCCCCGTTGATGAAGCCTGTTCACCAACTCCCTGAGAAGAAAGAGCAGTCACCAAGTGTGAGTGCATGGCAGCATCCAGAGGTAACAAGAAAGCTAAAACACATCTTTCCTAGACAAGCCTGCCCGTTTTTAGTGTTATTCCAGTTTAGTTAGGATGTGTGCTGCTTTCCAGCTCCATCCAGCTCTGCTTCCCAAAGCTTTTTCTTCTTTCCCTTGGAAGAAAGTGTATGCAAAAGCTTACACTTTGCTTAAAAAGGGTGAACAAAACCATCACGTCTAGAGACAAACAGGTATTTAGTTGTTCAGAAACAAGCACTCTAAGTTTTCTTTGCACTTTCCTACTGTTCACAACAGTTCCCTTGAAAAAATGAGGGAAGATGCAGTTCAGATTTTTTTCTGAAGTTAAACAACAGAAAGAAAATGAATCTGTAATGCAGAAAAAAGTAGGGAATGGGGGGGAGATAAAGCCACTGCACCAGAATGCAAAAGTGGGCTGAAAAGTGTGCAAAGCGCAAACATTTTCTAACTCAGAGTTGGTTCCCCAGACGCTGGACATTGATGCCGTCTTTAGAAGAGGGCACCAGCAACAGAAGAGGAATTGGAAAAAATAGAACTTTTCAGAGGCAGTTAATGTTAACGGGGCTTGAGGGCAGTTAAAAGTTTTACGGGATTTGGCTCTAGAAGCAGGAAGGTCAGCGTGCAGCAATGCTGAGCGTAAGAAGTGGTAGCAGTAACAGCAGAAATGCTAAATACTAAAAAGCAAAGTGGAGGCTTCAAGTAGGCTACACAGAAAAGGAGGAAGAAAGGGAAGGAATGAAAAGGAAAATCATGTGATTCTAAACAAGGAAACAATGTTCTCTTTGTAGTTAGATCGAGCTATGCCTTTTACAGAAGAAACTGAGCATGTGCTTCATTTCAAGGAGAAAATACAAGTGCATTATCATCTAAAACTATTGTATGTGCTAAAAATATTTTAGACTTGGAGCTATGGCCAGATTTTGTAGTAAAAAAATTAATTTCAATTGTTTGAAACTATTTGAGTAGGAAAAAAAAACACTTCTAAGTTTAAATAGTTAGTTTATTCCAAACCCAAAAACAAATGAATACAGACATAAATATGTCTTTCCCTTAATGATTTTTTAGTACTTTTTGAGGGATTTTCAGTACAAAATGGATAGCTCTGAAGCTGAGTCCAGGGGTGTGACTGCACACAGAATTCTAAGAGAGAAGTAATATAATTGCAGAATAAACTAAGCCAGTAGTTCATACTGGGCATTAAATCTCCTCCCAGTTCCGTGACCCATGAAAACACAGCTGTGATTGAACAGATTATTTTCCTTGCCCGTTTAATCCTAGAGCCAGAATTTGAATTTACCAACCAAAATGGCAATTAATACCTAAGACTGTTTTCTTTTTACATGGATGTCTAGCCACTTGACGTGGAGTCAGGCCATTGTAAGCTCCTGATAAAAGCTTTGTACACAAACAACATGGCAATGGAGTAGGAAGGCAATCTAAACCAGTTCTACGGTCTTACAGCCTCACTAGCGTCACAGAATTTTGTTGATTTATGCCACGTGCTTGTGGAAGACGTTTTCATCAGATCATTTGAAATTCTTCTTACCTTATTCCTGGTGTTAGCTGAGGTGGGTTGTCAGATATTAATTTCTGCACTTGCTCATAGGAGGGACGTATGAGACCTAGTCGTGCTGTTAAAGCTGCTTTGAATGTCACGGTGCCACCCATCGCTCTGCGGGTCCTAAATTGTGATCCAAAGAAAGGAAATCAGCAACACTTTAACAAGTTGAGGCTTCTCCTCAGAGTAACACCCCTCAGAAGAATAACAAGGAACAAGGTAAGAGGCCATAGTTTCTAGGTTATACCGTATCTACGGAGAAGATTGGTGCACTGAGAAGATTGGTAGCAACCACTGGTAGAAGATCTCCACAGGTCAGAGCTCTTGTTACAACCAGTGAGACAAAGGGAACCTGTTTCATTCCCTGTGAGTGCATCTGAGCCATTGGGACCAGTATTCCTGAACTGCAGCCCAGGTGCTGTTCTCTGAAAGTAACACAACTTTTGCTACAAGCTTCAATGGAAACAACATCAGCCTGAGAGAAGCGTTAAGAGAGTTGTCCCCTCTCCTCCATCTCGTAGTAAGGTTTGCTAGTGCTTAGCCAAGTTTAATGATGAGGGCTGATCATAGTCCATCAAAAAATGTACATTAGAGAATTTATGTTGGTATAGTTTTGTTGAGTGGGTTCACAATTCCAAAAGAAGTTACTTCATTATGCATTAATTCCACTTATCATTCCCCATATCCCTTTTAAACTGTAATAATCCCCTATGACAGAGGTGAATTAATCCCTATTGTAAGTTCAGTGTTACAGATCAACCTTATCCATGCTTATTTTTTAACTACTATTCCTATGAAGTAAACAGCAAATATACATACATCTCTGCCACGGCATCTCCGACTCCACAGAACTTTGCAAGCTCATCGATGCCTTCTTCCCTGATGACCGTACTGTCCACATCAAAGCACACTGCATCAGCGTTGCGGAAGATTTCTTTCATCTCCAAGAGGGACGCCATCCTTTTAGGAACCTTCTTACTGTGAGGGGACAAGATAAAGTCTTTCTCTGAGTGATAGCACTGCACTCCGTCTTGAGCCATTTGAGCAACTGATCTGGTTCTTGCGAGTAGGGACGAGCACAGCCTGGTAGCCAGCTTTTATCAAAGAGCGCGAGCGGCGGTGGAGGTCTGGCTCGGCAGCTGATTTGCTCTCTGCCGTTGCTGCCTATGATGTTCAATTTACGTTACAGGTGGGCCGTGGAGCTTTGGTCAGTTGCTGATTTGCTCTCTGCAGGCTCGGCCCATTGATGTTCACATGGGGTTCAAGGTTGTGATACTTGGCATTTGCTGAACCATCAGACTGCCAACTGCTGTGTGGGACTTGCAGTTCTCTGCCTCATCTTGCCCTCACCGCTCAAGTGGATCTTTACTCATCAGACCCAGTCTAGTGTGTCAAATTAGTTGCTCCAGGGGATAGTAAAAGACACCCAGGATTTGCTTGATCGCAGTAGACTTAACTATCTTAAACCTATTAGTGGGTGGTTGTCCCTAAATCATGCAGGTTTAGATTCTCTTCTATCTCCTGATTAATATAAACTAAATTTTCTCACCGTCCATGAATGCATAGAAGATTTGGCCATTAGCATTTGGAATTAGTCTTTTATAAAAACAATTAAAGTCTTGAGCTTTGAGAACTTCACTCAACCCATTAAGATATCCCATCATGACACAACTTCTTCCATAGCAACGCCTGACAAAAGTTTATCTTCCCTTTTGTATCTGTCCAATTAAATTTATGTTGAGCACTTCTGGAGATCAGAAGCATGAGGTGTTAATCAAGTGTTTTCTTACTCTACTCATCTTGTGCTTCATCCTTTCATAAGGGAGTTTAGTGTGGATTTTACTATTTACCAATCTGCACATTTAGACAGAAATAACAGCATTCTATCTATCTGACTTCCCAGATTTTTGTAAAAGTTTTTCAGTTATAGTCTCTTCTACTTAGACGTCTCTCAGGACACATCTTGTGTAATTGATCTGAGTAGCAGGTTCTCTCTTTTTCTGGGATAGGGGAAAAAATACTGTCAAACAGCATGTTATATACCTTCATAGTTTTTTTTCCTCTCACTGAGCTAATTTATTTTTCTCCTATACATCAGGTGAATTTTGATAGTGAGAGCTCTTACACAAGCTCCTACAAAACATCTCATTTTTTACCCTTTTTGGACAAATTTGGCACCCCCAGATACAAAAGGCATCCAGTGAAGATGGAGATGATCACTGTGTACCTTGCTGTGGAAAAGTACAGGAGCTGATGGGTACTGCTGTAGCTCACTGCCAGACAGGAGTCATCCAGGGATTGCACACGGTAAACACCGGTGCCGTTTCCTGAGCTGACTCCTGTGCGTTCACTGAGAGATCACAGCTCAATGGGTAATGGTCAAAGCAGGATCAGGAACCTTTGGGTTCATTCCCATGACTAGTAATCATATGTTGAATACTGAGATACAAAAGGCTTTATGAAAAAATACCATAATCGCTGAAAAAACGTAAAAAAGCACACTCATCTTTTATCTGTTCATGTGTATAGAATAAAAGGGAATACTCCAGTCCTTCATTGAAAGGTAAAAGTCTGTATGAATGAAGCCATCAAACCTAGGCAGAGAAACCTGTTGTGGACAGCTAGGAAACATATTTGTAAGAGATAATCTCTGTTTAACAAACAGGTGGATATGAAATAGCAAGAAACAGACAGAGCAAGTCACATTAAAGGTGAAGCTATCCAAAGGCAGCCTCAAAACAGTACTGTTTGAGGGTCGTTCTAGCTCTTCTTGAGTTTTTTGGTGTGAACGCACTACTATAGTAAGCAGAGTGGGTTTGTGGCTTTGGCACAAGGCTGAGAAGGTGACACAGAAGCTTCCTTAGCGCTCATCTGCGTTGCAGGTGTGGGAATGGGAGAGCAGGTATCACCCAGCCCATACTTCCCTCCTGTGCATTTGGTTCAGGTGTGGGAAGGTAGGACAGAGCCTGGGCTCAGCCTCCCCACTGTGCCAGAAAGCAAAGGTGAGTGGGGACGCAGCAAAGAGGACACATTCCAGGAAAGGGCTTTTGCAAACTCCATCTCTGGGAAGGGCAGAAACAAGGACTGAACCATAATTTGAGAGGTTTCTGCTCTTGATGCATCAGAGCTGTTCCATGCACGTACTGTAAAACTCTGGTCTAGCTTTAGAAGCATCACTAAAGAATTATTTGTTGCAGACAGCGTATGTTTTTTATAGTTTTCTATAAAGACTGCGCTGTGCATAAAAGAAATAGTTATATGCCATCAGCACGGTACATAAGAGAAACCTCTCTCTCTTAACAGCCATGGACATAAGAACTTCCCTCTGACAGAGACTGGTTCTGAGCTGTGGTGTGGGTGTCACCCGCTGTCACTTGGCTGCAGGCAGACAGGTGACACGTGAATTCCAAGTTTACTTTGTGTTAGCCTTGACTTGACATTGGCTCTACAGCACTGTGTTTGTATTTTCAGTGGAAGATTTTGATTTTTTTTGAGCAGGAGGGCTTTGACTTTAGGGCAGTCCTTGACAGCCATTTGCTAGATGTATTTGTGCAGTGGAATTAAAAAAAAAAAAAAAAAAAATCCACTAACATTTTTTTAATGGCAGGGAGTTAATTTTTTTCCAGCCTACTGGAAATTATAAAGTCCACCAAAAATTCAGCCATGGGTTTGGTGCCAATTTTAAAGATTTGCTCTACTGGACAAACTTGTTGCATCACTGTGGCATGATATTTGCGTCACGGTGTTCCAACACTGATTCCTTGTTATGCAAAGCCATCCCATTGCCTCATGCTAACCTGAGGCTGCACTGCAACAGTGCCACATTGTGATGCAATGTCACCGTGTGGGGACACTGCACTGTGATGTGATTTCTTGGTGAGAACCTGAAATAGCTTTCTGGATACGCGTCTTCAAAATTTTAATTTCTCTGAAAAATATGGTATCGCTAGAAACACACATTGGGAGCAGGAAGGAAAAGACTTTAACTTTTTCTTCTCTCTGATATCTACACTTCCCATACTCCTTTCCCTTCTGGATGCTCCTTACAATGAGGAGACCACCACTCTGGTGGACTTTGCACTTTGGTGGACAAATAGACAAGTTAGAAGAAGAATTACCAGTGTAAAGCCATGGTTGGAATTAACTCTGTCCTCTCTTTGTTCCATGCAATAACTCTTTCAAAAGAGTTTCAAGCTGTGATTTATAGTGCCTAAGAATGACAAATTGGAAGAGAAGAATTGTTTTGAAATGCAGAAACCATCAGTAGTTTCTGATCTCCCTCAGCCTGTGACCTGCTAAAATCTTTCCATTTTCTGCGATAGCTGGGCACTGAGTCCCGGAAAATGCAGCCCTGGTTTTGGCTGATGTATCATCACACATGTTGGAGAACTTGTGATGAACTGTAAAGTAGGGGAGCTCAAAGAGAGGAGAACCTGAAGGAACCTTCAGCTGTTGCAGGGAATTTTGCTGGTGGGAAAAGGAAATTTTAGGAGTTAAAGGTGGTTCATTTGGAGTGAAATAAGGTTCTTCTGCCCTTCTTGGCAGAGCCTGAAGGGTCACCATCAACTCCAGAGGCTGCCAAGTGCCATTCCAAATGGTAACATGCCACTTTCAGTAATTTGTGACATTTTTTTCCTAGCTCTAAGGGTAGATGAGAGCGTAAGGCAAGGCTTTTAGTGAGTAATGGGCAAAAGGAGGGGAGGGGGGGGAGGGAGGAATATAAGCAGGAGAGGTTCTGCTCCTTCCCTTGTTTTTAAAATTTTCAGTGGGCCACCCTGGCATGTCTTCCACCAGAAGCTGCCTAGAACTCACCTCCGGCTAAGTGACCACAGGAAATAAGGACAGAAGCTTGTCCTTCCTGCTTGTGCACAGGTAGCTGTCACTTGGAAACTTCAGCAAAAAAGAATTGAAGCTGTGTAAAACCTTTCTATGGACAAATCTCTAACAGCTGTAGTAACAGAACAGTAATTTTTTATTCCAGAGTGGTACAGGCCTCTACAGTTGGCAGAGATTAATTACTCTGAAATTCAGGGCATACGATTGCTTAAATACATCAATGTTTTAATCAGATGGTAAGAAAAAAGAAATTCCCATAAATAATGAGCTCTGTCTCCATATGAAAAACATGGGTAGAAAATCTCTGATGTTTCTGCCATTTAATTTCAGATAGGTAATCTGTTCCTGTTCTATTATTTGCATGTTGGAAAAGCATACAAGCAGCAAAGATTTCAACAGGTCTGAAAATAAAATATAGTGGGGAAATGCTGGAAAGCAGAAAATGGGGAAGATAATAAACAATGGGCAAATAAGTGCATAGAGAAGACATAAGAATAGAGGGAGAGAGGCAGAGTGAATAAAGATGAAGAAAAAGGAAGGGAAAAATGGAATTCCCATTGAGATCTCTTTGTCTCCAGACTATGAAGTACTTCATTGGACCATTTAAAAAAAAAAGAAAGGTATTTCCACAAGTTCTGTTTCGTAACAGAGGGGGTGGAGTTAGAGAGAATTATGTAAGACCACATGTCAAAGGAAAACAACTGAAATCTTTTCTGTTTGCTGACCCTTCAAAGAAAGGCACTTGCTGCACTCTGAAAAACTGAAACAGCTGCAGTAGCTGCTACATATAGTGCAAAAGGAACAAGTAAATGGTACTCAGAACTCCAGGTGTTCTGGGGCTGGTATATTCTGATGAGATCTTGAGGAGATCTCAAAATCCTCATTGTGACTAGACTTCACTTGTTACCATATTTCAGCTTTCAGAAGTGCTGCTACTTTGCCTTATGTTGACATTTATTGCTGTGAAAAAATGAAGATTAAGTGAATCTTAATGAAATATTACTTAAAATATCTTTTGAAACAAATCAGTCGGGAATATCCTACAGTTTGCCAACAGTCTCTGCTGTTTCTGTTTCTGATTCACTTTCCCATTTAACAAGGTGAGAGTGAGATACACACTGAGATACATTGAATATGCAGTGAGATTAACAGAAAGGCAACTGCATTAAACTGTTTCCCTTTTATTGAAGGGAAACTGTTGCTTAAAGTAAGGGATTTGGAGAAAATAGTTCTCAAAACTTTTCCCAGGACCTGTTCTCACTACGGGACTGGTCCTGCTTGTAAGAACGTTCACAGGAGTGTTTCCATGGTATTAGTTTAAAGAAACCATTTAATCCTCATTGTTTCTAGTCCTGTGTCTGTAAAATGGGAATAATACAGTGATACAGCTTTACTATGCTGAGGTTTAATTCTCTGCTAATACATATGTTTTGAAAGCTTTAGAGGAAAGGGGATACATTTAAGCAGATTAGTTATATTTAAGCAAACTGTGACTTGTTTATATCCCTGCAAGTGCTACTCTACTACCCATCGATCCGTAACTGTGAGTTTCTGTGCTTTTCAGTGTGAGAATAGAAAGAATCAGTCCCTAACTTCACTAAGCTTGCTTCACACTTCCTGGTTTTCTGTTCAGGTGTTCAAGGTAATAACACAAACCTGGACGCAAGTCAAGAGATGAATTTTTTGCAGCTATACACTACTGTCTGAACAGCAGCGCCTAACAATGAATTTATTTAAGCACCTTTTAAAAAGTAGTTGAAAAGGGGTAGAAGGAACCTGGTGGATGTTGACATACACCTCCCAACTCTCCAATCCCCTCTTGCCTGTCCTGACAAAATGATGATGCTTCCCCCCTGCACGATTGCATCATTCATTCATGTTGCTGTTATAAAACAGGCACCACGCTGCTGCTGCTGCTGCTGCATCTCGCAGGGCAGCACGGCCACAGCCCCAGCAGGAGATACTCTTCATATTCTATGCTAGAAAAACATGGTAAGTGTTATGGATCTGATACGCCAAACGCCAACCCCTTCCAAACTGAGAGAAAAAAACGTTCCCAGTGACTTACAGTATTGTACTGGCCGTGGCTGTTGCTGCTGCTGCAAACCTCTTGGCTGCACAAGAAAAGTAGGGATCAGCTGAGACCTTCAGTCACATAAATACAACGGCACGAGCTGATCTGGAAGAAAGCCGCATTTTGTAAATCACTCTTTTATAATCTGCTGAGTAAGCCAGCCTGGATGTTTTTTTTAAATGGTTGCACACATGTAACCAGAGAAGTCCAGCTGTTCGCTGACAGGCGTAGGGAAGAGAGGTGTAACCTTGCCTGCGTCGGGGGAGGAGCCGCTCGGGCCGAGTTTGGGGCGCTCCCAGCTTGGGGAGGCACGGCTTGGCAGGGAGCAGAGCCTGCCGAAGATGATGGGGAGCTTGCTCGCCCGACAGCCAGCTTGTGCCACGGAGAGCAAGACGGGTCTTGGCAAACTCACCTCGCTCCGCACCGAGCGCCAGGGACGAGAGCCGAGGAGGGGCTCCGACAAGCCGCTGTCAGGCGTTTGTCTTGGCGTGAAATCGGAGGGAAGGCAGGGACACTGTTTTCTTTCACTGTGGGCAAGATGAAAGGTTTTGTGAGTTAGGATTGCAATATTGTATTTTGGCTTAAGCTGTTACTCGATGCATCAGAGCGTGCGATGTTACACACACAAAAAATCGAATCAAAGTTCATCAAAAGCTTTGAAGGCAAAAGTAAAACTTTTGCTTCTGAGGAAGCTCTGTTTTGTTTCCCCAAATGTAATGTTGTTGAATGCAACATTGCAAAACAAAAAAATTGCAAAACCTGTCTGTGTTCATGTTTTGGCATCCCACAGAAGAGCTTCCCTCAGACATGACCGTGGTCCTTGGTTAGGAAACAGGAGGCTGCCAACCCAGGACTATGAAGCTGGTCATTTGGTTCAAAGTCAAGAAAGCCAGATTTAGCTGATTTAGCTTCTTTCATTCGCTTGTGATAGGAGTCTTGTGACTGCTGCCCATTTTGAAAGACTGTTCTGCACCACTGCATGCACCAGTCACAGTCTATGCATGATCTCTTTTGCAATTCCAGCAGTATTGCCCCTCAAAATTACATACATTTATTAAAATCAATAGCCCTGTGTGCCTCTCCTCCCACGTGTTCCTTTATGTTTTTTCAGAAGTTCTCAGTACACAATCGTTTGTCAACGTGGGCATCTATTAGTAACTTCTTGTGTCAGGAAAAGCTGGTACCAAGCCCCTTCGCTGCAAAACTGGTGACGTAATTCGCTGTTCAGCCTGGTCCTGTTTGTTAGTTTTATCGTGGCAGGACAGAATGTTTTTAAAACGGATTTAGAAATCATTTCTGTGAATAAGGTTCAATGAAAACTGATCTTGATAAAGATGAAAGAAAACTGCTTTTACTGAGAATCTCAGAAGCTTTTTTGCCAAGATAAGCAGTGCATGATTTGACTAAGAAAACTGCTGCTGAATATTTCATGAAGGATTATTCCCTTTATTTGGCTTAGTTTAATGGACACGTTGGTTGTATTTCAGTTAAATATTTTGATTCTAAGCCGGTGTAATTTGTTGTAAATCCATTGATTTCAAAGGTCAATTTAGGCCTAGTAAGCACCTGCCCTGTAATTTTACTATGCATTAAAAACAAATATGTAGAACATATTTGTTCTACAAATGGGTTCAGCAACTACAGCTAAGACTGAAAAAATGTGGAAAAGCTTGTCCTGTTCACTGAAAAATGCTGCAGGATGGGCATTCAATGTGAAAATGCTAATGAGAAATGTTACTATACCATAAACCAACTATCCTCAGACATGTGATCCAGGAAAGAAACACGGAGAGTTGTCCCTGGAGGCTTTAAAAGGATGTTGTCCCTGGAAGCTTTAAAAGGATGTTGAGGAGTGAAAAACACAACTCGTGGATGTGCAACATCGACACAAGCACAGCAGCTAACTCGTGTACGTGACTACGAAACCTCTCCATTGGTACAAAAAGCAGACATGAAGGACTAGAATATCTTTGAAAATGGCTTTCCTTTTATTGTTTAGTTTTTTTAAAAATAATTCAAAATTCAAACTAAATTTTGCCAGGATGCAAATTTTATGTTCTCACAGCAATAACTCCCCTCACAAGCCTCAAACTGCTTGGGGAATGGCTGTATCCCTGTTAGCAGCCAGCCCCACGTCCCAGGTGTTTAGGACGGATAATTCCTGCCTTTGCACGGGATATCACCCGCAAAGATCACAGAACAGCAGCGAGGAAAATATAAAATACAACAGGCTTGCTGCTACGCGTATGGGTTTGACAAGGCTGCCCTCTGCTGAGAACAGCCCTGAGAGAGGATCAAAGCAAAAAAAAATACAAACCAGAGAAGCAAGAATAGCAAAATATTTGTGTGTGACCCGTTGGCTACAGAATCTAGGGCAGAGCTGGGGTTCAGGTGTTTTACCCGGGCACTGCATCTAGGCACCTCGAATGTTAGCACTGCAGCCTCTCTGGGCTGGGCTGGCATCTTCTGGTTTGTTATGGTTTTCAGCAGGCCTGTAGCATCCCAATGAAAGTGAAGACTAAACATTAACAGGAGAGGTCCGGAGCCAATTATGAAATGCCAGGTGTAATTTCCTGCATTTTGCAATGTTTAATGTTTATTTCTAATGATTACAGTAACAGAACCGAAAGCCCAGCCACTACACTAAAGTGTCAACACTAAAATATTTCCCAAGAGACATGCACTGCTCAGCTGAACAAAACCGCTACAAACTTGCAGTGTACTGTGCTCAAACACCGACTTTATCTAAAACGTTTAAAAACCAAACCCAAAAGCATATTAGCAGCTGTCCCCTCCAGACCCACCAAGTCAGACTGACAGGCCAGGCGTGACAGTCCTCCCGCACAGCGTGGCGTTTTGCCCAGAAACCTGAGATCTTTACCCGAAACAGGAGAGCAGATTCCCAGCAGATGCCATAGCCTAGAGCCAAACCCAGCAGCCGGGGAGTCTGCCCCTGACACTTGACGCTCGCGCACTCTTCCAGTCAAGCACCCCCAAAATGCTTGTGCAACAAAATTAGACCCACCAGCGGGCTTAGACTTGACTATTGGAAGCGTTCAGCAGCAGCTGGGTTGCTGAAGCCCAGCGTCCAGGGCTGCATCCAGAGCTCCCAGCTGCGAAAAGTGGGATGGAGTCGGGGAGATTTACCCTGTGCCATCCTCATGCCTGGTGGGTGAGCGCTGGGAAAGGCTGGCTGTCTTCTCTGCACCAAACACTGAGGAAATCTTGGCCTTAGGGCCAATTGTCCCTGTTTGCTGGGGGTTTAGCACCCTCTGGAGCAGATGGGCTGCAGGAACGCCAAAAAACCGCTTGGACTGGATCCCCTTGGCACAGCTCTGCAGCCACGGGCCATGATTATTCTAGGGGCAGGCACCTTCCTTACGAAATACTTGGAAATAACCAGAGGGTTGTGTCACGCCTGGTATTACCAGTTGCCCAGAAGTAGCAGATGGGTGTTCGGGGGTGCAAGCCTGGATGGGGCAATGTGGGAGCCAAACACGATGCAATCTGTGCCCACGGTGTGTCTTCTCAAGCTCACCTCAAGGGGAACTGTCAATATTCCTCCACTCGAAGCCCAAAGCTGGCAAGTTGCATCGTGCAGCCTCAAGGACCAGGCCCTGACAGGCCGCGAGGCCCAACACTTCCAGCACCCATCAGGGTTGCCTTGACTTCAATAATATTTTATGTTTGTCTTCCACAAGCCTCACGAGAAACCTCTGTGTGGCCTTGGGAGAGACTGTGCCCCGTGTTTAGAAAGCCTTACGAAGGGCCCAGGCCCAGGATCGGGCTGGGTGTGCAGGTCCCAGTGGCTTGCACGGTGTCCATCAACCTCAACTCCGAAGCTGAGGGTTTTTTTACCAAGAACCCTTTTGATTATTAAGCCTACCAGCTTAACTATTAATTCCACCGACCTAACGTTAAATCGCCGAGTTTAATTATTTATTATTCAGGGTTCTGGCAACCCCTCGCTTCCCCTCAGGGGCGGCGCTCCCCGTTGACCTGCGCGCCGCCGCGGTGGTTAACGGGGAGCGCGGCCCCTCAGCGGCAGGGCGGGACATCCCGGGAGAGCGACAGGCGCCTCAGCCAATGAGACAGCGGCCAGCGCGGTTGTGGGCCAATGGACGTGCGCGCACTCCGGAGTGTTCTAGAAGGGGCGGGCAGGGGGGAGTGGCCTCCCCAGTCCCCGCCCTCCCTGACGGCTCGCCCGGCGCGGCCTGGCCCAGCGCGGAGCGGCAGCCATGGCGGTGAAGGCCCTCAACCCCAAGGCGGAGGTGGCCCGTGCCCAGGCCGCGCTGGCGGTGAACATCAGCGCGGCCCGCGGGCTGCAGGACGTGCTGAGGACCAACCTGGGCCCCAAAGGCACCATGAAGATGTGAGAGAAAACCCACCCCACCCCGGGGTTGGGGTTTTGGGGGAGGGAGGGGCGGGCAGGCGCCTCAGCGCGCCGGGCGGCCGTTAAGGCCTGAGGGGAAACGTGAGGAGAAAAGCGCGGGGAGGAGGCTCGTGTGGGGTCGGGGCGCCGTTCCTGCCGCCGCCATGCGGTGGGGAACAAAGGCGGAGGCCGCCCGGGCGGGTGGGGCTGAATGAATGGGGCGGGAACGGTGCGGGCCGTCGGGCCGGGCACGTGTGGCGGGGCCGGGGCCGGGGCCTGGGGAGGGGGAGAGGCTGCTCACCCGCCTCCTGTCGCCCGCAGGCTGGTGTCGGGGGCTGGAGACATCAAGCTGACCAAAGATGGCAACGTGCTGCTGCAGGAAATGGTGAGCTGGTTCTTGCCCTCGCGGGGGTGG
>JAOXJK010000006.1:9726488-9737831 GCA_025774025.1 Xenus cinereus | reverse complement strand
GCTACATTTCTTCTCTAAAAGAAGATTCTCTACAGTTTAACCATTTATAAACTACATAAAATCTGCCTTAGGTATCAGTGCAGGGGGAGTTTACCTGTTTACCAGACCCGATCAGATCTGCGATGCAAATCGGACTGGTTTATCTGTTAAATGTATATCACACGGAGCTGATCTGTGCTGGGAGGAGCTGGGACTCTCAGCAGAGGGGGTGTCTGTAGGTCGTGCACGTTTTGCCTTGCTCTGAATTTGTTGCGGGTGCGGACGGCTGCGTTTGCTGGTGCGGCTCTTGAAGAACTCATCCAGACGCCTGAGCCTGTTGTGTTTATGCCAGGGAGTTTGTTAGAGAAAAGAAATACAAAACAGAAGCAGAAGCGTTTGGCTGGAGCTTTGTCTTTGAGGATTTCGTGTCTGAAGAGCTGAAAAAAAAAGTCACCCAAAAACTGGAGGTAAATCTAAATCTCACGGGGGTTTCAGTGATGATGATGGAGGTGGTATTTCTGATCATATCCCTGTCTGACCTCTGTTTTAAGTAAAAAAAGCCCAGGAGGGGAGACCTTTGCCAGTATTGCTTTTCTGCTGAGTAGCAGCTACCTCTCCGTGCAGAGCCTGGCTGTTCTCAGTGTTTTTATTTTAGTTTGGGGTTGTTGTTTTTTGAGACTAACAGCAGGGTTGAGCCTGGGTTGATATATGGCACTCTTCTGTTAACATCCTCTCCAAATGCTGTCAGACTGGACTCCTGAGATGCTCCAGTGCACTGGGAGAGAGCAAAGCACTTTTCTAATTAAATCTTAAAATAGAAAAACTAAACAGTATGAGCTGCTTGAGCTATTTTCATTTTTAAAGTCACACACCTCTACACTGTTGAAGAGCGCTATCAGAATGCCTGTGATAACCCAGCTCAAACTGCAGCATTTAACCATTTCCAGACTAACAAGCGCTCTGCTTTACACACGCTGCTGTAGCACGGTGTTGGGGTTGTGTTTGTTGCCAGTTCAACTTTGATCTGGTGTCGTTTCTTTTCCCAGTCTGCCCCTTGGTGGCTGCCCATCGAGAAGGCTTTTTGGCGGCAGGTGAGTAAAAATCAGGTGCGGTGAGTCCTCTCCCTGCTGGAAGCCTGCATGTGTTAGTGTGTGCTGAACCTTATAGACTGAAAATAGGGGGGAAAAAAAGGCATTTCTGGTTGTGACACGTTCCCTGCCTTGGCCTGTTTTGTCCTTTAGTCCCTTTTTAATTGAGAAGTTTATAATATCACTTAAAATATGATTGATGCCATTTCTCCCAGCCCTCAGGTCCTGGCTCCAGCATCAAGGATAGGCTGGATTACCCGGTGCTGCACGTGAGCTGGAACGATGCGCAGGCGTTCTGCACCTGGAAAGGGAAGAGGCTCCCGACGGAGGAGGAGTGGGAATTTGCTGCCAGGGGAGGACTGGAGCGTACGTACCAACAGCTCTGACCTTCTTCCAAACTGAGGCGTGAAGTAATGGTAGTTCTACCGGATCCAAACCTCCATCCAGGGATGTTTTCAGAGGTTAATCGGGGGGCCAAGCCACCACTTTTGGTACAGGAGTCGAAATAATAATAATATGGGATGAAGTAGTGGCTTATCTATAGTTTTAATGTATCTTCATAAACAAAGCACTTCTGCCAGCTATAAAAATACCATTTCATGGGTTTGGGGCAAAGAGCGACCCCCTGGGATCCCCACATCGGTGCTGGGATCCCTGGGGGAAGCATGGGACTCCCTGGCACGAGCCAAGGACGTCCCTGTGGCCAGTTCTCATCTCTCCTCGCCTCCTTGGCAGTGTCTGTAGGGACTGGACCGACAAGCCCCACTCCTATAACCCCCCTCGGTGTCTTGAGCTGAGCGGAAAAGGATGGTCCTAAAAGCCTCATTAAAAGTAGGGAAATACAGAGGCTGGATTGACACCGGGGTAACGGGTGTCTCTTCCTCCTTGGCAGAAAGGGTGTATCCCTGGGGAAACAAGTTTCAACCGAACCGTACAAATCTCTGGCAGGTAAGATCCTAAAAATCATCCCGTCTACTCTGAGCTCCTCTGGAGGTGGTGTTTAACTCGACCGCACAGAGTGTGGGTGGCTGCCTGAGCAGGCTGCGTGGTCCTGGGAAGCAATGCAGGCCTTACCTTTAGGGTATTCAGCTCCTGGTGAATTATCCAAAATAGCCTTAGAGGGAGCAGACTCAGCCCAGCTTCCCTGGGAAATTGGGATTTCAGTGCTTCCAAAAATTCATACATAAATTCGTTTGAAAAGGAGGTTGTCTTGGGAGAACTTTAGATGGTTGATCTCCTCTCAGACAGAAATACTGCCTAGAGTTAATTTACAACGGAGAGTTGTTTCCATTGTTTAAGTGTAACCATGAAGAGCAGGACTTTGCGTGGTCTCCGCGGTGGGTCTGTGCTCGGAGTGATCTTTCTTCCCGCAGGGCAAGTTCCCGCGGGTCGACACGGCTGAAGACGGTTATCACGGCGTCTCGCCGGTGGCAGCGTTCCCTCCTCAGAACAACTACGGTATGGAGCAGACGTCCCCACCCTGGTTTTGGGGATGGCATCCGCTTCCTAAGTGAACACTAATTATAAAACCCTGCAGTTGTGGCACACGATGTGGGATCACATCAGCATCTTGACAGAGTAGCCGAGCCCAGCAAAAGCACTGATGGTCGTGACTGAAGTTGGCTGACGTGTGCCTGGTGCACTGCAATGCACCAAACCAGCCCCTGCTTCTAATTAGAAGTCACTTATTTTGCACTTCAGTGTGATTTGTCTGAAAATCCCGAGCACATTGTTTTGAGGGCAGCGGATGCCATGCCCTCACGCAGATGGGAAACGACGAGACACATTAAAGGTCCAGTTCTAAGCTGGGGCCAGTTTGAAATACAGCAAAGAGCTCCCGGTTCCCAGTCTCACTGTTAAACCACGCTCTTGCAGTGATGCTTTGAGCGTTGCCCACCCCCTCCCATAAACCAAAGTGCTTTAGCAGCCCTTATAAATGTGTTCTCGTAATCCTGAAGCAAAACGGTGTGTGTCTCAGGGCTGTATGACCTGCTGGGAAACACCTGGGAGTGGACTGGAACGGAGTACCTGCCCCCGGGGCGCTCGGTGAGGCAGCGCACCCAGAAAATGCAGGTCCTGAGAGGTGCCTCCTGGATCGACACTGCAGACGGGTCTGCGAATCACAAAGCTCGTGTTACTACCAGGTAGGTCTGGGCAATGCCCAGGCGCTGATTGGCAGCGATTTCTTCTGGCTTGGATTTATTTGGGAGGGGGTTTTATTTTAAAATACATTTGTTTGCTCCTACTCGATTCTTCTGAGAAGCAGTGAGGAAAACACACTACAAATACCGCTAAAAATTTTCCTGCTATAGATACATTCCTAATTGCTTCTCAAATCATAGAATGGTTGTGGTTGGAAGCGACCTTAAAGATTATCCCATTCCAACTCCACTGCCGTGTGTATTTTCCATCAAGTATTTAGAATGAAATGCTGAAATGCTTTTCTTGAAGTTATCCAAGGGAAGGGGAAGATGTTTGTAGTCTGTTACGGAGGGTGACATGAAAGGATGTAAGTGTTGCCCAGGCAGGATCCCTGACTTTGGGTCTCTTTTCCCTGTGAGAATGGGGAACACTCCAGACTCAGCCTCCGACAACCTCAGCTTCCGCTGCGCTGCCGACGTCCCACCCGTCACGGCCAAGAAAAGCCAGACCAAACCCGAACTCTGAAGGTCACCCACGAAGACTCAAAGGCATTTTCTCCTGTGGAGACGAACAGTAACCCCCAGCAGTCACTGTCATTAAACCCAGACAGTTCTAAAAATTAAAAATAAATACTTTGAGCTAAATCTCCTTTCTGCACTGGGGCGTTTGGGGATGAGCAGCAACTGGGAATGGCAGGCAGGGTGGTTTGTCTGTCACGTCCTCTTGGTGCAGTAGATATTACAGCTCTCCTTGTGGTGTCCCTTTTAAATCAGCAGAGGGGTGTGTGTGTGTGTGTCAGTGTCACCGGGACAGAGCTGCTCTGACCCCCAGCCAGAGCAAGCGAACACCCACAGGCCCCCCGTGACTGCCAGCGTGGGGCTGCTGGTGGGGAGTGATGGGGACACATCCCTAGAAGGGGGACTCATACATCAGTCCCCATCTTCTTGGGGAGCCCCAGCATCGTACCAGCCTCTGAGCCTTCCCAGAAATTAAATAAGGCACCTTTATTGACCCTTAAACAGTGACAAAACCAGATGTGCCTGGTTTCCAAGTGCGTGGGTGACACAAACCGGTGACCTACCTCTCCCAGGTGTTACAGCCAACATAAGGGCTGCAAACCGGCTGTGCAGAACCTCTGCCACCAAAGCCCTGAGTGCAGGGGTGGGCGAGGACACCCCTCCAGGCACTGCTCATCCCTTCTCCACCTGGGACAGCCCCAAAGGGTTCCCGCTCCGGGGCTGAACCTTCCCCAGGCAGATCGGCTGCTCCAAGCGCACCGGGAGCTGTTGCTTATGGCTGTTGGAGGCAGCTTCTCCAAACCCTTAGAGCAGGACATACCCCAGGGACAAATCACAGCCGTCTGCTGGGTTTGCATTCGCGCTGACCCAAAGCCAGCCGTATCTCTGAAGAAAAAGCGAAAGAAACCACCAGCTGGTTTTCAAAGATTTTACTCGCCTTAACTCTGAGCAAAGTCGGCGGCTTACGCAGCGGCGATCAAAACAGCCCTTCCTCGGTTGCCAGGGTCAGCAGAATGGCCTTGCAGGTGTTCTCGAAGAGGGCTGCTCTGTTCTGCGCCTCCCCTTTCTTCACCCAGTGCCGGTAGGTCCTGAAGGCGCAGGCGTCGATCAGCTTGCGGACGGGCTTCAGGGCGTACGGGTCCCGCACCACCAGCTCCCTGGTCACCGACTTCACCAAGCGGTACTGGTAGTAAATGCGGACGGACGCCAGGACGGTCAGGCAGATCACCTGCAGGACAGGGGGAGACACGCAACAGGATGGAATTTTGTCCTACAACGACACCAGCCCAAACGCATCCCACATGGCCGCTCTCCGGGTGGAGGAGTCGGGAGGGAGCCCAGCTCCTGGCACAGGTATTTAGTCCCATGTGAGCAATACGGGCTTTTTCCAAGTGTGCCCTTAATGCCAAATCTGCGGGTGAATCCTAAATGTGTCACCTAATGCCACTTTGGGTACCGTTGAGCTGTCCCAGTGGCCAGCTATAGGGAATTCCTCTGCATTATCAACTATTGCATCTTTAATGCACCCCGTGTGATGTCAGGCTTATTGATTTCCCCTTAGAAGCAATCTTCTCTTTTTAGAATGGATTTTTTTTTTTGAGGAGGCAGTAGGCTTTTCCCTTTTCTTGTTTAATCCTCTTCTGGGAAAAAGCTCTTAGGAATCACCAGAAAGTAAGCACAATAGTGCTTGGAGAGGGATCTCCACCCGGGCTGCCACATCCTGCCGAAGCCCAGGTCCATCAGCCTTCCTGAACTCCCAGTTTCTTCCAGCTCAGCTGGGAACACACATCCTACCACCACCCTGTTCCTGCAGCTCCCGGGCTCAGTGCGCTGAGACACCCCCAAACCCAACCTCACCTTAAATTTCCGGAAGGGGCTGAAGTGCCGGACCTCCTCCACATCGTACTGCTGGAAGAAGGGGTGGGCCAGCGCCTCGCTGGCCGTGTACCGCTGCTGTGGGTCCACCACCAGGAACCGGGAGATCTGCACAAGGGCACTGAATTGAGCTGGGATGTCCCAGATGTCCGCGATGCTCCCTCCCCATGGGGTTTTTCCCATCCCCAAGCACCTACCAGGTCCTTGACTGTGTCCGAGCGGTCGTCCCACTCCGGGGAGCCGAACTGGTAGTCCCCGTTCATGATCATCCGCAGCATCAGCATCTGCTTGCGGTGCCAGAAGGGAGGTGACCCAGCCAACAAGGTGTACATGATCACCCCGGTGCTCCACCTGCGGGCAGCCCAGAGGGACCCTCCAGCCCTGAGCGGCACCCAAATGGGTCTATGTCCCAAGGGTGACTCAGAACATTCCCTCAACTGGGATATGCTGGGCTTTCCCACCCTGGAAAACCAGGAGGACACTGCCCTATGTGGTGTCTGAGGGAGGCTGAGCTCGATGCTGGGGCTCATTAGCCCTGATGGGCAATAATTAGCTCACTGCTGGGGAGGGGCTTGGGGTTTTTGAGTTGAGCTGATGTGGAGCTGCTCTCCTGGATGCTGCAGGCGGAAGCTGCGAGTCAGAGGTACTTGCCTTTCTTGGTTTTTTCTTGGGGTTTTTTTTAGGGGAGGGAGAGGATGCGGGAGGGTGGGATGTGTTAGGACACAGCGGTGCCAGTGAGGTTGGATGCTCTGGGGCTGTCTCAGCTCAGGCTGTGGTTTGCAGCGTCCTGGCCTGGGAGTTAATGGAGGCATCTAAACTGAAAGGGGGCTGAAATGCCCCGGTGTGTTTTGAGTGGTTGGTTACAGCCTCTGACTGCTGCAGATCTGCGCCTGAAGCCACCAGAGATGGTGGCAAAGTCCCTGCAGGGCTCTGAAGGGCTTTCCTGCGCTGGCTACTCTCTCAGGGGCTGCCTCAGGTTCATGTCTTGCTACAGCGTGTGGTTAAAAATCTCTTGTGCCTTGGAGTCCAGCCCAAGTTGATTTTTAGCAGCATAGAGTGTTGCTTTCCCTCCTCCCTGATGGGCCAAAGCAGGGAGACAAGTTCCTCCCCAGGCTGCTTCTCCCCTAACCCTGCGCCAGAGCCCCTGACCACCAGGACAGCCCCATGGGGCCCACAAGAGTGTTTTTCGGTGCATCACTTAATTCCTTCCAGCCACTCAAATCTGCACAACTCTTGCTGTGCCTCAAACCACGTGTGTGTTGGGAGCAGCCCGAGGGGTGAGGCGGGAAGGCAGGTGTCTCACTCACATATCGACCTCCTTCCCGTAGCCCTGGTGCTCATCATCCATGGAGCACTGTAGGATCTCGGGGGCCAGGTAGCCAGGCGTGCCGCAGATTTCTGCAAAGATGGGGCAGAGCGTCCTCGTGAGCCACCTGGGAGGGGTTTGTGCCATCCCTACCCAGCCTCCAGCAGTGGATGATGGGGTCTGGATCCCAGGTGGGATCTTTACAGTGACGGTGCTCACAAGGGAGTAACTGCAGCTTGTGTGCATCTCACTGGTGACTTTTCTTGCTGGATTATAATGGCTAAAATGCGAGTGAAGAGAGTGCTGGGGATGCTAGTTGTTGGTTATGTGGCTCTTCACAGGACAGGAGTGGGGAAAAAACCTTAATGTTGGGCAGTAAATGGATGGGGTAACGAGGGTCAGCTAGAGGGGGGGAAAAAAAGGCAGAAAGAATAGGATGGTTTTCCTAATGGGCAGCAATTTTGTCATGGCACAGAATGCGGTGTGGAGGCTGTGCCGAAGGCAGAGCTGGAGCAAGAGCAGGAGAGGGCACCCAGGGGCACCCAATTTGCACCCGTGGAAGCGAGACTCGCCCCAAAGAGACTGGGGCTGGAGAGACTCCACTGACTCCCCATGGGTACTGCAGCAATGGGGTAGCCATGGGCCACCCTGGCATCACCCCCAACTCACCGTCCTCTTACCTTTGAGCTTCTCGTTCTCGCGCAGCTGGCAAGAGAAGCCAAAGTCCGTCAGCTTAATGTTCATGTCATCATCCAGGAGGATGTTCTCCGGCTTCAGGTCCCGGTGGACGATGTTGATGGAGTGGAGGTACTGGATCACCTCCAGCAGCGCACGCATGATCTTCCTGGGGAGGGGTTACAGATCTCCCGGGGATGGGGACAGGGACCGTGCAGCTCAGCCCCATCCCTGAGCACAGGGCACAGCCCAGGTGCTCTTTGGCCCATGGAGTGCCCTGCTGGCTGCAAGGTCATCCTTCCAGCCATCTGCATCTGGCCTTACCTGGTTTCCTTCTCGCTCAAGGTGACTTTCTCGGTGAGGTAGTCGAAGAGCTCCCCTCTCCTCATCCTGCGTGTGGAAGGGAAAATGGAGGTACGGGAACGGGTGGGAAACCATCCCCGTGCCCCTGGGGAGGATCGTTGCCCCTTAATAGCCCCAGGGCACCCATTGCACAAAATGACAAGCCAACTTGTTAATGAAAAGGAGTAAAAATGCCTCTATGTTGCTGCAAAACATCAGGCAAGAGGAGGAAAGGCTGGCCCCGGAGAGGGCAGGTTTTGGATGGGACAGGGACGGGGCTTTCCCAATGCCATCCCCCTCCGCTTGACGTCCATCGCGCTTCCCTGGCATCAGGGGTAGCGGCGTCACACGTGCCCTGGTCCCGCTGGGCATATAAATAACCCGCAGGGACGTGTGACAGCTCCCACCAAAGGTTACAGGGAAACCTGAGCAGCGCTGAGCCGCTGACGGAGGGGAAACGCTGCCGGCTCATTTCTACCTTACGCAAAAGCTGGTTGTCCCCCGGCTTTGCCCCGTTTGGGCCATAAAAAGCTGGGGCAAGTGTTGGCTGGTGGCCGTCTGCAGAGCAGGAATGGGCTTGGGGAGATGGTGACGGGCAAGCTGGTACTTACAGGTCAAACACCAAGAAGAAGAAGGTGCTGGATTCATAGCTGTCCTTCAGCTGGACTGCAATAAAACACAGGGGCTATGAGCACAGTGTGTAGCATGTTCCTGTCCATAATTGCTGATTTGATTAATGAGTGCTGATTGAATTAATGAGGAGTTGATCCTCACTGGTGTTTTGGTTGGGAGACAACCTGGGCAGCGTGGGCACTACTGGCGTGTGTGCAGAGCGGAGCAAACGATGCTCTAAGCAGGCACCTTGTGTTGTGTTCGGACCACTGGAGCTCTGACCCTCCAAGGATTTCACCCCAAAAACCCTCCCTGGGGACACCTCAAAGAATAAATGGTGCAGAAAACCCCCTTGCCCTGAAGCTCAAAGCCTGACTTACTGACATTGGGGTGGCCCGAGACTTTCCGGAGAATGTCGATCTCTTTAGTGGTGGCTTCTCGCAGTTCCTGCACCTCCTTGGGGGATATGTTACCCGCCGTGATGTCGATAATCTTCACAGCATACTCCTGCCGGGTGGTTTTGTGTATGCACCGACGGACGACGCTGCTCACCCCCCTGCAAGGGACAACACAGACAAGATGGGGGTTTCCATCCCTCCCCATCCAGCCCGACTTCGTGGCCGTGCCATGGGCCCCTGGGCTGGCTGGTATTTTCATCTACGAGAGGGTTTTTCTCTGTCTTGGTGGGACAGAAGATTTTGAGCTGATGCAAAGTACTTCTTCATGCTATTTTTAACCTCATGCTGCTATGGGCCCTGCTCGTATCGGGTTCCCAAAGGATGCTGTTCCTATCAGGTACTGGAGCAGGTGAAACCACAGTTTGCCAAAAACAAGCTTTACCTGCCCAAAACCTCCTTCGGCTCATATTTTTCATAAAACTCCTTGGATGAGTTCCAGTCCGGTAAGTCTTCTTCCTTGGTCATCTCTGCCTCCTGCCTGGCGCCACTCTGGACTTGTCTGCTGGTGGAAAGGGGCTGCAAGGGGAAAAGAGCAAGGATGGGCACTCACTGCTCCCAGGGCAGGAGCAGGGACCTGCCCTGTCCCCAATCCACTCTGGAGGGAAACATGTTGAGCTGGAGGAGAAAGAAGGACGAAGAGGAGGAGGATCCTGGACCACAGACGAGAAGGGATATTTTTTTGGTTGGAAAAGCAAAGCTTTGCCCTCAGAACCCTGTGGAGACCCCACAAAGACAACAGGAGAAACTCCACTGAATCGCCCCTGGCTGTCCTGAGGCAGAAGCAGCCCGGCTGGGGCCAAGGGCTTTGGGAAGCACTGCAGCACCTCAAAACTTTGTCCCTTCCTGCAGAGCATCGTCTTCCAGCTCCTACCATGTGCTAAGGGCCATGCCATGCTTCTCCTGGTATCTCCCACCTGGAAAAGCAATTTAATTAATTTCTAAGACTCCCACTGTGGGGAGGCAGGGGCTGAGCTGAACCTTAAGCTTGAAAGGGGCGCAGTAGCAAGTGGGTGCTGGCACAGCAGGTCCCCAGCAGCAGCAGCCTCCAGAAATGTCACCCCACGCCGGCACCACCCAGAGACCCCTGCAAAGCACTGAAATCCCCCTTGCCTTTTTTTTTGGTCTTCATTTTTTTTCTCATTATTTTTAAGACCACAAAGTTGTCCAGAATAGTTTGGCTGAGAACAAGGTGGAAAAAAGCAGGGTTTAACATAAAGGGAAAAGGACCTAGGAGGGAAAATAGGTGGTGAGGGATGGTGAAGCGTTGGGAGGGGGGTGCTCAGTGGGTCAGGGTGTGGGTGGGGGACCGGGTGGCTGGGGACAGCCAGCCCTGTGGGGTCAGATGGGGCCAAGCCAGCCTGAGGACAGCAGCCAAGCGAGCTTCCTCGGCCACATGAGTACAGCTGCCAGCAGCCTCCCAAACTCCTGAATAGCTTTTGCCCCATTTATTTTTTAATTCTGGGGGGCAGTTGGGTTGGGTTTTTATTGATATATGCTCCCATTGCTGGAGGAAGAGCAGTATGACAACATTTTGATGGGGGGTGGGGTGAGGGGGCAATAACCAGTGGTCCTGATCCCAAATTTTCACCGGCATTTCCCTTTAAGCCCTGGGAACTGGATGTCCTCGGCTTGTTCCTGCGCCCGGCATTGCTGAAATCCCGATTGTCCGGGTCTAACTGCTCTGCAAACATACAGGGAAACCAAGCAGCTTGTGTGGAAAGCAGCTCTTATAAGCCTGGGAGGCAAAACTGTCACTTTGGGGTGACAGTTTGTTGCTGGGAGAGGGACAGTAGGTGGGCAGGAGAGCCTTGAGGCTGCAGGTTTTCCTTTGCCCTTTTTCTCCGAGGTGGCAATAACTCTGGCAGGACACCGCCAGGCAGGTTTGCGTCTCTAAGTGCATTTAAATCTTATTATTAATGCGTATCTGTTCCTGACCTGGTTACAGAGACTGATGCTGTGTTTCGGGTACCTGGCTGCTGCTGGGAGCGATGTCTAACAAGGGCTGCACCATTTCTAAACAGCCATCAGTTTGATTTAATTCATAAAATTTTATCTCTTGGAACTATTCTAAGCGATGCCGAACCAAGGCTGGGCTGAAATTATTTAAATGAGAGGCAGGAACGGGGAGCTGGGGAAAGAAAACCCCTGCGGGGTGGGGGAGAGGCAACAACTTGGATTTCTTTGAAGCTGAAAAATCCAAGTGCTGGTGTGGGGAAGGGCCAGAGGGTCCCTGCGCCTTCTTCCAGGAGGAAGGAGTTTGTTTAAAACCTCCAGCCGGTGCAGGGCACTGACAGGATAACCCGGGTTTATCCTCAGGGCCGTACGAGCTCCGTGGGACTATAAAGGGG
>JAOXJK010000006.1:9711993-9722161 GCA_025774025.1 Xenus cinereus | reverse complement strand
AATCTAAATCTCCCCTCTTCCAATTTAAAACCGTTACCCCTTGTCCTGTCACTACACTTCCTGACAGAGTCCCTCTCCAGCTCTCCTGTAGCTCCCTTCAGATACTGGAAGGCTGCTATGAGGTCTCCCCGGAGCCTTCTCTTTTCCAGACTGAACAACCCCGTCTCTCTCAGCTTGTCTTCATAGAAGAGGTGCTCCAGCTCTCTGATCATCTTCGCAACCCTCTGCTGGACCTGTTCCATCAGATCCATGTCCTTCCGGTGTTAAAGACATGTTAAGGAAGTGTGTTAAGGAAGCTGGACATAGTACTCCAGGTGGGGTCTCACGAGCGCAGAGGGGCAGAATTATGGCTGTGTTTTAAAGACCAACTGCACCCCAAAGGGCTGTGCTGTGTTGCGGGAAATGAGATATAACCTCAAAGGGGCCGATTAAACAAGGCCTTAACGCTCAAGCGCCAGACGGCCAGGCCCTGCCACCGAGCGAGCGCTGAGGAGATCCACTTCCATCCCACCAAGCGCCCACCCCGCTCCGCTCACCGGGCTCAAAGCCCCCCCCCCCCTCCGGTGCGTCACCCAACCCCGGAATGGCGGAAAGGCCTCTGCGGCCTACACGGGGGAAGGAGAGGAGAAGGGAAGGGGGCTCAGCGACCCTCACCTGGCGGGGGGCGCCACTCGGGACGTGCGGCTCCGGCCGCCCCTGGGCATGGCGACGGTGAGGGGAGGTTCGCTGAGGAGAAGCGAGGAGCGGAGAGAGAAAGCAGCCTCGCGCCGACCGCCGCCGCTGAAGGTCACACGACAACAGCCGCGCGCGCTTGCGTCACCGCGTAGCGCCGCGCGGGGGAGGCGGGGCTTGGAGATGGCCCCGCCCTTTCCGGTTGCCCGCCTGAGGGGAGGCCCCGGAGCGGGAAGCGGCGGATGGATGAATGGATGGAGGCGAGGGAGGGATGGCAGTGTGAGGAAGGGATGGTGGCGGGTCCGGCTGTGAAAATAAACAATTAAACTGCGTTTAAACCTGTGCCTGCCCTGTGAGGATCGCTCTCTCTGGAGAAGCTGGGAGTTAGCATGTGTGACTCGGTGAAGGAGCTGCCAAAAGGCCTTCAGTCTTTCGCAGAATTGCTGAGTTTCACCCAAAAAGCTGGGGTCCATGGTGATCCACCCCAAAAAAGAGTAAAGGCCCCTCTGGCTCCTCTCTGCCCCATGCACAAGACCCATCTGCACAGGCTGGCATATGCTCTTCGGGTTTGTGTTTTGAGACACTGTCCATATTTTGAGGAATGTCTTTTATTAATTGTTATATTTATGCACAGCAGCTCTAACACAGGATACATTGTGACAGAGACAACATTGCCCGTTGCTTGCTCCCATTTTAGCTGTCGCCAGAGGTCTGCACACCTGAATCAGGGTTTGGAAGTGGCTGTGGGTTTTTGCAGGGGAAAAAAAAAAAACAACGAAAAAAAAAGGCTAGGAAGTTTTGAGACAGATGGTGAAAACCAACTTGAGAAGACTGGTATTGCGTAGCCTAAGCAGGGGGACACAGTGAAAATAGCAAATGGAAGAGAATAAATGAAAGTCAGGTCTTCCACTGTGTAGTGATGATACTACATCCAGAGCTGTTGTAAATTGAACAGCACTGCGCTTAACTTTGTTAAACTGGGGGATTTCTTTAGACAAAACACAAATGATTTCTGGAATCTGCTGTGAGTAATTAACCTTAGCAGACCTTTAGGAAAGAATGAATTGTTTAATAAGGATAAGGGTACAAGTTATATCATATAACTTGGAATATAATTAAAATATGGTCCCTAGAGTTTACTACATAAGTTGAGATATACTAGAGGTAAAACCGTTCTGCTGAAATCTGATCCTTTTTTACTCAGTTAAAACAGCACACAAGTTGTTTTTTTCTTGACCCATTGAAAATAATGAAAAGAGCCCAAATGACTAACGTACACAGGCTTAGACCTAATGAGTTAATAAATTCAAATTAGGCTCAACAGAAAGCGAAATTTCAAACAACTCCATTTCCCATTGTAAGCAGGGACCCCGCTTCTTATCCTCAAAGTCCATATACACGCGTTCATCCCTAAAATGCAATTGCCGCCCTGCAACTTTTATCGCTTTGTTCTAAAGCCACGATCTTGACAAAAAATTGCTCGTTCACAATTTCTGCAGTTGTAAGGGAGGTAGCTGCCCAAGGGCAGTCATTCCAACGTCTCGCGTGTGAGGGGATGTAACTACTGGCTGATAAGGGAAGCGCCGATACTGTGAGTTTATGTAGCAGTGATAATCCAACAGCAAAGCTTCGCTCGGAAAAGCAGCTGCTGTTAATGTAAAAATTATTCGGAGATAAATATAAGCAATATATATATTCAGAGCAGCGGCGCGTGCGTAAGTTCAGGCTGCTGGCGTTACCGCAGGAGCTCGTCTCCCCACGCATCTTCCCTCTGGTTCTCTTGCTCTTGGCCTCTCTCCATCTTGGCTCCCTCCCCAGCAGCTCTGGGTTCGGGGGGTTGTCAAACGCCGGCGGGGCATTATGGGTTTCACACCGCAGGCAGACAGTGAGGAATTCACTCCGGATTTGGCACTCCCTCTCCTGCGGTTGGCCCGGGATGGCGGTGGATCGCTCCCGGAGCACGGCAGGGCCGCTCCGAGCCCGGCAGGGCAGGGCTCAGCCCTGTTCCTCCATCTTCTGCTGCCAGGCTCGGCGACGCTTCCAGCACCCGACGGCCCGTGGTGTCCATCTGAGTTAGGAAAAGCTTTGACTAGACCTCGTCTTAGTTAGGGGCTAACCTATAAATGTGTGAGATAAGGTGATTTATTTTCTTGCAGCTTTAGCGCACCTGTTGTTTTTTTGGTTGCCCCTTCAGTCTTGGGTCATCTCCTTTCCCATTGTCCCTCTCCCCTTGTTCCCGTTGACGGCAGAAGGCACAGCTTAAACAGCAGGAGATTTTCAATTTAGTTTATACGCTAGCTAGAGTTCAAACAACTCATTTCTTAATGAATGGTTTGCTCAACTCTTTTTAATTAGTGCCTTTCAATTTGCCTTTTTTTTTTTTTTGCTGGCAGGCTTCCTTCTTGTCGCTGGAGTCATTTTGCAACAGGTCTCTCTCTGAATTCCTTTTGTTTTGCAGCACAATGACGGCCGGGCTGGCGTTGGCTGCGGCATGAATGCTGCCCTTGTGCTTTCTCCTCCTGCCTTCCTTGGGAAAAAAAAACCCTTCCTTTTGTACTGACTCGTTCTTCCGCCTGCTAATGCCCGGCCATAACGTGCCTGCAGGGAAACGGGGAACGGGACAGAGCGAGCCGGTGGCCAACCTCAAAAGAAAGCCATAATGGTGGCCGTGGTGGGTGTTCACAGTAAGCAAAGATTGTTTTTAGCTACTAGAGGACTTTTTCTGTTGGTAGACCAGAGATATTTGCTGGTTCTTCAACTACAGCCGGGCGGGCGTTGATGCTGCTTTTGATAGAAACCAGAGACGCACAAGGGAAAGACGATCCAGCCCCGATTGCCTTTGGTCGGATCCGTCTAATTCCCAGTAGCGCCGTCAGCTCGCAGGTCGGCTGGCTATATTTAGGGGTGTGATTCCAATGTCATCCTAGATCCCTGAAACAGATGAGGACATCCCATTTCTCAAGCGTGAAACCCGTTCTTCCAAAAGATGAGGCTGAGCGGGGCTTGGGGGAAATCCATCGGCAGCCGCTCGGGAGCCAGGCGGGAAAAAAACAAACTTAATGCACTTTTTATATCGCTTGTCCAAATTGCGCCTCCAGGAAAGCCTCAGGGTAAACTTTGGGAATGTAACAGGCCCTCGGCGAGGTCTCTGCCCAGGAGGCACCAGCTGGGCTTTGCGTGGCTGCAGCCTGCAGCGTTTTGGCTCATTCTTTCCAAAATTGTGATAAAAACCCCGGAGTGCCCACTTGTCTGAGACGAGCGAAGGGGCGCGTCAGCTCTGAGCCTCACGCCAGCCGTGCCGGGTCAGCGCTTCCCGGAACGGCCCGGATCTGAGGGAAAAACCGGGGAAAAGCCCTCATTTTCCTGCTGAAATCCGTGGGGCGGGAGAGGGAGCGCCCCGCGGTGCCGCCATCCGGCCGCCAGGCGGCGCCATAACCGCCCTCCGCGCCACGCCCCCCCCTCCTCCTCCTCCTCCCCCGCCCCCGCCCTGACGTGACGTCGTCGCGGAGCGCCACGTCCGGCGCGGTTCAGGGGGGCGGGGCGGGAGGGGCGCGCCCGCCCCGCCAGCCAATGGGATAAGGGTGCGCGTGCGCGGCGGGCCGGCGCCAGGCGCGCGTCGCGGGGCTGAGGCGGAGGGAGGGGGTAAGATGGCGGCGCCCGTCCTGCTGCGAGTGTCGGTGCCGCGCTGGGAGCGGGTGGCCCGCTCCGCCGTGTGCGCGGCTGGCATCCTGCTCTCCCTCTACGCCTGCCACCTGGAGCGGGAGAAAGGCCGCGACCTCCACTACCAGGCCCTGTGCGACCTCAGCGAGCGGGTCCGCTGCTCCGCCGCCATCACCTCCAGGTGAGGCGGGGATGGGACCTGCCGCCGCCTCAGGCCGCCGCGGGGAGAAGGGGGCTGGGGGCGTGGGGAGCGGCGGGGTCCGGCCTCGGAGCGCTGTCTCCGGTGCATCGGGGGCTGAGGCGGGGGTTGCTGGGGGGGCTCGGCCCGGGGAGGGCTCGCCGGAGGAGTAAAGGGAGCTGGGCCGATGCTGGGGGGCACAGGGCGGGCAGGCCGAGGAAGGGGAGAGGTTGGGGATCCCGTTTAAGCATCCCTTTCATTGGAGGGCTGGTGTGGGAACGGCTTTTTTTGGGCGATCACTGCGCCAGGAGGGTGAGGCACCCGCAATTTCTGTGTTGTAATCACTGGCAATTAGCTGGAGTGACAGGCATTTTAGTGGCAAATGCGCTTTGGAGTGAAATGCTGTAGGTGTGACTCGTGGTTGGGGCCAACACAAACATGTACAATTGTGGATGATTGGTTTGGGTTGTTTAATTGGAGTATCTGAATTGCTTTTTCATTATAATGTTACCTGGCAGCACAGAAGATCTGCCTTCATGATGCAGTGGAAGTGCTTAATTTGAGAAGGATTTGTATGCCCCAGCAGCAAAAGCCCAGTCCAAATCTTGATTTACTGTGCAGTTTCCTGTCAGTAATTACTTTAGCAGTTGCTTTCTAAAGGTCAGTGGTTGTTATTCCTGTTAGGAGAGTCCACATATAAATTTTGTTATGCTACTAGGTTGATTTGTTGTCAAGTAACTAGTTATTGAATGATAGTAATGAAAAGATTTAATCTGCTGTATAGTTACAAGTGCTACCAATATAAATATGCTACTGGAAATACTCCACTGGAAGCATATTCTCGAGTATTTCAACTAAAGAAATAAGATGACTTGTCCAGCAATCTTAAAACTGCTGGGTGCATATATACACGTGTGTGTGTATATAGAGAGAGACATATAAAGACATACGCACAAGCATCTGCAAGTAACGAGCGGGGAGGGGTTTGGTTCTGCAGCAAATGTATGTATTAAATGCTTCCTTTTTTTTATATATGAGCATTTTGTTGTTACCAAGTTAGTCTCTTCAGCTGAATGAATACTTGAGATTATTTTTTTTTTCTTCTTAGTGTAACCTGCATGAAAAGCTGCCACAGTTTGTAAAAGTACTTGCCATATTATTATACCAAGCCAGTGGGGGAGAATGTGCCTGTACTTTGCCTAGGTGGAAGCTGGTTAAGTTGTTTAGGCAAAACACAGAAGGAACTCTTAGTCTTAAAACCACTTACGTGGTGACAGAAGTGGGATTGTGTTATGTTACAGAGATGAGTATCTACAGATGCCTGAAAGGAGGCACTTGTGATTGAATGGGGGCTTTAACTCCGCTTTTTTGTCTGTCATCAGATAATCTTTAGTTTGTGAAGGTGCTTGTTCATGCCTCTATCCGAGAACGGATATGTCTCCAAACGAGAAGTTTCGATCCGAACGGGAAGAAGACTTTATAAGTTTGACAGATAACTTAAATTTATAACTTAAAATTACCTGTAAGCTACTGAGATTAAATCACATGAGTATTGTCAGTAATTAAATTTTACCACAGATATAGAGGTAAGATAAGAGAATAACAGAGATTTAAGCACCTAAGTAGCCTTTGTACTAGTCTGCTCTTGTATAGAATTGGTCTCCTTCATTAGTTTTTTTCTTATTGTAAATGATGCTATTGAGGCAGGGAATTTGAAGTAATACTTTTAACGTATGTTTGCTAAATGCTTTGAAGTAGTCAAATAATTCCAACTATGTCTTTAGCTATTTCTAATTATGAAATAATGCTTGGTAATAATAGGGCTCATTAGTAATGCTGCAGCTGAAATGTTGAGTATGCCATGGGAAGAACTGTAAAAACTTTACTGCAGGAATTCTGTGTAATAATAGGAATAGTTAGGGATAAAATCAACTAAAATCTCACTGGCAGTTGCTAGGAGAATCATGCCTAAAGACTGAAGTACTGCAAATGTCAGGATAGATCCTGGTAATTAGAGCAGGTGGTAAAAGGAGTTTGTGGAAAAGGAGCGTGTGAGTTCTGTTCAGTCAAACCATATTTGGAGAAGAATGTGCTTTCAATGCTGTACAGGACACAGACAAAAAAGGAGTATTGCTTTAAAACTAAGACTAGAGGGCAAGTTATTAAACTTTGAAGTAAGAATAACATGGAAAGAAATTAATCTTACTTTCCATGTTGCCACATCTCTCTATCCATCAGTCATTCTCTCTCCCTTTCTCCAGTGGAATATTCCTTGTTACTGCCACATGTCACCAAAGTTTCTCTTGATTTCTAAAAGGAACTTTTAACTACTATTTATATTTCACCGAGATAGCAGAGTTTCAAACGCTGCCTTCCAGCATTTTCACATGTAAGGCAGATTTAATTTTCAGCTGTTTCTTTTCTCATTAAGATATTACACTGACAGTCACAAATTAAATTAGCTGATTAGCAGAGTAAACTTTACAGAGTTAAAGGGGTGACAAACTTGTACTTTGTGGCTTTTGCTGGCTTCTAGAGTGTTCATTCGTTTGTGTGACTTTATTGAAGCTAGATCTACTAATGGAAGTTGGAATGTAACCCATCTTCACGTTTCAAGTGTTGACTTTCACAGTGGACTGAACTTTGAAAAGCACATCATGGTGCTGGGATTAATTTTAACTGTATAGAGTAATTGGAGTAAATCAGTGTTCTCTTCCCTGAGCTGACTTACTTTGGAACTAAGTTCTTGTCTTTGGGGAGGATTTTTTTTTTTCCACTAATAAGCTGTTGGTATTTCCAAGTCTTGCTTTTAAGCCAAATCTGGTATTGGCACAACAATGAGAATAGAAATGTTGAAAAGATTACCAAGATGCAGAGGGAGGAGCATGGAAAATCTTATATCAGAGACTGACTCATCCAGAAGATTGTGTTGGAAAGATACCTTCCTAGTATCCCTTATTCAAAATGTTAATGGTCAGCATATTTCAAGCTTTTATCACGGGGAAAGTTCATGAAATAGTTTACACAGAAAAACAACCAAGGAGGGTGTAATAAGGGAAGGTATCTAGGAAATACCTAACGCTTTCATAATATTTATATATAATAAAACTGGCTAATAGCAGTTTCTGAAATTTATTTTTTTTTTTGCTGTTGTGGTAGTTTCACAGAGGGAATTAAACTAACAGATGAGTTTCGAATAGTGTGGATAGTGGCATGGCTTGAAATAAAACGTGACATTTAAGTAGTAATGCAGGGCCCCAGAATCTGTCTTGATTGATTTAAGGTTTCTGCAGAGCAGATTAGTGGATGGCTCTTTTTGAATGAAGGTTTGTGTTTTAATGACAGCTGGCATGAATGACCAAAGGGCACATGTCACTGTATTTCTTTAGCAATATTTGTAGCTTTTGGCCAGCTGCATAACTGAAGAGGTTTGGCAATAGTCAATATTGATCTAGGTTAACATCTTTAGCTGACTTACTGAAGAAGTTCTACACTCAGAATAGGATTTTAAGAACTTGGCATTCACTTGGATATAGTTTGATAGATGTCTGAACTTTATGCTAATGTGCAAGGTCTGGGATTGTCGTCTTGTATTTGAGGCACCCTGAAATGCCTATTCTGAAAAGTTTTAATGTGTGTGTTTGCCTTGTGTCTTCTCAGAGATGCACCAAAATAATCATCTGGTACTTCTTGAAAATGCACATCTGTAAAATTGTGTGTGTTGTGGACAGATGTGTGCAGACATGCAGTTGTTTTACTGGATTTGCCAAGTGTGGTCTCTGACAACTGTAGTATTATTGTATTGTTCTGCTCACTTTCATAAATAATTTTAAACAGTGAATTTAGACTTGTATTATGTTTGAGTTGCTTAGTCTTGTGATGTGGTACTTCAGTGCTGTGTTGTGTGAGCATAATTACGCTGGTTCCTCTGCAGAGTGGCCATGCAATTATCCTGTAAGATATTGCAGTTAAAACTTTGACCAGGGCTGGTTTTTCAGTGAAGCACACCTTGCTAGAACTGTTCTTCTGGTGCATCTTTATAGAGTGCAGACCATTAACGGAGATCAAGTTGATGAGAACAACCCTATTATCTAAGGAAATGGGACATGGAAGAAAACTTCTCTGACCTCCTCCCTAACCTGATGTTTATATTGCAGGTTTCCATTCAGTTCTGTTGTGGGGCAGTTCCTGTAAACTTGATGTCTGTCAAGTTTGCATGATTCCAGGTTAAGAACATTATATATAGCAGTTATCTTTCATATTAGTGGTAGGTTCCTGATGTCCCAGCATTTTTTATTGCCATATCTGCAAACAAGCATTCAGATACGGTTGAGGTTGAGCTGCAGTTGTTAGTGACTGATGGAAGGTGAGAAATGGCAGAAGTAGCTTTGTGCAGGTAGTGGGAAAAGCTTGTCGAGTCCCTTCTTGTGCATCAGTGCACACAAATGAGGCCTGTGTGCTTTTTTTTTTTAAGTTTTACTAGTTCTGCAAGTCTTTGCTCTTTTCTGGTCAGTAGTATCTTTAATTTGAAGAAAATTAATTGTTTTTGTTAGGCGTCTTTGATTCTGTATAGAAGTTTAAACTGCTGAAGGGCAGTATGTGGAGCAGCTGGTGGTCATTCAACAGGAATCCTATTTGTGGTTTTTAGGCAGCTGAAATATTGAGATGTTGCCTCCTGAGACTCTGCTATGATCTGTCCTGTAATTTAAAGTTGATGGTTGTTGATTTCTGAGGATTGCAAATTGTTAGATAGCAGGTGTAACGGTGCTTTTTCAGTTATTCTGTAGTAAGGGTTCATTGCTTTTGCTGTCTGGGGGAAGGTTGAAGATCTCTGGTTCCTTGATTGGGGTTGGGGAAATCAGTGTAGGCAGAATACATCTACTATGTCAAGTGCTCCGCTTTGCCAGGATTTGGAGTGCTGCAGGTTTGAGGTGATGGTGAATTGGTGTAGCTGTAGCTAGATGAGTAAGAGACCAGTTTTACGGCTAAGAATACCAAGCCAAAAAGCACAAACGAGTTGAGGCCAAGATACGTTGTATTATTGTGCTTTTTTAGCCTGGTTTCTAGAGAAGATTTTGCCATTGTGTATTTATTTTATACTTTTTCATTTTATATGGCAAAATTTAACAAAGGATACAAGTTACGAAGTTTTATTGAAATAGATTCAGGGCCAAAGGGGAGAGGAGTGAGACTGACAGCAATACCTTTGCTGAAGGGAAAAAAAACCCCTGCCCTGTGAGCTAAGCTTATCTGTGGCGTGTGGTCTGCCAGCCAGCCGGGCAGCGGGAGCGCAAACAGGACTCCGACAGAGCCCATAGAGAGTGGGCTTGGTTGGGGAGGCAGGGTGTGAGCTGGGGGGGAGCTGCAGGTTATTCCCGGTGCTGGGGACGGAAGGTCTGTCGGCAATGTTCGTAGAAAAACAGCTTCATTACAACTACAGCAAATTGTTCCCAAAGCAGCAGAAGCTGATAGTTGGAGTGATTTTTGTCTCATCTGTTTAACAAAAATTGATGGCTTAATATTTGAGCAGTAGCTGAGCTACAGAACTTGTTTTCTTTTTTTTCAACCTTACAGTGTAAACACATAGAATCATAGAATTGTCTAGGTTGGAAGGGACCTTTAAGATCATCTAGTCCAACCATCAACCTAACTCTGATA
>JAOXJK010000006.1:9690638-9701430 GCA_025774025.1 Xenus cinereus | reverse complement strand
TTTTTGGGGGGGGAGGGAGGGAGCTTTGGGGAAGGGCTGGATGAGGTGGGATGAGGCTTTACAATTGCACTGAGCTGTTCAGAACAAGCAGGAGCTACGACTGAAACGTGTGCGTCCCCTACGTGTGGATACTCATCTTTGCGTCCCTCTTGTTGGACTGACCGAAAGCAATGGCTTTCTCTTCTGCAGCCGCAAGCCCTGCGTGTTTGTAACGTGTTAACAATGTCAAATCTTTTATCTGTATTTTGACGTGGTGGCAGTTGGTATGTCATGTCTGTTGAAATGTTGAAAAGAAAAAAGGTTTTAAAACCTTCTGTCTAGAGATGGAGAAGTTGAAATTGCTTTCAAACACTAGCAGCGGGCTTAGATACAGTAGTCACTCTTATACCATGGTAATCTTAAGCGTCTTTTTACTATGGATAGACATTTATATTCTGGGTTTTTAGTGATAGAGAAAAATCTGTAGACCTAACATGGTATGACCATGCAGAATGTTGACCGTGTGTTTCTTTTTGTCCCTTAAAGACGCAAGAAAAATTGAGGTCTGCGGTGAATGTGTATGTCCTCATTCTGCATGAGGCAGAGTGGAAGGTGGGGTTGGTTTCTGATGTACCACATCTAAAGGAAAGAGAATTTGGCCACCACACAGCGTAAGAGCAAATATTTTCTTTATATTGGCAGTTGCAGAAAAAATAGTCAGAGCAAGAGTTTCACACGGTATCTGTGACTTGGAATAATGAAACCACATAATTGTGCCAGCTTCCAAAATTCAGCAGGCAGCCTCCAATCTTGTGGTTCTGCTGTGGGTGACGCTGCTCTTGGGACAACCCTGGGATGTTGCAATCAGAAGTTTGCAGACTAGGCGTGCTGAGCTCTTCTGTGACTATTGGCATCATCTTTTACAGCCTAAAGCCTGGCCTTTGGAGTCCTCTAAGACTGGTGTGCAGTGTGAAAGGGACGTTACTACACGATGTCACTGTCTAAAGTAGTGTGTGCATGTTAATTTACACATCGCCCTAGCCCAGAATGCTTCAGGCCAGTATCAAAAAGGTTTAGATCAAATTTACCCTCAGCTACTATTAACTGTAGTACATAGTGACAATTTCATGTGAAGGAAGCCCTTCCATGCTGGAAGGTAAAACTGCATCTAATAGTGGCAGTTCTAGTACTGTGATTAAAATAAATAGTTTTAAACAAAACTATTTAGTTCAGTTCAGTTGATCAACTAGTTCAGTTGATGTAGTACCTACTTATCTTACATATTCCCCCTTGCTGCTGCAGTATGAATTCTATACTGTACTGGAACGTGTCGGGTATCCTGTCGGAACTGGTGGTTCATACACTTCCTGAATGCTGTGAACTCCCAGAATCTCAGCCAGGCACATGCGTTCTATCCAGGCAGAGAAGCTATTTAAATTGTGCTCGTCAGTAATCCTGTGGACAATCTGCTGTGATCTGAGTGGTGTAACTCTTAGGGGGATGTAACTGGAAAACCTCATTTGCATCGGAGGGATGAGATGTTCATTTAGAGTAACTTGGATTTTTTTTTTCCAGTCTTTAGCATTGATTTAGATAATTTAATTTTATTTTATTTTATTTTTTGCCATAAACAGATACCTCAGTCAGGATCTCTAACTTCAGTTCCTTGAAACTCTGAATATTCATTTTACTACCTGGAAACAGGAAGCCTATAGACATGGCTATGCGTAAGAAAGTAGTTTCTGATCTGCCTTGTATCGTAGTCACTAATTGAGGTGGACTAGAAATTGCATTAGACTTGCAAGACTTGAGTCAGGCATAAGTATTATTTAAAGAGAAATTTAATGAACAAGTTCAGCATAGTACCCAGCCACTGTACCTTTTGATTTCATTTTAGAAAGAGGGAATGTGATTTTATTATAGGAGGAAGACAGCTCGATTCATTTGCAATCTTCCAGTATCTTTCTCTAAGAACAAATGCAGCTGATTTGGGCTGTCGTTGGCGGGTAAATATTCCTTTCTTGTTCCCCAAAACACGTGTGGTCCCTGTAGAGAAGTTATAAAATAAATCAAGTATATATAAAATGCTCTTATATCCCCTACTGTGAACTGTTACGATGTATGTACTAATCAGGTTATGTGGAAGAGACCTATGCACTTTCTTCTACAGATAGTCAGGTACAACGGGGAACTTGGCAGATGTAACTTGCGTCATCTTGGCAAGACTAATTGATGTAACTGAGCAATATTGCTGCAATTCATTGTATTTACAACTGGTGAGTCGATGACAGTTAATTCAGGTGTGCCCATTAACTTGATCAGTATTATATTTACAGCAGATGTTTCTTCTGCCACTAGCTCCACCTTGAAATTTAATGGTGAAAATGTTGATTACTAACTGTTTGACTGTCCTGTCTTTAGTGGTGTCTGTATCCTTTTTGCCTGTTTTAGTTTTAATAGGAAACTAGAGAAGAGGATCACAACACGTAGAGAGACTGGAACTGCGTATGTGTATGTGAACCTGTCTACGTTTTCTCCATCCTCCCATTTGATATTGGTACTACTTTTCTGACCGCTTCTCTCTGATGATTTAGCTTTGTAATACCGATACTGGTGCTCTACAGATTATTCCTAACGGTGTTTCTCTGCCTGAAATTAACACTGACTGTTCACCACCCTAACTCACCGCAGGTGGCATATGCATAACTGGTTCCTTACTAGGTCTCCCAAGTTGTAATTGTTTTAATTTCGGTGTGACTGTCTGCACTGTAGATTAAGTAATGCCCCACGCTCTGTGAATGCACTTATTTATTAATAGTGGATGGAGCATCGCGATGGACAGTTGTCTACTGGTGTGGCATCTGGTCCTCTATTGCTAAACCTCTACCAAGTTAATAATACATTATTTAAGGTGCTGTGTTACTAAGGGCAGTTGTAGATGAAGTATGAAGTGAGTGAGACGCGTCCCTAACAGCTGACCGAGGCTCTGAATTGAGGATGGCCAAGAAATAAAGTAACCTGGGTCTGCTCATGAGCTTCCCCGGCATTCTGCCCTAGGCTGTTGTCTCACGTTCTGGGTAGCATCTTTGCAGGTGGGACGTGTAGGAGCTCAAGCTGGAGAGAGAGGACGCATTAAGTACAGGCAGGACTTTCCCTCTTGCTCCAGTCGTGCTGGACTTTGTCACAGAAACCAGCTGTGCTCTGTCTTTGGTAAGCAGAGGGCCCTTTTCTCCTACTCTACAGCACAGTATTCTTTGTGTATTTGCAGGGAGGATGGAGAGTTGCTTAGAATATAAATAGAAGCTTACCTTGATTAGTCATGAAATCAGCAAAATTCCATATGAGCTCCCCAATCACATACTCTTTCCTCTTTTTGTCAAAAACGGAATGGTACTCCCTTAGCATGGCTTTCTGATACTCCTCGCTGAACATCAGAGGTGGGTCCTACAGCCAGGAGAAAGAGGTGGCCTTGAATTAAGGTGACAGTTGATCTCAGCAGGGGCTCTATATGTTAATTTCCTACTTACTGGGGACCTGCTTCCTGAAAACAAGCTTTACATTTGCTTGGTCTGTTCATTGCTGCTGCATTAACAATGGCTGTCTCGTGATGATTAGCGATTATTGACGTTACAACGGGAAAGGCACATAAAGTACAAACATAATGCCAGATATATTTGGGGAGAAGTTTGTGGTATTGCTTGGTAATGGTGCTTTATCGTGATGGGTATAGGAGTGCCACCCCCTTCAATGCAGGACAGCATCATGAAATTAATTCTCCGCTCTCCAGGGTTGTATCTTCCCATTAAGTGTTTTCTACAAATACTGATGTACAGATTTCAAAGTGCTCAGTGCTTTTACTCAAAGCTTAAAAACTTCTCTTTCGGTAGAATCTAACCTTAGTTAGTCAGTGGCAAAGTTCATCGATTTCAGTGGAGCAGGATTACAATCTTGGCATATTTTGGACACTCACAAGCTAATGGATCTCGGAAGTAAGAAGTCAGGCTCAATGGTACTTGTGTCTTCTAATTAAATTTTGCTGACCCTGTAGGTGATGCTTTTTTTCCATCTATAGCATCTGTAACACTTACACTGTGAAGTCCAGGAACCGAGTCTGCTCCGTATTCACTCTGGATAATTGGTTTTTGGTAGGTTTTATACCAGTTCTCAAACTGCGTTGTGAGTTGTAGTGGAATAACTTCCAGGTGGCCTGGGTCGTGATACCAGGAGAAGTAGCTATTTACACAAATTACATCCACGAAAGGAGCCTACAGAAAACAAGGTGAGAGTGTTTTGTCACAGGGCTCGGGGTATACAACCTTCACTCGTAAAGCGAAATCCTCCTTTCGCTTCATTTCATGGAATAGAGTTTCATTACACAATGAAGTCTTTTTCCCCCATCGCTAAGGCCCTCCCAGTGTGACATTTTTTTTCCCAGAAAAAAAAAGCAGGATAAAATTAACAAGCTAATAGCGCATAAATTTGGCATTTTTCCTACAGATTTAGGAAATCAAAGAGTTAGACAAGATCAACTCATTTCATCCTCAGGTTTGTTAGAAGTTTTTAAGTTTCCAAGATGTCTCTGGCTTGCTGGTACATTTAGATGTACTTTTTTTTTGAGTATTGGAATGTGATTATCAAGTTAGTGGTCAAATATTTTGACTAGCAACTAAATCTGTGCATCAATGGTGCAATACTAAGACTAAGCATTCTGCAAGTTATATGCCATTTCTACCACATGGACAGTACGATAAAAGGGCGCAAAGCCCCCTAAAGATAAAGTGATGTTGTATGTAACTTGTTCAATGTTCTCTTAACATGTTTTGTAATAAAAGAAAAAAAAAAGTTCTAATATCACATCAGTGTATGAGATGTATTCTTTGGTTCTGTTTTCCTGTGTCTCCTCAAGCTGGTCAGAACACGCTCGTGGGGATGGGATGTCGGAGTCTGTGTGTGCCTGAGGAAACAGCGATAGGTATCTGAAGGCAGATCCCTGCTGGGCACCCTCAAAACTAAGGCCATCGCTTTTCTTTTCCTGGGGTGGGGAGGAACAGACCTCTCAGAGTTACAGGAGGCCATTCCTGCTAATTGTAGCACAGCTTGGAAAAAAAAAATACAAAGTGTAACCTGTATCCCGGATGTGCGGTAGTATCGTGTACCTACAACACTTCACCTGCTAGAAGTGTTTATTGTACAGTACTGACAAGTATTATAAAGCCATCTTGAAAAATTAAAAATTACATAGAACTATCCTGGAAACATATTTTTGTGTTAAAGATGGCCAGCTTAAGGCACAGACATCTAAGGAAAGAGCCTTTTGGGTATTTCTACAGCTCTGGGGCTTTAATTATAAAGCTGGAAGAGCTTCTCGATTATTCAACATTAGCAGACATCTGCCAAAGAAGATCTAGAGCAGTTTAAAGCAGGAATTAAAGCAAAGCTTCCTTCTTTAGACCTCCACAAGGGCTGTTAGCGTTTTAAAGAGGTTTAAGCTTTGGTTTAGTTGCAAGTGAAAACCCAATCAATGGAATAGCAAAGCATGACAATGTTAATAGAATCCAGGGGTCTGATCTTTAATACTTAAGACAAAGAACTGTTTTCCTCTCTTACAAATTTTTTTTTTTTCAGCTGGACTACAACTACAGGATAAGATGCTTTGTACTAGAAACAAAAACGTAAGTTTTCTTTTGCCTCTCCCTGTTAAATATTTGCAGTAAACTTGGGGAGGTGGGGGGAAAGGACTGTAAAACAAATGACAAGAGAAGGAAATCTAATGTATGAACTTAAAAACAAAAAGCTAGAAAATAAAGTAAACTTACACCACGATCAAGAGCGTAATTAGCATCTGTCACAAAGGTTACTGGTCTGGAGGGATCGAGAGCTTTAGTGTGAGCTATCACTGTCCTGTTTGCAAACAGTAAAGCAAGACTTCAACAACAGCATGGAGAAGCAGACCCCATTTCCCCACGCTCTGTCCTTTCACCACTCCCCCCTCAGACATTTGGAGCTGCTTTTGATTTAGTAGGTAGAGGTTTTTTTTTAATTAAATGCTGCAGGGTACTTAGTGATCATTTGCTATACAATGCCTGCAATTCTAGCCAGTTCTGCAGAAGTATAAATATCATGGCAAAGAGACCTTTATCTGTCGCAAAGTTGGTTGCTATCCCACCTGAAAGGAGACCAGAGTGAAACTATACCAAACACGGGCACGTTAATTTGTCTGTTGGTGCCAGCAGCTTGGAAGCTGGAGAAGGGACAGTGAGTTTGATGATAATGAAAATGTGAGAAGGGTAGTGGAAAATTTCTAAACAGCTCTTGGTATGTGTTCCTGCAAAAGCATGAGGCCCCAGCCCTACGCCACAGCAGGCAGAGCAGTCAAAGGTTGCTTTTGAGGGAACCCTGAAAAAGGGAGATGAAAGAGAATGGGAGGGTCAAGCTCTACTGCTGCCTTGATACTGCAGGAAGGGTGTGGATCATTCTGAAGAATGAAAATTCAGTTACCTCTTAATGCGCTTACAGCTACTAGACACAGGCTGCTACCCCATTACAGGGGTACTCTTGGCTATCCAAAGCTTAAATCTCTTTAAAAATAAGCCCCAGGGGTCTGTAGGGACAAATAACTAGCATTAACTGAAGAACTTTGTCTTCAGAATTAAAGGCCAATTATTTTTCAGGTTTGAATTTAGCACTTGTCTTCCACTGGTAACAAGGAACATCCTGTTCCCATCATATCTGCCTTTGCTGGACCCTTAGGTCAAGAAGAGATGCTCAGACCAATGGACTCCTGATAATTTTGCAGAGGGTAATAGGTTGGTTCAGAAATAACAGATTGAGACTGTTGTGTGTCTCTGAACATCAGTTCAACACATGCAGCAGTTACATTTTTAATTAGCAACTGTGGGTACTGTTTCAGGGTTCCCCAAAAAATGCTTGCTCTTTCTTTACTACTTCTCTGTGCCATCCCAAAGGAAGAAGCTGCATCATCTGCCAAGATGTACAAGCAGATGCACTTACTTAAAGTAGTAAGCTGCTGGGGGCAGCTCCGATGCCGGCTCGTTGGCTACTGACCACATCACAACTGACGGCCTGTTCTTATCCCTGCGGATCAGCTCCTCCATCACAACCAGATGATGCTGCAAGGACTTGTTCCCAAAGCTCTCGCTTAAAGACAAGAGGAAGAAAGATCCAGTGAGGGTATAAAATCCATCCCCTTTGCCTTTCCCTGTGAAAACTCAAGCCTCTGAGCCTGGACACTAAATATAGCTTCTGCCCTATTTCCCCAAAGCCTTGCTGCACAGTTCAGGGCTGTGGTTTGGGCTTGCTAATCAGGCCAGACCAAATGACGCGATGGCCATGTGGCAAAATGCCCTCCGGTTGCCCAACCTCACCAGGCACACGTGGCGCAATGGGCCAATTTCTAAATAGAGCAAAGTACTTCCATTATCTGGACAATGGGTGCTGCGGGAGGGGAAGGGGACGGGGCGACAGGGGTGAAGCTAGAAACAAGGGGAAGGGTCCTTTGAGCAATCCCTTACGGCATTTTAATCCCCACTCCCGGGCACTCGTCGATCACCACGATGCCGTAGGCATCACACAGGTCCATGATCTCCTCGGCGTAGGGGTAGTGGCTGGTGCGGAAGGAGTTCGCCCCCAGCCAGCGCAGCAGGTTGAAGTCCTTCACGACCAGGGGCCAGTCGAGGCCTTTGCCACGGATCTGGGGAGGGGACAGAGACATCACACCCATCGCAGTGTCAGGTGGGGGCTTCTCTTCACACATTAGCTGGGCACCACCGCTACCCTGCTTGCTCCGGGAGTGCTTCCCGGCCTGGGCGCCATTTCTAGACTGCCCCACCTCTGTGTGCGGCGTTGGCCTTTCTGAGGGGAGCTGCCGTGTGCACAGACCCTGGGTGTCTGGAGAAGCAAGAACGGACAGTGGTTGCAGCCAAGCTGCTGGCACTGGCCACTTCGGGGAGCTGCCATGCCCTGCCTGGGCCGCCCTCTCCCTCCCTGTCACAGGTGTCAGCCATGAGGCGAGCAGGGCCTGTGCCCGGCGGGGCCCTGTGCCCTCCTCTGAGGCGAGCCCGCGCTCCCGCCGCCCCTGAGGTGAGGGACGGGGCGGCTCGGCCCGGCGGGGACGCGGCCTCCGGCGCGGCTGTGGGGCCGCCCAGTGGCCGGGCCGCGCCTCGCAGCCCTGCGGCTCGGATCTTCCCCGCCGGAGCCTTTGGTCACCGACATTTCCCGGGGCGGGGAAGCCGGGAGCCCCTATTTCTGACTGGAAGCCACGGCCGGGGGGGTCGTTTATCTCCTCTGCCAGCAGGGCCCGGGCTCGCCAATGAGCCCTGATGTCATGACTATGGTAGGACTGGGCATGGCGTCCCCTTAATGTTCACCCTGGCAGCTCCCACCCAGGAGAAGGGTGTGAGGAAACGGCCCCTTTGAGTGGAGAAGGGAGTTAAGAGCGGTTGCTGAGTGGCACAAAGAGAGGTGCCGTTAGTTGCCCCCCACATCACACACTTACGTCTGCATCTTCGTGCTTGTTGACACCGTGGAAGTAGAAGGGCCGGCCGTTGATGAGGAACTGCGTGCTGGTGACATGGACGGTGCGGATGCCAACCGGCAGCGTGTACACGTCCTCCAGCAAGGCCCCGTTAACCTGCGCCTGCATTTTCACCTGGATTCCCAAAGGAGAGACACGAGTGAGGTGCTGGGGCTTCATAGGGGTGCCCTGTCCTCCTTCCCCCTTGTCTGTAAGGGTTGTCCTGACTGCCCATCCATTTCCCAGCCCTGCCTCGGCACCCTGCCGGCTCCTCACCACCGCTTCAGCCACCTCTTGTGGTCCCCATGTATCTCCTTAGGGAAGGAGCAAGGTCTGACTAAACAGAAAATAGAACTCCAAGCTGGGGAAGCTGAAGGATGAAGAATGAAGCCTGGATGACCCTTCTGGGGCTTGTTTGTCTCCTGTTACTCATCCGGGCCATTTCATCCACCCCAGCAAGGCAGCGGTATACCTCTTCTGCTCTGCACCTTGATACCAACCAACAACTGAAATGTCACGAGATGCTCACAAGAGCTACAAACCTGAGCCCCTGGAAACTCACAGTAGCTCATCTGCCCTGATTTCTGCATCTACATCACTCCTCATCCTTAACTCAGTCTTTCAGGCTCATGCTATTGACACTGAACTCTTGCAGAGGGGGAAGAAAGCTCACTGCATGGCAAAGCATGTGGAAGCGGTTAGCAGCCTGCTCCTCAGAGACTCTCTGGTTTTGTGGTATCATCTCCTCCCCTGTATTGTGTCAAACGGTCCCTTGGTAAGGGATGGATTGGGCCCTAAATGTGAAGGGCAAGCATCTGAGAGTGTGTGTGTGCACTCGAGGCGTTCCCCCCTCTTCGCACCGACAGACTTTTCAGTTCAGCATCCAGGAACCTGGCAAAGCTCGATTTGATTACTGTCTAATTAGCAATGCCACTCTGGTCACATGAACAGGATCTGCGGGAGAAGACGAGTACGGAAGATGGGCCATATGGCAGTTCCTTAACGCTATTAGTCGGAGGGAATGCACACAGAAAGGAAGAAATGTCACTGTTACCTCTAAGGAGTAGCGGTATCCAGGGTTCTCGTGCATCAGGTAAGGCCACCAAAGGTTTGGGTTCAGGACTTTTAGCTCTCCAGCTGCCCCATCACCTGTAGCAACCACTTTCCCTTCTTGGTCACGTAAACTCAGGGACAAGGAATAGAGTGTGCTGCCAACAACTGACACCTGATATTGCACCATTGCTGGTTCAAAGGAAACAAAAGACAATCAGAGGCTGCCAGGAAAGGAAAAACGCGTGCATTAAATGTTAGAGGGTTTTTCACATACAGCAGCATTAAAAAATTAGGGAGCTGTAGAACAGCAACAGAGTGGCATGAATAGAATGTAGGAAGCATGACCTGTCTGTCTGGAGGTTCAGAAGTTTCCAGTAAGATTTGTGTATCACACAATTCTGTTACTTAGAGATAATCCTGCTTTAAGTGGCAGGAAGACTGCCCCTACTGAGACATTCCGCTTTGAGAAACACCTGATCATCCTTTCACTTTAACAGCAGTCTTTTGCAAGTGCTTCTTTATTTTCTTATTGCTTCTGACTCTCTATCATATTCTTGCAGCTGCCGAGCTGTGCAATAGGCCCGCTCAGGTTCAAGAGAAAGCCACTGTGAAACAAATTCAATCAGACTTTTGCACTGTATTTTCTCTGCTGCCCTTGTCATCTCCATTTGGAGCCTGAGGTAGCTGCTGTAATTGTTCTGGACCTACCAACACTCTCTGATGAAGTAGTTGTCACAGTAATATCATCTATGTAGACAGAAGGAGTGGTGTAAAGCACAACCGGGCGATGGATTCCAGCATAATTAAAGAAATCAAACCTGATGTTCTGTACAAAATAGTTCTTGGGATACCTGAGTAAACAAGACAGGAGAAATGGCTACATTATGTTTCATTACACAAGAACTGAAGGCAGCATATGGATGCTAGCAATGTAAAACAGCCATGTAAAAATAGATGCTAGCTGGTAAAATAGTCTTTACAAAACAGGATGGAAGGGAACTATCAACTAACGAATATCCAATGCACTGAATATGTTTGCTCCTTCAGGAGCCGGTACTTGTAGTTTCCAGCTGAATTTAAGCTTCTCAATCAGAGAGCGTAGTGATAGGAGGAGGGGTAATCTTTTAAACTGTAAGAGGGAGATTTAGACCAGATATTAGGAAGAAATTCTTTGCTGTGAGGGTGGTGAGACACTGGAACAGGTTGCCCAGAGAAGCTGTGGCTGCC
>JAOXJK010000006.1:9638712-9668367 GCA_025774025.1 Xenus cinereus | reverse complement strand
CTCGGCCGCGTAGCCCCGGCTGGTCGCTCGCTGCTCCCCGGCCCCGCCGCCCCGCTTTTACACGCCTCGGAGCGGGGTTGGAGGCTCGGCCCGCCCCGGTGGGGCGGGGTGACCCCCGGGACCGGCCCCGCTCCGGTCCCCCCCATCACACAGCCCCCTTTGCCCATCCCACTTCTCTCTTGCCTCCGGCCCCTGCTCGACCAGGGGGTGATTAGCAAGTCAGGGAGAGGAGTTGCTTTGGAGGCAGGGTTGGTGCAATGAGGAGGGTTGGGAGAGATGCTCTCAGGTTGCTTGTTAGTGAAGTTATTGGCATAGCTTTAGATAGGTCTTCGTGTAGCACCAGAGTGTCTTCTGTGGGGTTTCCTTGACAGTTCACCTCCTTTTCTGGGAATATTCTTGTAGTGAAAGAGTCACATCACTCTATGTCATACCCCTCCAATGAGTAGTCTTTGATATGAAAGTAATTGACATGATGGCATGATCATGGTTGCTGTGACCCTGTTGCCACCCCAGCAAATACACAAGAATAAAACATATGGGAGCTAGTTGTTCTTTTCCCATTTCTGTGGGGGTGACTTTTCACCCACTTGTAAGGATGCTGCAGCTTCAGCTTTGGGGCTTCCCTGCTGTCACCACTTGCATGGGGTCATTCTTGCCAAGAGTCTCCTGTGAGCCTCAGATTGTGGCCGCGGGGTGAGAGGTTGTGCCCGGCAGCCTTGGCAAATAGCCCATATCGTAAACTCATCAAACCCTAAATATCATGGAAGTAAAGAACAGATTTAAGATACAGGAGAGCTTTGGGAGCAGCAACTCGCAAAGCTACGGCTCAGCTCCAATTTTCCATTAACGCCTCAGACACAGAGCGCTTTTCTGCAGCTGCTCCACAGAAAGCAGAACACTTGCTGGTTCACCTTGCAGAGTGTGCTACTATACTATAATATTTTTCCATCTGCATGGTCCAAACCTTTCCCAGAGCTCAGGAAACATATTCCAACTTTCTTGTCCACATTTTGTTGGGTTATTTTCTTTCTTTCAACTGACCCTCTTGTCCTTTTCTGCTGTTCTTCTCTCAATTCTGCAACTTACCTCCTTTTCCTTTTCACACTACGAAACAGTGCTTGACTATTTTGTTATTGTGTTCCTTCCTACTCTGAAATCCCTAATTTTAACTGCTTTTCTTGTCTTATTCACCCTTTAGGAGCATCCTTGTCCTTACTCTCGGCTTTGACAGGAGATTGCTGGTGTGTTGGGAAAACAGTAAGCAATGAATTTATAACCAGACTGAATCTATGTCAATAAGATCTTATTAATCTATGTCTGATATTACATGTGGCAAGGACGCGTGCTTTCACATGGGATCTGTCAGCAGTATCACTGTGTGTTTAGCAACCTTCATAGGGATTAGTTTGTTTGTACTACGCTGTTTAACTCCTGTCCCAGTTTGTATCTAGGAGATTATTATTTCTCTCTTTTCCCATTTTTAGATTAAGCAGGCAATAATGATCTTTTCTGTATAATAAGGAATGCAGAATACCGAGTAATATTCTTATAATAGAAATGGAACTGAAACTGTAAATCCAAGCAGAAGTCATTAATGTAAAAATGAACATTGAAGACATAGGTTTTCTTAAAGAGCTGAAGAGTTGAACTTTTCTGAGTGGAAAACAGTGAGATAGTATTGTAAAGCAGGTTTTCTAATATACACTGAAATGTATTCTCATTACTGTCTTCTCCCCATCATCTTCTTTCAGTATTTTGTTTGCTTAGTGAAATAGAAAGATTAACCCCCAAAATCCCCACCCCGTAGTTAAATACCAAGGAAGGTCTGAGAGAAAGGACTTCTACTTATTTTCTCTTCTGGCGCAGCAAATGGCATATTGTTCATACATTAATATTCCCAGCTACAGCCTTTTCCAAGTTGACGTTCAATGAGGTAGTACTAGAGAGTAAATTGCCCATTTTGCAGCATTGAGATGTTTAATTTAATATATTTCAATGTCCTCAAAGATTTGAACTTTATTTGTACTTGTTTGTGTAATCAGTTACAGCCTTACTATTTCTTTTAGAGCACATTTTTGTAAGTAGAGTGTAGTACTTGGGGAGTGCAGCTCTGAAGGAGTGCTGTAGTGGTTTCCAGAAGTACACTTTTCATAATAGGACTTATTTTCATAACTGTGAAGAAAAAGGGTGGCACAAACCGCTACTGTGTACCTTCTTTAAAAACATTCTTTTTTTTAACTGTCAGTTTGGTTTAGAAAAAAGAAAAAAAGCTCTATGGGCTGAAAGTGCTAGTCTAACGCACTGTCAGCCAGACTGATGTGAAGCGGTGCTGACATTTTTTGTTAAAAACAACTTTGTTTAATGAATTTTGAATGTAAAAGAAAAAAAAAAAGACCACTATAGGGTGATCAGCGAAATGCTGAATACAGTAAACACCTTCCATGACAAAGAATACAAATACCCTGCAGATCTGCTTTCAATAGCAATTACTAGGCCCCCTGCTTTCAATAGTTAATACCGAGGCCCCTCTCTCACCGAGCCTTAGTGGTAACAGTCACAAGCCGATGCTTAAAATGTTGACATGCTAAGCACATTTAGAAAAACCTATGTCTGCATTCCCTATGGATGGTGTAGCATAACTGTCTAACACCTAAAGTGCAGCGATTAAAAACAACATGAACTGAACTAATCAGTTGTATGTAAGAGGAATGGGGCCTCTCTTAGATATTCCCCTTCTCCTTTACATGATGTCAGTGGACCTGTAGCTGGTCTATGTATGTATTTACACCCCAATAGGCTATATGTCTCCACTGGAAAACATTTAGGAAGAATTTCTCTATTAAAAAAAAAATAAATTGAAAGCTAGAGAGGCATTTGTGTTGTGCTCATTCATCCCAGCTGCTGGGATCGGGCATCATCATCATGGCTTGTAAAAAAAGTCTATCAGCAAAGGTCTGCAATGAAACTTTTGGAGAAATGGTGAAAATAAAGATGGTAAGTTGGTGCTGGGGGAGAGATATAAAGAGGAGATGCAAAGGAGAAATAAAATTAATATGCTGAGGATTTTGAACCTGTATCTAAAGAGAGTGATGGCAAGGATTAGTAGATTTCTGGAACAAAACTCTGTAATTTTATAGTCTGGAAATACCACATCCTCAAATTAAAGCTGACATCCTCCCTCTTCTTTTCTTCCCTTTAGCCCGGTGGGGAGCGAGTCCGCAGACAGTTTCATGTGCATGGTTTGGGACATGGCAGAGAAGTTACAGAGCATTCGCTGTGCCAGTTTTGGCCAATTTACAAGGTCGGTTAATCCTGACATGCACATGGACAGCATCCATTACATCCTGTCACTGAGTCAGAGCAGCGGCTTTCAGTCTACAGTTTGGAGACCTTTTTCCCAGGTCTTTTTCCATGGGACTCCATGAGAAATGGTTCTGGAGTATAAATTGATTTCTATCTGTACTACAAACTATGTGATGTCCACTGAATCTTTTTTAGGGGTCTGCAGCTGAAAAGGGGCTGAAAAAGCTTTTGCAGGAGGCTTTTAAACTTTGCCCAGCACTTTGGTAACTGATGATGGTTCCTGGAGAGCCGGGAGCTGTTTGTTGCAAGCTGGAGGTTGTGGGCACAAGAAATCTAACACATTTGGTTCCCTGGATTGCTGTTAGAGCCCTGCTGCAAACAAGCACGTGTTTGTTGTATACGTGACTCGTTAGGGAGTTAGTGGTGGTGTGTTTGCAGATAAACTTTTGCTTGAGAGATAATGGCAAAACAAATTAATTGATGTTTCCCTGGCTCTCAGTCCCTGAGCCAGACAATTTTCCTCGCTGTAGCCAACAGGATTTTCGGCTGTTTGCACTCAATGAGTGTCTCCAGTTTTCTCGAGAACGAAAAAAAAGACTGTAGGAGTATTACACAATTAGTTCAGCCTTACAGTATTCTGTTTGCACACGGCTAGTGATTTTATTTAGAAGGCCCTTACAATAGAATTTCCCCCTTGTCATCATGCTTAACAGTGGCCAGTTGTCAGGATCTGAGTAGGTTTTCAGAGCACGTTTTGCCCTAGATGATGTATTCTTGCCCCATTTTCTGACCTTAATTACAAAGTCCTTAAAGTTATAAGGAAGGGGGCGGGAAAGCAATTTTCGTCGCTGGCATTGGTGGTTCAGTGGTAGAATTCTCACCTGCCACGCGGGAGGCCCGGGTTCGATTCCCGGCCAATGCAGTTGAATTTTTTTTTTTTCCTTTCTCTTTATTTCTTCTTCCTTTTCCGCTTCCGTCCCGGCCGGCTCCCTTACCTCCACGCCGGCCTCGTCCGCGCTGTCCCGCGGGTGTTCGCGTGTGAGGGGAAGTTCGGCGGCGGCCAGGGGCGGTCCCGGGGCGGCGGGGGACAAGATGGAGGTGTAAGGAGCCGGCTGGGGCGGTGAGGGGACGGGCCGCTGCCGCCTCCCCCCAGCTACCACCCTCCCTGGCGGCAGCGGGGGCTCCAGGGCCGGGGTGGGGGTGTGCGGAGCCGGGGTATTTCCGTATGGGCCTGCCCGCAGTGCGTGTGTGGTAAATCTATATGGGCCTGTCTGCCTGTGGTGGGGGGGTATTTATACAGGCCTGCCTGTGGTGGTGGTAGGGGCGCAGCTATATGGGCCTGCCTGTGGTGTGTGGGGGGTAATTCTGTATGGGCCTGCCTGCCTGTGGTGTGGGGAATTGTATCTATATCGTCCTGCCTGTGGTGTGGGTAATTGTATCTATATCGTCCTGCCTGTGGTATGGGGGTGTATTTCTATATGGGCCTGCCTGTGGCATGGGGGTGTATTTCTATATGGGCCTGCCTGCTGTGGTGTAGGGGGGTGCATCTATATGGGCCTGGCTGCAGTGTGTGTGGCTATATCTGTATGGGTCTCCCTTGCAATGTATGGGGGCATATTGGGCCTTTAACGCCCCTGTAACCAGTATTTGTTCAGGCATTTTGATAAGAAACTGAATTGGGGTTTTTATGTTTGCGTAAAAAGTCTTGCTGAAGCATCTGTTTGGGCAAAAGGTATCATGGCTCAGCCCGAGCCCCACTCTCCATCCCCATCTCCACTCTCCTCGTGCTCCATTTTCTGTTCTGCCCAGGGAGAGGTGAAAAGTGAATTCTCTGCTGCAGCTTCTGGGAAGGAGTGATTCCCATGGGTGCCAGGTGGATGGCTAATTGCCTCAGGTGGACAGCTAATTGTAGGAGCTGGATGTGCTGGAGAGAGAGAAAACCCAACGGGTGTGCTGCAGGAATTGCAAATACAAGAGAGGAGTCACAGTTCGGGCTAGCTGAGTCTGTGGCACTTACACCATCTGATCCCCTGGTTGCCGTCCCAGGCAGTAAGTTTTGGTGGTGTCCTACGCTGACAGCACTATGTGTGTTTCTCACTTGTTAGCATCACTTGGGCACAAAACAATGGGATTTGACCTATTTTGAAGCTTAGATACTCATTCTGGTGACTTCTGTGGAGCCCGTTACATCGTGTGGTTAGATACATGTATGCGATGCTGGTTCCTAATGAATGGGGGCACGGCACGGAGGACGCAAGTTCCATGGGATACATGTCAGCATCCACCGAAGTCAGCTGAGCTATTGCAGTTGATGTTATCCATGGATGCTTTGTTGTCATGAAATCATCTATATTACTACAATTAAGTCTTCTATACATAAAATTCAAAAGTAGATAACAAATAAGAAACATCCTTTGAAATATGGGTTTCTATTATGTTAGCCTCAACGTGAGTAGGGAAAATGCAGGGGAATGAGTTGTTCTTGCTGTTGTATCCTGAAAAATGCTGTGAAACATAACACAGGTTGAAAGTTGCTGTTGCATGTGAGGAAAGATAGGATTTGCCCTGCTGGGAAAGATGCTTTTGGTACCAGTAATAGGAAGTCAGTGATGCTGTTCATACATCCACTTGTTTTTTACTGCCTTGAGTAGCCCAACTTGTTTGACTGGTGCTACCACTTTTAGTACCAATGAGAAGGGGCATCAGGAATAGAAGACCTGGGGGCTGAAGTCCTGAGCTGTGGGTGAATGTCCCTTGCATTGGAATGGAACAGTATAGTCCATTTTGCACTTGGATTGCTGTTGGAGTTTAATCTTCCTAATCTTTTGCCTCCTTCCTTCTGTCTTCATAGAGGGAAGCTCTGAAACTAGGAAAACCTCTCCTAAGTTCTTACTGTGTCAGAAGTATCTGTGACTAGACAAAAGGACCCTCCAGGAAACATTGTGGTTTAAATGTACATGTTTTAAGCAATAGATTTAAAAACATGAAGTGTTAGTGATATTTTTAGAGGTGTGATACCATATACTTCGATATTTTTCTATATTATCTGCAGAAAACCTTCTCAATAATATTTTGGTTTGGACAAATGTTACCTCTTTAAAGATTCTAAAAAGTGTTTATACATTTGATATTAACATGAGATTTCTTTCCTTTTCGTTTAAGTCATAATCTTTTAAAAATTAAGCATACTGTTTAGTTGACTATTTAAAAATTTACATCAGAATTCACTTACAATTTCTTGTTTTCTGAATGTGAAATTGATAGTTGATTCAAGAGAGTTAGGACTGAAAAAAATTGTATTTCTACTTTATACGTTTTTTCAAGCTAGTCTTGTTTATCAGTTTGGAATTCTGGTATTTCGGCACAACAAAAATTGTTGAAGATTTGAGACTGACTCATTTGCTATCCATTGTTAGAAGAAAAATAATATTTTTCTGACGATAAAGTGGTTTTGAATGAAAAAATTATTGTCTTAATTTAACTTCAGATAGATTCCACAGGCTCATTTACACAGTGATGTATTTGCTCTATATGACCCTTTCACTTATTTAACACAATAATTCCCTTATTAATTCTTCTGTATCATTATTATTTCTAACAAAGAATGTCTTTGATCCATAGGGATTTCTGTAGTGATAGCCTGAATGCAAACATTCTGAAGAATTGCATTTACCTAACAACAAAAGCTATATGGTTTGTAAAACATGAATGAAAGCTAATGCGTGTGTGAGCTCACTTGCTGAAGTTTCACTCTAGTCAGCGAAATGGAAGTTGAAGTTCATCTCAGCGTATTTCAGAGGGTCGTTTTCATTTAAAAACAATGATAGAACCTGTGGAAGTTTGTGGATGCATTTAACTCGTTTGAAAGTGATGAACGTGACAGTTCTATTCAAACTGTTGATGGTGCTTAACAATACATTGTACCTTTTTTCTTTTTCTAAGCTGCTGCACAGACCTGAGAAAGGGCTTTTTTTTTTTTTTTTTTTTCTCCCCCTTTTGTATGGAAAGTTTCTGTTGTGTTGGCTACTGACTGCTCAGCAGAATGTGGTGTTTGGGAATATAGGATGTTCTGTGTTAGTTTTTTCTCCCTTTTTTTAAAATTTAAAAATATAAAATTACAATATCCGGTAGCGATAGAGGCGTGATGAATCTAAATATGAGCTTGAGTCAAAGAGAAGGCATTCAGCCTGCCAGTGGTGGATAACGACTCGTGCTTAATTGGGACAGAATTAGAAGGGAGGTGTTTGGCTGGTGGAAAATGGGAGGCTCTCAGCCTTGCCCTGCTAATAAAGCAGTGGCCGCATAAAGAGTCAAAGAATAAATAAAGTGGAAATGCAATAAGGTATTTTTACTCAGTACAGTGTGTATAAATATAGTGCCATATCTGTATCTATACACACATGTGTACATTGTACTAAAAATACTAATGGTATTTTTTTTCTGTACTCTTGACTAATAAATAAATAGTGTGTGTAACCTGAATGATTCTTCCCTGACAGTCTTTATTCAAATAAAACTTGAGGCCCTTTTGGGTAAGGAAGAGGCAGGGCAATTTTGGTTTAGTTTAATTGGGTGAGTGAACAAAATAGTATGACTGAGTAAAAAAAAAAAAAAGTGTGGTATGATTTATGGGCTAAATTGTGCAAAATATACAGTATATTTATGTAATAATTCTACTAACAACATGGAAAAACTATTTTCCAGAGGTGGCCACAACTTGATAATTATAGAATCACCAAAAATAGATTTCATGATGATTTTTTTTTTTAACTTTATGAAAGTAGTATCTGGTCTTTTAGAGCCTGCGTGACTCAGCAAAGAAAAATTTTAGACAGTTTCATTTGGAACATAAATTAATCATTTTCTTTTTTTGTTTTAGAAAAGACGCAAATGCTGCATTGCTGAGTAACTTTGAGGTAAGTTAATCATCTGTTTAAAGCTGTAGTCAGTCACTTACATACTTCTTTGGAAGCTGAAAATTGCCAGTGATAATAATCAAGACCTGTATGTGATTTTCACCTACTCCATTTGATTTGTTATTAAGAAAAAATCTTTTTAAAGAAAATCTAGTTCTCTAAAATATTACTAGTTTTCAATTTTCACTGGTAATGGGTACTCTAGTATAATTTGGTTGATCCCAAATCTATAAAACTAGATATAAATATCTTTTTCAAATAGATGAGGAGGAGATCTTTAGAATGTCGGTAACTTTAACTTCAGCCTTACTGTATTTACTCTGTTGCTGTGTGGTCAGTTTGTTGCCTCCTCTTGTGTGTGGTGGTTTGTTGTTTAGAATTTGATTCTCCACATCTTCAAACACTTGTGTATTTGGGCAAGCGCACGGGATTCACTGCTGCTTTGTCTGACATACGGTGCATCAGATCCCAAATTGGGAATGTTGGCACCTTTGTAACTGGGCAGCAATGTCCAAGTATCTTTTTTTAATTTTGTCTTATGAGAAGCCAATATACTGCCACGTGTGTGACACATTGATTGCTGGAATCTCTTTAATATTGCAGATAAAAATTCTTGCAGAAAAAATCAAACATTTTTTGCTGGTGGATGCTGCTAGAACCAATGTTTCCTATTTAACTTTAACCTTGTGATGTGTAGTGCCATACAAAAACCTGTAACTTTTTAACACCTAGTTTTATTAAAGCCTGTGCAAGAAATGCAGTTTTACACCTCTGAATGCTTGGCAGTAATTTTTTTAAACATCTTGAGGTGCTCCAACGCAGGTTAGAAGTTATAGTAAGGGTGAGGCAGTTTGCTGATCTGAGATGTGTTACTCAGGATAAACAATCCTAGAAGCCAGCAATGTACCTTGATCTGGTGTCATGGGAAGCTGCAGTGCCCTGTCGTAACAAACAATAAATATTAGCATGCAAATAATAAAACAAAATCTTATGTTCTAGTGTGGATAAGTTCTGAATCATTTTCCTCTCTCCCGAGCAAAGGTATTTTTTAGTGAGGTAGAAAGAAACATCATGTTTTGTTGGTTTAACTTCAGCCAGGTAATGGAAAGATTTCAGTGCTTTGTTTATGAGTGTAATTTTTTGGAATGGTTTTAATAAGTGTTTTATTGCTGAAGCTTAGAAGTTGCACAGCTGCTTCATCCCATTCTGAAATAAATCTTGAAATGTTTTGTCTTGGGCTGCATCTGCCTGCGAAGAGCAGAGCAACCATCTGCTGACTGTTAGAAGGGCTTTAATGAGGTACTTGGAAAGAACCGTCTTGCCTAAGAAATAGATTATATTATGTCAGCCAAACTAGTATTAAGTGTCTGTTTGTTAAAAGCAATGTACTGTTGCAGTAACGAAAATAGCAAATATTTCAGAGATTATTGCAAAACGGTCTCTGCAGCTATAGGCTTCTGGGGCATGGCTTTTCTGATTCCCCTAAAACAACCCATATTTCTGTTTGCTCCTCAGTTGCAGTTTTCCTGGCATAGCTAACATTCTCTTTATCGAAGTAATATTTTGCACAGAAAGTCATGTTTGAAAGGGATATTCAGGGCTGACATGTTGTAAGTTCCATGCCCACATTTCTTCTGTCAGTTTGGAGTTGTTATTTTGTGTTTTATTGTCACTGGCTAAATTTTCTTCAAATATTTATTAGATAAATGCTCCTAGTTTGGGTTTTGGCTTTCGAGCCAGGATTGACAGGTGTTTGTTTTTCGTAGAAGATGCAATGTAAAGTAATTGCAGGATTTGTAGCCATCAATGTTCTTATTTCTCATTATCTAGAAGTGTTTGTATTCTTATTTCTAACAAAGCTAGTTAGAAATTAAGGGATTAAGCAGTAAGAAGCGGTCTGTTACTTTGCTGTGGTTATTGGCTCTGGATGTACTGTAAAGCCTGAAGCAAAACATCTGAAGAAGTCTCAACCTAATGTGATTTAATATGGGAATAAAAGAGTAATTGTGATGCTGTCCCAACACTTTGGTGCACATCCGGCTACGAGGAATAAAGACGTGGTGCTGTTGCAACAGATTTGACAAAGCACAGTTGCAAAAATCAAACGCTTTCCTTGCCCTCAGACTTACCCTCTGAGTCTGGCTCCTCCATCAATGTTCACTGCATCGTAAATGTGAAGACAACTTTATTATGTTCTTTTCAAGAATGTCTGCTTGTGTGTTACATTGTTTTGATAAAATAGGGAGCTAATTTAATCTTTGTGGTTTAACATATCATAACACCATACTGGTCACCGTAACATTTACTATTATAAATAACTCCACTGGAACTTATAATAGGATCACTAATATCAGGAGCAGATGTAGGTCAAGCATTTATTTACTTGGTTCCTGGCAGTGTGACGGATATTTTTTTTTGCAGATAATATAAAATTGCATCTCTGTGAGACAAGATACATATCCATTTTAATATTATAGGTACATCTGTCATCACAAATCCAATAAAGCCTTAAACTTGTGTGATGTTTTGCTTCAAGCATCACTCATATGTCAATGGGAGCTCTGTGCCAGTAGAGCAGGGTATGACCCAACTTTGTTCAGGGCATGAGATAAGATAAACAAGTAGGATAGGGTCTCCTTTGGGGCTCTTGGAAAACATTTAACAAGCCCTAAAAATCTGTTTAAATTAGTCACAATTTTTAAAAAACAATAAACATAATTATTCATCATTCTGGTGCCAAAATATTTTTCAATTGCTGGTGCATTCACCAAAGAAGCCATGTTTTTGTTGTCTGGTTGGTAGGATTTTGCATTGTTCGTCTATATTTTCCTGCTGTAATATGTTTAGGTAAAATACTCTCAAATGTTGTAAAATGCTTTATGGTTTGTTTTTTTTTTTTCCCAGGTGTTCCAGTTACTTACTGATCTTAAGCAGCAGCGCAAAGAGAGTGGAAAAAACAAGCAGAGCTCTGGTCAGCAGAATCTGAACACAATCATGTATGAAGTAAGTAGCACTGTGAAATTCCTTTGCAAATTAGCCCAACCTGGAGTAATATACTTCCTTAGCTCTGCATATTAATAGTTTTCTATCAAATTTACCCTGTTAAAAAACACTAATTTTTTTTTTTTTTTGGCCTAACAGTCTCTGTGGTCACTTTATTCAGGTTCTAGGATAAGTGGTGCTGGCAAGGCGTGCAGCTGCTCTTATTAAAATCACAAAAACAATAAGTCATCCCTCGTATTTTAACAATTTAGTTTTGTGGGGTTTTTTCAATTTCAAATATTCTATCCTTTTAAGACCCAGGGCAGAACTTGCCATCATCTGATGAACTAATGATAACCACCTAATTGTGATTTCAAAGCTGAGGCACAGACATTTTCTTATTAACAGAATTAAACTATTTCCCACTAAAATAGATATTTAAAAAAAAAATTTTTTTTTTTTTGGTCAAAAGAGCAAGACATGGACAACCTGAATAACAAAATCCCATGTGCAGATAACAACATCAGTTGGATGCCACATTGGTAGTAAATGTTCGATCTGTTGCTAGGATGAACTTTTAAAATCATAATGCAAATATTAACACTTCCAATATCTCAAACTAGCAACTTGGTAACAAACTTGGAGCGTGACCTATTGTGTCCGTGTCAGAGCATTGCGTGAGTAGTGCCAGGACTGGCAGAACGTTGAAAGCACTTTGCCTTGCTTGCATGAGTAATCCCGTTGAGCAGTGGAACTACTCATGTGAATAAGATTTGGCCTAGGCTTTGTTTTTGTTTTAATTCTGGCTTTGTTTGAAAAGGTACAGAGTTGTAATTCCTGAGCCTCATATTCAATAAAATAGGGGCTTACAAAAAATCTAATTTAAATCTTCATGGAGACTAGCAGTCTCTTCTGGTACCTCTTTGAAATGACTGAGAGAGATCCTGTAAGTATGTTTTGTCAGAACACATCTTAAAGCTTTAATTGCCATGTTATATTGCTGCATCCTAAATAACTATAGGATGCTCACTTTTGTGCATGCGGTGAAGCTGGTGTAAACTCTAGGTACGTTTTCTCTCTATGTGACTGAAAGAAAACCTGAATTTGATCTTGCAGGATTGTTTTTATTCGTGCTGAATGCGTCTTCGTGAGCTCTGCAGGCTTGTATCTGTTGGTACTGAAACAACTAGATCATACTTGCTAAACTGGAGCTGTGCTTTGCTTTATGTCTGGCATTTTAATTCATCTGAAATTGCTGAAAAAGACTAAACTGCAAAAGAAATTATTCCTATTAAATAATCTTACTACATGATAACACGGTGATTTCATGTCAGGCATTATTGGTGTATAATAACTCCATTTTATCTGAAAAGGTCGGGATGTAACTCAGAAAAGGGAGGGCTGTCTTACATCTTATTGGGCTTTTAAATCTCTCCAGTGAAACTGGTGCTTAAGAACACCAGTGATTCATATTTCATCAACGCTCTTATCTGTTAAGTAGGATGAATTATCCCGTGTTGTTGAAGTCTGTTTTCCTTTACCTAGCATTTTTAAGTGATAGCAGATTTTAATGGAATTAAACTGGAAATACATTTGCATATTTTCTTATTTGCTGTACTGATCTTGTAGCTCATTTTTCCCAGTATCTGTTGGTTTCTGCTCTGTGAATACTGATTCAGCTTTTTTGGCTTCTGACTTTTCAAATGGAAATATTCGGTTTAAAGATTTTCTGAGAAAAAAACCTCAAAGAGTATCATATAGAATTTTATGGGGTTTTATTAATATTATAGATAATCTGTGCACGTATTATGCTGCCACACATCTCAGTATTTGCAATCCAGTTAGTGCATCATGAGTGAGTTGTGTTGACACTCTTAAGCTTTATGTATAGCTATGCAGTATCAGCTGATGAAGATTTTCTTCCTTAATTCAAAACAAGCATTGACAATACTCCTTTAAATCCTTCAGTTGCTGATGCACACAATGCAGACAATGCAAGGATTTCCTTGACTTTTGATGCTCATTATTCACAACTCGTCATTTTGGGGTCTAATCAAAGTGACATTCAGGAAAATTCTAAGCTACTTCCAGTGAAAAGGCAGCTGTGAACTGGAATTTTTGTGGGGTTTTTTTAATCAACTTTTTTTTTTTTTAACTTGGGTCAAATTACATTCTGTATTATCTGTCTTTAGGCATCGTGTTTTAAATAAAGAAAACAGATGTAACCTCAGCAAATATTAGCTGACGTGGGTAGGTGTTAGATGTAAGAAACAGAGCAAAGATAAATCATCTCAAGTCAGGTAAACATTTCTAACACTATGGTATTCTTGCAGATTTCCATGATGAGTCACCTAACCTGCTTCTATGAAATTTAAGAAACCATTACCAAATATGCATATATGGGATGAAAACGACTATAGATTGGAGAGCTTAATGAGTTACTTATGGGTTGGCAATGAGAGTATCACTGACACATGAAAACTTGGCAGAAGGTAGCATGGTTTTTGGGGTGAATAGCATTCAGCTTTTCTGAAGTGCTACTTTTTGAAAAACAAAAAACAAAACACCCCAAAAAACCAACAACAAAGAAGCACCACAACCCTCCCCCCCTAAATCCTGTGTCTTTGTACCATTTTAAGCTAGCTTTGAATCTGTGAATGTTTATTGGTTTCAAAAGAAAAAGTAAATCTGAGTGATGCTACTCAGCACAACTGTAAGTATGTCTTGATTACAGTCTCAGCATCAGCTGAGATTATTTCAAACCAAGGAAGCAAATGTCTTTCACAAACAGCAGGTGTTTTTTTTCCACAGAGCTAAAACTTGCTCCTTTCCTGTACTCTTCCATGTGGGACTTTGGGCTTTGAACAGATCAGATAAATGCCCATCCAAAGCCACGGAGGGAAGTGTCAAAGCTGTAATTCCCACCTGGCTGTGTCATGAGCCAGCTGGGTCATGTCTTTACAAAATAAATTCATCAGGGCTTTCTGGATAAGTGCTAATGTAATTTCTATTACATAGTATTGTAGTTATGTATTGCCTGTTTCTTACTCCTTCAGCAAATATCAGTATAGTCTTACTGAATAATGCAAGTGATTTATCATCTATGAAAGCACTTCCCACTGTTAAAAAAAAAAAAAAAAGCCAAACCCCAAAACCTGAATTGACATTTCCGATTTTTCTATTACCAAGGAGCCTTATCAAAATCAGTTTGTTTAATACACAACTGGTAAAGCAAATAGTAACTGTGAAATAATGTATACTTCCTTCCTATCCCTTGCAGACACTGAAGTACATTTCAAAAACACCCTGTCGATACCAGAGTCCTGAGACTGTGAGAGAGTTCCTCGCAGCAATGAAAGGCCATAAACTAACCAAGTAAGTAGAAATGTGCCTTTGAATAAAAGTATAAACTCATGGATGTGTTGAAAAACTGGTCCCCGTGTACACAGGGGATCGTGTACACGTGATAATCTGTCTGGTTTTGATTAACATATTTTAAGTATTTTCTGCCATTTATTTAAATACTCATCCAAACATCTTTTCCTTCACTCATTAACGCCTACACAGATGAGTATTTCCTTAAGTAGGCCTGCGTTTGCCAATGTATTTCTCAAACAGATTCTTGTCAGTATTTTGGGTTTTAGCATAGTTTCACATGATCCAAGCACAAAGTAGAGTTCATCAAATATTTTCTGAGGAAGAAGTTGTAAGTTGTAAATGGGTTTTGAACACAGTAAGAGAACTGAAAATTAAAAAAAAACAAACCCACCCTCGGTTTATGATCAGTTTATTTTTATAAAGTTCCTTAAGCAAAAGTGCATTCATTCCTAAGAGGCGAAAAAAGGTGGCTTTATTGCAGGGATGTAATAAATAAAATAAAAATAGATGTGTGGGAAAGAATGTTATTCTGAAGTTAAGTTTTATGTGGATCTGTGAACCCCAGCTGCTACAGACCATCTCTCAGGGTTAAGCTCTCTAATTGGTGTTTAGCAAACTAAGAGGTTCGTCTTCTCTTATTGTGCTGTTTGTCCACTGATATTTGTTTTAGGATTTCTGAGAGGTACATTTCAGTTGCCTAAATATTGTGTCAATCAACATTCCTTCCCCCCCCACTTTATCCCTCCCTCCTCCCCTCCCTCCCACAGTTTTTAGTAAAGCTGAACATGCAGTTCATTCTTCTTATTTTGTGAAGTCCAGCACTGGAATTAAAAGATTTCCTTCTCAGTTACAAGAAGACTCAAAGGGCACTTTCCCTCTTTGGCAGCAGTGCTTGAAACGCATAATCTTCTTGAACCTCTCTCCAGAGTGTGAGTGAAGCCTCTTGTAAGTAAGTCAGCCGCAAAAGAAATATAATCAGTTGGCTGCTTGCTTGGATAGCTCTAATCAGTCATCTGATTTTTAAAGCAGAAAGAGAAAAGATTTATTTGCTTCTAAATGGCTCCTCCTCCACCAGGAAGGAGTAGTTTATGCTGTATAGACACTGACTGCATTTTTCTTCTGTGCTGGAAGGACTCCCAAGGAGTTTGTGCTCTGGGAAGGAGGCCCTTGCTAATAATTTGGTTGTGTCACAGAAAGAACTGCAAAGTGAGAGCATCTGGAGGGTGCAGCGCTACGAGGCAACTTTTTACCCCGTCCAAAGCATAGCAAGTTGAGTAGAAAGCAGATTGTCAGCTATTTCGTTGACTTTCAGTGCCCCCTCCCTACAATTCTGCTCACATCCAGTGCATCAGCAGCCCTGATCACAGTAGTGCTGTCATTGCAGACACAGGGGTGCTAGTACTTGGAAGCTTTGTCATGGGTATTGCAACTTGGCTTCTAGTGCTTTCTTTTGTAAAACTAAAGCTGCCAGGTTGGTATGTCAGCATTTAGTCCTCCCATCGCTCATTTTATGTAGCAGGATACTAATTTCTGCAGTGGGCAAGGTGTCTTAATTATTTTCTGCCATGGAGGTATTGAAGCATGCAGAAAATACTCTGTTTACCGTAAAGAGCTGATAGTATGGAAATGAAAGAGTGTATCTTAAAATTGGAAGCAAAATATTTATTGAGTCAGTAGTGAGAATCCTTCATTTGTGGTAATGTGAAACAGTTATCTTCTTTGAAGTGAAATAAGCTTGTTCGGTCTGTACGGGGCAGCAGTTTAGGAAGGCACCAGAAGAATGCTGGATCACAGCAGAAAGCCAACGGGGGTTAAAAAAGCAAAATAAGATTTTTTTTTTTAAATATTTTTTTATTTTAAAGCTCATTTCTAAACTTGTTTCTGGTAGAATTTGACCAGGACCTCAGGGTTAACCCTTGTAAAAAGGCAGGGGAGGTCTGTTACCATGTTGACCGCATGTGCTCCCCCATACGGGGTCTCCAGGAGTGAAGTACTGAGTGATGTTGGGTCATAACACAGAAAATTCTAGGTATAGAATCTCTCTGTCTCCCATAGTGCCCAGCTGTTTTGTAGAAGATCTACCCAAATATTCGCCTTCCCCCACCTGCCTGTTCTACGAGCTTGAATACAGCGCTGCTGCAAAGGTTGAAACAGTTACAAGGTTTAAATGAGCTTTTTGAGGATTTTATTTTTTTATGGATGCTAGGAGGTGCCTTTGGTTTTAGGTATCATCCTCTCTGTCCTTTTTGTCTGAATCAGTCTGTAAGATAAGCAGAAGAATTATTGCCAAGTCATTTCTTTCTGCGTAATGGCAGAAGGATGAAAGTGAACAGCCAACCACTAGTTTAGATTACAAATTTACTGAATTTATAGATTATCAGAGCTCAGATTGGGCTGTCATACTGTAGTTTCTTGAGCATCCTCTACAACTTGTACTTTGTTAATATCTTTGTCATCTAGTAAAGAACTTGCCAGCTCTGCATTTGCCACGTACTTTACAAAATAAGAAACAGAATTGTTTAGTGTGATCCTGGCACATCTTCTTTCTTCTAATCTTTTCCATTCAGACACTTCAAGCTAGAAGTATCAGAGCCCATCTGGCAGCCTCTTCGCCCCAAAACACAGAAAGCATATGGTGTGCAATTACTATATAATGCACTTTATGTTAAACCGCTTAAAATAGTAATGCCTCTAAGGAAATTTTGAACTACCCTTTGGTTCGTAACCAAGACCATTTCAACACTGCTCTGTTGTTAAATAGATGAAAAACTAAAGGCTTTAATCATTTCCATTCTGTGGGATGGAGGTGGTATTTGTATAAAAGACTTCACTTGAGATTTCGTTCCAGTTATCTGGTAGAGAGCTTTCTGCCCCTGTGAGAGGAAAGAACCTGCAATGTTTGCTCTCCTGGACCTTGCTTTCATGATCTCGCTGTAATGACCTTTCCTCCCACGAAGAGTAATGATCTTGAGTCTCTTTGCTATTTCCTTTCTGGGTAAGGCATTCAAAGATGTGCTCTCTCCCTTAATCTCTTAGCTGGTCATACGCTGCTGGTAATGGTTTTCTGAAGGTAGCTGATTTCATTTAAGATATACGTTAGTTGGTGTCTGACCTCAGTGAAGACATAGCGGCATTTTCTGTTTTCTCATTGCAAGAGGAATAGTGAATCTGGTTAGAAGGCACGACTAGTCAGAAACACTTCATCAACTTAAACCGCTTCGTCTGCCGTTTAAATTCATTTTTATGACTCTGCCTCTAATCAAGGAGGAAACAATTAAGGAGTGAGTTTGTGCTGTCAGTTAGGCTCAGCAACTTCTTTTCTAATACAAGGACTTCAGGGCTTTAACTATAAGAAGGATTTGCAGCTATATCTAAAATCCTGATGGAGGTTGCTTTCCCTGCTTGGCGTGTTATTGCAGCACTCAAGCACTAGGTTGTGCCAGTGCATCTGAGAATTTCCAGGTAGTGAAGAAAGACCAGACACCATCCAGGGAAGCACCAAGAACTGAGGAACATTCGTTTAAAGAACAGAGCTTTTCATCAAGTGAATTCTCATTTTTACTGCCTTCCTTCTGCAAACCTGCAGTACTAGCCGTGCAAAATGCACTGCTCATCAGGCTGCCTGTGATATCCTAACACTCTCCAGTTACAGAGCTGACAACGTTGTGCTGGCAAATGGTACAGTTCCTGTAAAATCACCTCAAGTCTCTTCTTTCTGTAACTGCTGATATTTGCTACTCAAAACGCCAGGTTAACAGTCCAGCATCTCTCTTCTGCTGGCAGCCAGCCATTTTGTGATTAGTGTTACAGGCAGAAAAATATACTTTCTCCTGAAAGGCAAGTTTTAAAAATCAATACTAACATGTACAAACAGCTTAAACCTTTCAGAGTCATTTCAGATAGCTGCCTTGCTAAATGGAGCGAATTCAAAGACATCTAAATATATATTTCACTGATGTAGTCAGGAAAGTATGGTAAAGCACAGTTTTTTCCTTGTCATCAGTTATTTTGGTAAAATTAAAACTGCAGAACTGAGACTTTTTTTTTTTTTTTAAAAAGGCTCTGAACTGACATCATAGTGAATTTTATTATTACCTTGTTGAGGCCTCAAGCTTTGGCTAACGCCAGAGTACAGTAAGTCATGTGGTACTTGGAAATCCAGTTTGCCACTAGCAGCTAATTTTTCCAGTTTTAGTCCATGGAATGGCTTCATATTTTCTAAGGTAGTGCGAATGGCATTGCATGGAAAGAACATTTATTAAGCTTGCACTCTGTAATTGCGGTTAAATGAAAATTGGCTCTACTTATACTTCTTCCTGTTACTGATAGCCTATCTTGGATCTAATTTTGGAATAATCAAATTTCCAATCACTGCGTACTATTATAATTTTAAAAAATTGGACATAAACATTGCCCTTTCCGTCATTAAATCAACACATTCAAGGAAGTGTTGGGCTGAAAATCAGTAGTACTTTAAGAAAGTATTTTCCCTCATTACTGCCAAAAACTACAACAAATATAAACCTCTACAGTATTGAAAGCTGAATGATTTACTTTGTAATTTTTGTCTACTCCTGAGCCTTCAAAGTGAATATTCAACTCGAAAGTCAGGATGGTGCTGGTTTAACAATAGCATCATTTGGTCGTCTTTAAAAAGACTATTGTGTTTCCCTCTGAATTGATGGGGATTTAACCCTTTGATCTCTGGCTGAGTGTTTTGTATTCAGACAGCATTATCAGCCCTCGGATTTCATCCTGGACAAAGGTGCTGCCACTGAAGGCACAGTGGTAGCCCCTGTGGAGGTTTGCACAGACAGGTGCTGGGACTGCACAGACCGTGCTCGGGAATGCTCATCCCTAAGCCAGATCCTGTGGTCTTGATTCAGCCGATATTTGACTTGAGTTGCCTTGGTTGACTCAAATACGTGGGTATGCACACTGCTGTTACTTTATGCTTTTCCTAGCAACTAAAAAATATACATCCTGAGGATAAATTTGCCTCTGCACAGTCATGGATGTTTTAAGGGGTTTTTTTTATAGCTCTGTGTGCTGCGTCTTGGCATTAATACTGTTCTCTTCTTACCCATGCCTCTAGATCTCTTACTAGAAAAAGAAAATGTGCATGCACATCTATATTTCCATACAGTCTGGGAGTTCAGGAGCTAGAAAAGGGGCAGTACCAGGACACAAGGTTATGGTTAAAATATAAATGCTGTAAATATTTGCTCACTGCTGACAGAATATGATACATTTTGTCTTAATTTACACAACAGTATGTAACTGGTTTTTGGTTTTTTTTTTAGAATCTGTGAATTTATTATGTGCTGTAGCAGCGCGCTGTCCATCGTGGCTACCCAGATATGCAGTGTCATCTTGAACAAATAACTGGTTATTTTTGTGGGGTCTTCTAGTAGAACATACTGTTTGTTTATTGTGTAGGATTACACTATTGTAATCCTACATCCTCACATCCTACAATATACGCTCTCCCCTCAAACGGAGACCTCGGACCCATCTTCTTCTCCCATAACTGCCCACGTTTTTGTCTCGTGCAGCCTGAGCTTTCCGTGTCCCAGAGCCCGCTCCACATCATTTTGCCCTCAGCTGGAGATGCTGATCTTGGCTCGGGCTGAGTCTCGGCTGCTGCTGGCTGTGGCCTGGAAGCGGGGGGCTCTGCTGGGGCTGACGGCAGTAATTGCCGTGTGGGGAGTTCTCACTGGGCAGGGCCCGTAAGAGTCTGCGTAACGGGCGATTAACTCTGATTAGGGGAATCTTGCTTTTATGTGAGAAAATGGCTTTCAGCCGTCACTCATCTTTTGTATGTATTCTTCTCTTCAACAAGCAGCTTTCATGTTCCAAACAGTCTTACTAAAATCTAGGCAGTACGGAAAAAATACAGAGACTAACTTTTGGGGGGCAATTAAGCTGAAAATATTCTTTACCTTCTGTTTAGTTGAATGGGACAGTTACCCTTTTTATTTAATGAGCGTGAATGTAAACATGCGTGCTGTGGAAAGTGTAAAGATGGATTCATCTGAGTTGGAAAAAGTTCTGTTTATTCTTTAGATGTAATGGAGCATGAACTAAACTCAGGCTTATCATGTCAGTGCCCATGCAAAGTGCTGCAGTCAGCACTGACACTGATGCATGTTCAGGCTTGCACTGTTTGCCTTCCTTAAAACTTCTTTCTGATGGAATTGTGGGTCTTTAGGTTCTAATATGCATTCATGCTAGGAAGAAATTTGAGGTACGCAGAGGCTCTGATCCTAACAGTCAGGTTTTGGTATCGATGTTAGAAAAAGTTGGTGCAGTGGGTACTGAGCTCTGACTCGCCCTGCGCGCAGTGATACACTGCGTACTGTGTGTTGAGGGCTGAGGAATCCAGTTTTTTATTTCAACGTTGAACTTCAGAGGTATTTTGTGTTTGGTTCAAGGGGATGCCAAGAGCAGCAATCTTCCGGTCTCTCTGTTGGCTACAAGTAGGAAGGTCAGAAATTGCAGGCAGGGAGAAGAGCTGGGACCAAAATATCAAAAGGGTCCCCTGAGCTGATCTCAGATCGTGAACTTAGAGTGTGTGTCTGTGTTCTGTACAAACAGCAGGACGAACTGCTAACGGGGACCTCCCGAGTGAGCAGAGGTAACTGCTTATGTCTTGCACACACACATGCTTGGTATTTCCTAAATAATCTTAGAACTGGATATTTACTGAACAAGAGAAAAGATAAAGTGTTACTGTTCTGTATTACAGGAGTAGCACATCTACCTGTACTACTATCCAACATACCCATGCTAGTATCAACATATTTGTCTAAATGTCTTCAATTACAGTCAATTATCCCTTTGCCATTTTGCAATATTTTGCCAAGATGAAATAACTTACATCTTCATTATCAGAATGATGTTTAGGTTGATCAGCAAATAACTGGTGAAGTACCAATTTTCAGATGACAGTTACTGAATAGGTGGTCATTTCTCTGTGTCTTTGGATTCAATCTCTATGTAAATAAAACAAATGCATTGCTTAAGTGATAATTATATAATGTTAACATGTCTAAAGATTATTATTTTTTAGTGTTATTTAGTGTACATAATTTCTAAAACCCTGAAACACTACACAAGCACCTTCAGATGAAATTTATCATTTATGTAGCTTTTGGTTTTTTGCACCCTGCTGCTAATTTCTTTTTGATGTTCTGAGTCATTTTTCCAGTAGGGAGCTTTACAGATCAAAAACAAGCGTGAAATTTTTCAGATAACACATTTTAATGATTTACGTGCAAATTATCTCTCATTCTTTTGCACACATTTTTAAAACCGCAAATACTCTGAAGTTTTGTTGGCAACAAATTTCAAAGATGTTACTTTGAAAAACAAGAATATGAGAAAATTTATCTTCTGTGTTCTTTTGTAAAAGTCAAATAATACGTTATCTGGAGATGTGGTGGAGCTGTAGGCTTGGATTGGAATATGTCTTGCTGCAAAAGTGAAGAAAGACTTGTTTGAAAAGGCTCTGATCTCAGAAGTGGCGTGTGAGCGAACGGTGCAGTGAGAAACTCATATGAATTCATTAAACGGTGAACTTAAAAGTCTGTCTTTGTAAGTAGGGCTTTGGGAGGAGGGGGAAGTGTTTTACAAGGAGATACCCTCATCACTCTCCTGCGAGAGCTGAAAATGTTTCTGTGTTAGGTGTCTGGAAACTGAGGCACAAGCACGTGCGTGGGCAGGGACCATAAAGCAAATAACATTGAAAGCTGGGACCAGCACGGCAGCTCCTGTACCTCCGTCAACTGCTCCAGGCACCGAACCAGGCAGTTTCCTTGTTGTTGAGGAAAAAGCACTACATCTTTCATCTTTCAGATGAATTGGCCAGATTTTGGTACGTTGAAGATGTTGTTTCTTTACCCAGCTCTGTTAGGACTTCTGCTCTTCTGGCAGTGATGTCTTTCACTACAATTTTATGAGGGTGGGGGTTTTCTCTCATTGATTCCTTAAATGGCCTGCTCTCGATGTTAATTCTGGTCTAAAAGACATCAGCACTTGTTTCCCATCAATATTAAGGTTTTATTTCTGTCCTTTACTAACTTATGGCTATAATAAATGGCAGCAGTTATAAATACCTTCACTTTTTGACGATAAAGCAGCCAACAGTGGTGCTCTCAGTTCCGTGTTAAATTCAGCCATGCTCTTAAATGTCTCTTCTTGTAAACAGCAAACTGCCAAATAGATATGATCAGCATGGGAGAACAAAGGAGGTATATTCCCTGCTTCTCACCAATGGAAACATAGTTGGCTTTCATCCTGGATTCTCCAAAACCAAAGCAATCTAATAATTCTTGCTAACCACACTAATTCTGATTCTTTTGTGTCATCTGTAAAATCCCAGCATTCAGAATTGAAGACCAAACCCTCTGCTGCCAAGGGGCTGTCAACAGGAGAGGGAGGAAAAATGTGAACAGTTATTCTGCAGGAGGGAACAGAGAACGTGGTCACTACAGTGGGAATTGCCTTTAAATGCTGATTTACACCATAATTGACACAAAATACCTTCTCCCCAGCATTCTCCTGTATTTTTACAGTTTGGATGCACCTTACAGTTCATGAATGCGAGGACAGACCCTTTTCCAGGCACTGCAGAAACTCCAGGAGGAAGGAGGAGGTTTGGCCAGTCCCTTTCAGCATTATTTAGTGGAGCCTTCAGAGAACACAGCAGCCTCGTCTGCTGTGTGCTGAATCAAGGGCCTTTCATTTTCTTTTCCCACACCACATCTCTTCCCTCTTCTTACACCTCCAAAACCCAACACCTTTAACACAGTCACTGCTTAATTGTTCCCTTCAGTCTCTCTGTAAAATGGGAGTAGTGATCCTTGCTACTATGTACAACACAAATAAATGTGGGCAAGCTCAAGAAACTAATTTGATAATTGGTGTTTCTTAGAAAACACTTTGAAACCACTGTTAAAATATTTACTTTAGGAACATATTTAGGCACCTTTTTTTTTTATTTTAAGGAGTAGATTGATGGCCCTGGTTGGAAAGGCTGATATGCAGGTAGGAACATCTTCCTGTTCTTCAGCAAAAATAATATTTTAGCTGTGAAATCTGAAATCGATGTGAAAGCTGCCATTCTTGCTGGCATTTACCCAGGTACCAAATGTCACTTTAATGCAAGCTTTTTCTGAAGACTGAGAAAAATCTTCTGATGTGGTTCTGTAGAAGTAGAAAAGAAGATTAAAAGGATAGGGTGGTACCCAAAGTGTTTGAGCTCGTTTTTTAAACAGACTTTTTGAACAGTTCTGTGGTTGACTAAAATGGAGTTTTCTTCTTTTTTTTCTTTCTTTCTTCTTCTTTATGAAATCTAATTCCTTATGCCCTTCTCCAATTTTTAAATTTAGAGAGAAAAAAAAATAGGTACATTTGTAAAATAAATGTAAATTCAAGATGTTGAATTATGGACATGTTTTAATGGTAAATGATTTCTTAGCTTTCTGTTGTGAATTGTTAGTATTTCACAAATGCTGCATTTTAAAATTGCAAGCTTTTCTTTTGAAGCTGGAAGTCATGATTAAAATTATTTTCCAGCATTTTGTAAAAAGGATGGCAGAATGGTTCAGGGACTAGGTGGAACAAGTAAAGATTAATTATTTTTTTTAGGATTTTGGTTTTGTTACCAGGAGGCTGAGTCTAAAAGCAACAGTCAGTGTGTTACCTCTTCAGAACTATTTTCTGTTCTTAAGGGCTGTGAATATATGTCACAAAACCCTCTGCTATGATGAATCCCGATGTTTGGTATCAGCAAAGCCCTGGGCTTCACTGAGCTGTGGTCTCCCATAGTCCTGTTCCCACCACTGTGACACTTGGAGTCATGGACATTTAGCTGAAGAAGGTCTGTTAGATCATCCAATCTGTGCTAATGCAGCATTTTTTCCTCCAGGAGACATCAGCCAGGAAAATTTTATGCTGGTGCTGCTCATTCTGTGTGTTTGGTGGCTAAATGAAGGGCCTTATTCTCTTTGGGAGTCAGCTGCCTGCCTTCCTAAGTATGAAATTCAGTCTCTTGACACATAGACGTGTGTGTGTGTGTGCACACCAGAGCAATGCGTCGCCTCTCCAAGGCTTCTCCTGAGAAGTCTCAACACCCTGGTCTTTGGATATGTACCAGTGCACAGAGATGAGGGATGAAGTACTGAAATGCCTGACGATGTTATAAGCTGCTGGCTGCTGTTAGATTTCAAGGGCAGCCAGTATCAGAGGCCACTTGAAATGAGATGGTGTCTCTGAAGTATCTCCAGATACACAGACATGGACCTGTTGGTTGTAAATGCCTCCATGGGAGAGCTCGGGCCTGTGAATTACAGCATCTGTGTTCTCCTGGAAGCCACCCACAGGTCCAATAAACCAGGAGGAAACTCCAGAATCTATTTAAATATACTCTAAAGACACCTTTTAAATAATAACAAATTCCAAGCTTTTATTCTTGAAAATTATAGTTTACTACTGTATCATGGACTGGAAGATTGCGCATGTTAGTTGTCAGTTCTCACTTTAAGGCATGAATGTCTGTGATGGAGGGGCTGCGTAAAAATAGGTGGCTGCTGAAAATAGATGGCTGCTCTATGTCAAGTAATAATCTTTCAAGACTTCCCCCCCCTCAAGTGTATGTTCAAGTTTGTTTACTCATCGTATCTATTATTATTACACCGTAATTGTATAGTTTTTTTATAAAAGTGCATTTGTTACTGTTTCATACGCCCTTTTAAACATCTGTTTTATCTTTAGGGGTGTCGTATTATTGTGCTTTTCTGTTCTAAAGCACAAAGACGGGCTCAGATCGTTAGCCATGCTGCTATTATGTGGTCAATGTTAATGTTTTGGGCTTCTGAAATGAATGAAATATGCATTACTGGCATGTGACAGCTGTTTTTACTTTGGTTTTAGAATTATTTGTATTAGAGTGTAAAATTAATAATTTTTGGCTGCAGAGCCATTGCCTAAATGTTGTGGTTTGAATTTAATGAACATACTTGTTTGATCACATCTTCAAAAAAAGAATTATTTTTAAATGTCAATGAAATTTTCTTCCTCACACCCTTTCTTTTCTATTTTAATGATCAAAGTGTTTTAATGGATATTTGTGAGATCTTGTGATTTCTTGATGAAAAAGTAGAGCTAATAGCTATTTGGTTAAAATGAAGCCAGAAAAGCAATGATGCTGGGTGAGCTTAATGATGGTTCTGAATGTCCCAGGGGTTTTGCCACTGGCTTCAGTTGTAGAAACACAACAGAAAGGTAGATTTGTGTGGGAACAGAGATGAAGAGACATTTTTGCCCAAAGATAGATGTGTAGAAGTAGGGCCTCAGCCCATTATAGTATGTGTGAAAAATACATTGGCTTAAACTGTGTGGGATGCAGGGTGGTTTCAAGTTTTTTTTTAAACTTTGCATTTGCAATGGGCTAAAAGAACAAACAAGTTATTGCCATCTGGCTAATGGATTGTAGCTTCTTAGGTATGATAATTGTTCTTGTGGTTGTGTGTTCATAGCAAAAGACTCTGTAATCTTTGACAAGTTGTTTAGTGTTTCTGTACAGCGTTTAACAAAGCAACAGTGCATGTTAATTAATGCTTGTACCTTAACGATCTAAGGTCCTCTGCCTTCCCACCTTGTACTAGAGATGGCAGCAGCAATATGTCTAAACACACAAAGAAAGTACTGTATTTAAAATACCCAGATTATCATAGCAATTAAACCATACTGCAAACTCAGTCAGAAACTAAACTATCAGGAATGTATTTGCTTCTTACCAGTCATTTTGGAGGATCCTTAAATTATATAGTAATGCGGATTGTTTTACGCTTTGCTTTTAAACAGGGCAGAAAAGCTCCAGTTGCTTAACCACAGGCCTGTAACAGCAGTTGAAATCCAGCTGGTGAGTAACAATGCTCCTGCCTGTTCAAACCTTAAACGAAAGCAGCTTTAACCTTGAAGATCAATTGAATAATTACTTTCTCATGGTCAGTGATTGAATGTATCCCTTTATGCACATCTTTACATTCATGGTTTCAAATCCCCTCAGCTTCCTCTCTGAGGCCTCCTCAGAGAATTGCCCATCTTTCTTTCGGACAGATTCTCCACCTCTGTTTGCTCCAGTCTCACATAGTGAAAATGCCCCACTTAGTCATTAAAGGTTAGTTACAGTATCACGACTAAGAATACCTTTAACCTGAGTCTTCTTGCTGCCGCTCCGTAATCAAGTACTTCACGTTTTGACAGCTATGATGACATGGTTGTTTTGATGGCAGGGTTTTATGGTATAGTGAAACTAAACACCCTGAAAGTGAGTGAGGAATCACTGATACGGAATTTTGCGCAGTGGTGCAGAATGAGAAATGGATATAAACAGACTTTCTGACGTAAAGTAGCTGTTGTCAGTCTGTTCAGCATAAAAAGAGGGATTGTTGCTAAGTAGAAAATGATGGTTATACTCTCTGAAGTGTCTCCTTAGGAATACAAAATCCTGTGGTAATAAAGAGATTATTATAATAAGGATATTCTTTTAATAAAGATCTCTTACATTAAGAACATCTGTTTACAATCTTATCCTGAAACCAAACTATGTAGTAACGGGATCATATTTTGCTGCAAAAAAAGGGAAGGATTAAAGAGGTACCAGTAGGACTATTTTTCTTTCATAGCCAAGGAGCAGACAGTGTAATGCTGAAGGCATCTCATAAAAGAATGCTTCTAGCTGAGAAATTAATACTGTGTTTTGTGATTGATGAGATCAGTGTCAATCATCAGCCCAACCAAGAGCATTAAGGCTTTGTGAGTTTTGCTTAGGAAGTTATTTATAAGCGATGGTATAGAGCCTGTCTCATACCTTTATTAGCTTCATAGGCTTAGGCACAGATTTACTATATTCCCTAGGCCATATACGGTCTGTTTTTTTCATTCTTTAAATGCAGTAATTTTTTGCTGCTTTCAAGGGACTGTGTGGTTTTGTCTGACTTTCTCCCTTGTTATCCTACCTAGTTCCTCATTATCTTACCTATCCATGAAATACTGAAAATAGTCTTGCTCCTGTGTCATGTTTGAAGTCCAGGAGGCGAGTGTAAGAAACTTGGGCCTTTATATTAGAAGTTGGATTTCTTCAGAGTGTTGTACTTTCAGTATTCCAAGGTTTGTAATGTCAAAGTTAGGTAAAACTCATTGCTAAAACTTACAGAATAGAGGTACAAGACTTGAGTTCGGTATCAGTCCATTATTGTACGTAACCCTTCTCTAATGATCAAAAGCAACTTGTGAAAAATGTAATGTTCATACATTTGGGGACTAGCCTGAGTTTGGATAATCATGGAAGTATCGGGGATGCTTCGGCGATACCCCTGTAATTCTCAGGGCAAGTTTCTCCAAAACTAGTATTACAGTAAACTACGTTGACTGGATTGTTAACGCTGTGTTAAATTAGACCTCCCCAAAATTGCAGTACACTTACTCTTTCATCAAAGCACATCAAAGAGCTTTTGAGCTCAATAACTGCTAGGAAACTGCGGGCCATCTTTGTTAGTGAAATACAGAGACTGGAGCAATAGCAAGGAAATGATTTTGCTGTTCAATTGCTGTCCTGAGTCATTTTGGAGTTTGGTGAGGACAGGGGAAAGAGAGTGTAGCACTGCAGCGTCTTTGAACACAGAAAACCTCTGTCTTCTTCGATCATCTTTGAGTGTAAAATAATGCAGAGCCACAGAGGCTACCAGCGTTTTCTTCTTTGATGTCAGTGGGGAGAAGATTACCCATAGACAGATTTCGTGCAGGCAAGTCAATTCACTGCAGTCGATGGATGAGAGACAACCTACAGAGAAGTGAATTTTAGGTCTAAAATTGCCTTGTTTCTCTTTTCATTGAACTTGCCCCTGCCACTCAAAAGCTTTAAGTCACTCCTGGAGTTGATGATGAAAACTTTTGACCGCTTCGTGTAATGTAGGCAAGTCAATCATATTTTTTAAAAAGCCAGCTTTAAACAAAATGCCAAGCAAGTCATATTTCTGTCTCTCACTTGCTCAAATAGTTTTGATGTCTCAGTTTTTTATTCAGCCTGCCTGTCCGTGAAATGCAGTCAGATTTACCTGTTAGGCTTTTCGCAGCTGATGTGGGAGGATAGTCGCATTTACTACTCCTTGTTGCTTTTTCGCCTTTACAGCTTTTTGGTTCTTTACTTTTCCTCTGTAAAATCCCCTGTCTTTAGTAGTATGCAAACAATAAATCGATTTTGATAAAATTATACTTAAGCTAAAAGGCAAATTTATGTTGTGATCTTTTGATCTCCAGTGCTTTTGTAAGTCTCAATGCATAAATTGCTGTATTGTTCATATTTGTCTTTTCTGGACTGTGTGCCAGGATTTATTTGCAAACAACAATAGCAACAAAAGGAGCATGAAATTCTAATTCATATCCCACAGGGTAAAACACTGTACACATTGCAGCTATCTTGACCTCCTGTTTTAATCTTTAACATATGTTCTTCCTGGCTCAGTAATTCACAAAGGAAGAAAAAAAAGACAGTGATGTTGATCTAAGCATGACAGTGGTCCAGCTTTATTTCATGCTGAACCGTGATGGGTTTGAAGATTAAGTACCATCTTTTCTAATTAACAAATTGCTCTACATTTTTCTTTCTGACTGGAAAAGTAGATTTTAATTCTGTGCTTTTTAAAACTATGTTTCGCTCTCGGAGAGCTTTGTACCTTGTGATGTGTGCTCTGCATAACCAGCCTGGCAGATTGTCTTTTATTGTTGAATAGAAAATAATAATATAAAGTGTTCTTCTGGAAAACAGAAGATGCTAGAGGATTAAACATTTTATTTTCTCAGCAATATATTTTGATTCCCACTTTGCATACTTGGTTAATTATCTCTGAGGGACATTAATCCAGTAATTCAGTCTTTTATTCCTTTTTTAATGCTTTTTTTTTCTTTTAGTATGTTGGTGGTGAACAATTTCAAATTACTGCTCCGAGGAGGAAGTAGTAGTCATTTTCTCATGAAATATGTACCTCCTACACTGGAGGTAAATTATGTG